>CM076579.1:910255739-910855739 GCA_034641835.2 Pinus albicaulis | reverse complement strand
TTGGGGGGAGATGTTGGGCACCGAATCTGGCTATCTCTCTGCCCATTTTTGTCATCCTTCCTGACCCTTTTTGTTTAATTACCTACATTTTCCATGCTAAAATTATGAGGTAAACACCCCTAACTTGTCCAATTAGAATATTTTAATTAATGAAGTAAAGTCACGGAGTTTTACCTAATTGCGGCACTAAGATATGTGTTTGACTGCAGATTGGAAAACAGGAACCCTTGCTCCAGCAGTTTGCAATAGAATTGGTAACATCCAGCTAAAGGGAGATCATGCAGCTAGAATCATGAGTCCCCGGGCCTATTCTCGGCCCTTGCTCTATCCTAGATATCTGTTGTTCATGTCGTTCCAACTAAAGTCCATTTCTGAACGCGCGGTTATAATGTTTCAGGGAAATCTATCATTCCCTTGCACTGTGTATAAAATGGACATTGTTCCTGTAAATGGGGGTTCCCGAAAGGAGATTGTAATCACATTTTACAAATCAATAAAATACTGTTGGTTTTCCTATTCTAAAGCATTTCGTGAGCAACGCAGCCCTGATCAGAGAGTTGGGCCCGCTCTTCTGATCAGGTGTTGCGTCTGTGTATGTGTGTGGATTGTTTCTTGTTATGGTTGCTGCTATTATTTCTTACTGTTAAGATTGTTTTGAATGTCTAGCATTTGATTTTACTTCACAACAATGTTTTGAATCTTAACCATAAACCCTTGGTTGAACGGATTATGTGTTTGTTCCTGCATATACCTTGCGCGTTGCCTTGAAGGGATATGCTCTTGGGTTGATAAAATTAATGTCGGATTAGGGTGGATAAATCATCCCTACCTGAACACCAACAATTACAACCCTGAAATTCTCCTTCATTGTTCATGAAATGATAAATTTGTTCATCTTGTGAAAAAAATTGCCAGTATTTAATATTGTAGGTTTGTGTTTAACTTCTGTTGTATATCTATTATTTGGTTGAAATGGCAGATTACAGGTACTAGAAAAAGTTGCTAAGATGTGGGCCTGTATGTTCTATTTTCTAGGGATTGCAGAAAAGTCACATTCTAGAAGTTCCTTAATCAGACCTAAAACAATATCTCTATATCGGCTTAATCTTGGATTATATACAGAATATTCTCCAGTTATCTGTTTCACAATTAACTCTGAGTCTCCCATAATTGACATTCTTTTGGCTCCTAAATTTCTAACAATATGCAGTCCTAAAATAAGAGCTTCATATTCAGCCATGTTGTTTGTACATTTGAAATTTAGTCTAAAATCATGACCTTCTGCATGATTGTTTTCCATATTGTGTATCCAAAATCCTGCTTCTGCTCCTAATTTATTGACTGATCCATCAAAATCTAGGTGCCATAATGATTCATGAAAGATGTTTTCACTATCTGGTGCTTTCTTTTCCTGTGTTATTTCAGTATTGTTCTCAATGCCAGTTTCAAAATTACATAAAATGAATGAGTCCACGTCATATGGTGTAGAGTAAATAGGATAGTTTCTAGGTCTTTCGACACTACTAACCATGTATTTCATTAATGTTTCTCTGTAAAGTTTCTTGGGTTGGACAAAAAATGATATTGTTGCATAAGACATATCAAGTTGTAGAGATCCTTGCAATTTAGCTCCCCATGAGCGATATAATAGAATTCCATATTTGGGAGGGATATGAGCTACTACAATGTCCATGACTATGCTTTTTCCAAGGTATTGAACTAAAGTAACACATAAATCTTTTATCAAACCTAAACATTTCACTTTACTAGAGTCAAATGAGAAGAGATATTTGTAAGGTATAGTGATGTCTAAATTTAGGGTTTCCATTATTGATTTTGGCATCAAATTGTGTGAGGCCCATGAATCCAGCATTGCATTATGTAAAATATGATCATGAAAAGTTAAGCTAATGTAGAAAGGTGGAACTGCTCCATCTTGGTGTTTCCCATTAACACCAGGACCAAAGATTAATTATGGTTGATCATCATTAAAATTTACTGAATCTTCTCCATCATTCATGTTTAATGTCTCAGTGATATGTGTTTTGTATAGGTCATGTTTTACCAACTCTTTCAAAGGAATTGGTATCTTCAATTTGGCAATTTTAGGTTGGATATTAAATGGTGCTTGTGATTTTCCTAGCTGAATTATTTCTTCTCTTGTAACTGTAGTTTGGGTAGGTTTGTCATCTTTTTCTACAGTTGGTTTCTCATTCTCTGTTTGTATTTCCACTTTCTTATTGGTTTTAGTTTTCTTTTTAGGGACAGTTTGAGAAGCAGTGGAAGTCTTTGCAGAGTTTGTGGTTTTAGTATATGTTTTAGCATGAGTTATTTTAGGATCAGCTGATTTTTTATCAGTAGTAGGAATTTTTTAGTCTGAAATTGTTGTTTGAGCATAAGTAGTTGTCTTGGCAGCAAAATATTTTTGAGAATCTGTTTTTGTTTGAACAACATCATCTATGATATCAACAATTTTGGAACTAGGTGAAATTTTGGGACTTGAAACTTTTTGGGTTGAACCAGAGTTTTGCTTGGTTTCCCTAGGGAGAATTTGTAGAAATTTAGAAGTAGGAGCCTCTATTGTCTTCTTTTTTTGTGTTTGGGCAGATTTCTTAATAGAAGGCTCAACATTTTTCTTGCTCCTATGGTTATATTGCTTATGAACTTCATTAATTGCAAACTCATAACCTTTCTTGTAATCAAATGACTCACCAAAATCTAATTGAAGTTGTTGTAATTTATATAACTCCTCTTCTTCTTGTGTAATAAAATTGGTGTTATCATCATTAATACCCATTAGATTAATGGTGTCTTCATCATCTTTGTTTTGATGAGAAATTTCAGCATCGTTCTCTTGGAAAAGTGGTCTTATTGTTTGGTCAAGTGTTGATTCTCTAGATGTTCCTGTATTAGTGTTTTTCCTGAAATTGAGATTTATAATCTGTGGTCCTTGCTGTTCGTTATGCCAATGTAGCTTCCTTTCCATGTTATTTAACCTTTCAATCATTATCTCTAATTTTTTTTCTAATTAATCTATTTTCAAATCTGAAGTGGATGTTTCCTCTTTTATTGTCACTCTCCTTTCCTTTCTTAATCTAGCTTTCTTTGTTATCAAGTTTTCCTATACACTAACAACATTACTCTGCATATGCTCTAAAGTTCTGGACTTCTCTCTCTTAATTGATAGGCCATATATGTATCAAATCCATCAAGGAATCATACAAGGACAGAGTCTGGAGGACATTTAAGATTAGCAGGAATTTCATTATAAATACTATTATATCTAGTACAATAATCTTGGACTGCTTCATTTGGTTCTCTTTTTATACTTTCAAACTTAGATAAGATTTGTAGTGGATTTTTCTTCGTTTCCCATCTATTAATAAATAATCTATGAAATGCTGCTAAATCAGCAATACTACCAGCATTTAAATCTTTAAACCACTTTTTTACCTCACTAGTTAAAGTTTGAGCAAAAAATCTAACTTGGAAATCAACATCATCAATTTCATGTAGTTCAAAATAGTTTGTCATCTTATTGACGTGTTGTTGTGTAGTATAGTGAGTTGTTCCATCAAATTGAGGGATTTTGCTTTGATAGTCCTGGGACATGTTTTGTAACTGTCTTGGTAGAACCATGGGAGCATATCTGGCAGCCATGGCTTGGATTCTTGCTTGGCTAGGAGGTAAGTTTGAAGTAATTGGTGAAGAACTAGAAGTACTTGCTGATGTAGTTAAAGCACTTGCAGATGAGATTGGAATATAAGAAGATGTACTAGAAAATGTGGTTGAAAACCTAAAAGATGAAGTTGGGATGCTAGAAGAGGTACTTGGGAATGAGAATGATGTATTAGAAAATGCAGCAGAAATACTAGGGGATGAACTTGAAGTGGTGGAAGATGGAAATAATATTCTAGGTTGAAATGGTTGCTTAGGAAAAAATGAATCTGTGGAATGAAGTGTGGTGGAAACAATGGATGAAGTAGTAGTGAGTAGGGATGAACCTACAGATTCTAAAAGGCTGGTATCTAAATGGTTGGTAGAAGGCTTACGGGTATAGGCTGACAAAACACTCAATTCAACTGAATGTTGTAAATAAGCTTCATCTATTTCTTTAATCAAAATTGCAGTTATGGCATCAAGCTTAACATAAACTTCAAAAATATTTTCCTCAGAATCAACTAAAACAATTTTCTTCTTAGTTTCAATGAATGAAATAATATTAGGATTTATTACAGTATTATATAAATCACTTTCTGATTTGGTTCTAAATAAATATTGTTCAAAATTTAAATCAAATTCAATGTCTTGTAAACTTGAAAGTTGTTTGGGAAGAGAATCTGCTTTGACTAACGAAATCTTATTACCTAAATCTTCTACTCTTTTGTTTTTATTTACAATTTTGTCAGGATCATCTATTATGACAACAGGTTGTGGATCTGGATTGGACCTGGTATAGTAGACTCTTCTGGAAGCCAAAATTACAGTTTTTTATGAAAATATACTCACAACTCTTTAAAACAATCTTAAGGTGAAAAGATAAATGAAAAATATTTCCTTTAAGATCAATTTAAAAACTAAGGATTAGTTAGTCCCTAGTATGATTGCCAATATGTTATCACTCTAATAATTCTTAAAGTTGTGAGATTTTTTATTATAGTTTAAAGAATATTAGAGGAAACCACAAACCTACTTGTAAATGCTAGGATCTAGCCTTCCTAGTGTTCAGAGAGGGATCTCTCTATAAGATTTAACTTTGTTGATTATATTTGATTTTAGGCTAGTTAAGTGGAGTGAATTGGTTTTGGGGTTTTGATTTGATTTGGTGGGGAAAATCACTTACTTAGATGGATAGCTATAGATATGTATCCCATTGGGTAGATGGAGTCAATGTGTCAAGCAGTCAGCTTAGGATCAAGGTCTAAAAGTAAATTTTTACAGGGCAAGATAGCATAGTCACTTCAGATCTTCAAGGGTTGATGGTGAAATGGTTTTGGTTGGGATAAAGAGAAATTAAGGGTTCTTAAATCCATATAAGGAGTGAAAAGGCAAAGGTCAATCGAAACCAGGGAGAAATCAAGGGTTCCCTAGTCTGGATATCAGTAGACAATATTTAAATGAAAATCAATCAATAACAGAGTGCTTTTAACAAATTCTGAAATAACAATTCCTGATTTCACATTAAAATTTTGAACACATTCATGAATGGATGGAAAACATAAGAAAATTGAGAAAATGACAAGTGAAATACTTCACTGCAGTGGCCCAACACATGAATCCTATAATATGATGCTTTATTTCTTGTGATCCAGTTTGCTGACTTGAAAAGATACAAAAACCCTTAGGTTCAAAGTTGTATAACTATAGAAATTTTCAACAATTTCGTCCACACTCAATACTTCAAATGATGAAGTATTTATACAAAAACTAGTACAAAATATCCTATAACAAAATTAGGAATTTTTCTTGGAAAATAAATATCTTCTTGCAAGAAGATAGTGGCAACTGCATAACTAATTGCTAGTTGTCCTATTTATTGAAATAAAATAGCTTGTTGTTTTGATTTGGGCTGCAGCTAGACAACTGAGGTGTCCCTCATGCTGGCAGTTTTATCTTCAATATGATTTTGTCTTCATCCTTTCATCTAATACACTTTTAACTGATACACTTTCAACTAATACACTTTGACTGTAGAAAATCGTTTACTGCTGATGTAAAAAACAACAAACTCTGTTTTTACTTTTCATGCTCTTTCATCACTGTAATCTGATTTTTATAGTAGATCAGTAATTTTCTCCCAGAACTCAGCGTCTAGTAGTTTGATCTTCATAAGTCTTCTGAAGTTTTCATCTGCTTCAGTGTATTTTGAAAATGTGGGTTTGATCACAAAAAGGTGTTTTACTTCTTGCTGCAAGTAAGACAGATTTTCAAAAAATTTATACAAAACTTTCCCTGTTGGGATTCCCTGTCAATCTGATTTGTTTATCTGTTCTTTAGAAAATTCTCTTGTCTTTTTGTTATAATCTTCCTATTTCATCATTTTTTCATTGATTACTAACAATTACATTGGAATTATGCAAGATTTTACACCCGAACAACAAAAACACTCTTGCAATGAGCTATTTATAAGCTCAATGTCCTAACTTCCACTAATTATGGATCACTTATTAAATAAAAAGTTTCCACTTACATTAAATGACTTCCTAAATATCCTACTAACTTTATTCCTAACTTAGAGCCTAGGAAATGACTCTTTTCTAGAGTCCTCTTTTTAATAACAAAATTCTATTTCTAAGTATCTCAAAAATTTATTAAATATTCTAGAATAATAATTATTAATTTAATATCTTAAATTAATAATTATTTTATTCAAACTTTATAACCTATGATAAAATTTATTTTTGGATCATCTAACATTCCCCCCTATGATCCAAAGATACATTACAACAGATACCAAGTTCATCCCTGAACTTAGTAAATTTTATTCTGCCAAGAGGTTTCGTGAAAATGTCGGAGGCCTAATATTCTGAAGGGAAATACACAGGCTTGATGACATCCTTTGCAATGAGAGATCTGATATGATGATACTTGGTGTCCACATGCTTTGTCTTTGAATGGAAAACTGGATTCTTGGCAAGCTTTATTGCTGACTGGTTGTCAATGAATAGCGAAGTAGCTTCTGCTGGAGGAATTCCCAAGTCCTGTAAAACTCGACGTAACCAAACAATCTCACATGCTGCTTCCCATGCTCAAATGTACTCTGCTTCTACTGAATAAGTGGCCACTGTAGTTTGCTTCTTGCAACTCCAGGAAACTGCAGCTGACCCCATGTTCATTAAGTAACCTGAGGTTGATGCCCTATCATCAATACTGCCAGCAAAGTCGGCATCTGAAAATCCACCAAGTACAAAATTTTTAGTCTTTTTGTAAAGAAGACCAAAATCTTTTGTTCCTTCGATATATCGAATAACTCTTTTGGCTGCATTGCAGTGGCTGCCTAGTGGTTCCTACATAAAACGTGAAATAATATTGACCGCATAAGATAGATCAGGACAAGTGGTTGTCAAATAAATCAAGCTCCCAATCAACTGTCTGTAAGTAGTGTTGTCCACCTTCCCCCCCCCCCCTTTCAAATTTTGAAATTTTTAATTTTTGTTCCATAGGGGTAAGGACAGGCTTACAATCCTGCATTCCAAATCGCTGAAGAATTTCTGCTGCATATTTACTCTGGGAAATGAAGATCTGATGTGGACGTTGGAATACTTCAACTCCAAGATAGTAGTGAAGTAGTCCCAAATCTGTCATCTTAAAACCTGCATGTAATTCCTTTTTTACCTGTTCAATGTGATCATCATTGTTGCCTGTGATGATCAAATCATCGACACACATAATCAAAATCACAATATTTTTACCTTGTTGGCGTACATACAAGGTATCATCAGATTCACTGCGATGAAAACCAACTTTGTGAAGGTATTAATCCATTTTTGCATACCAAGCGCGGGGAGCTTGTTTTAATCCATATAAAGCCTTGATCAATTTGCAGATTTTATGTTCTTGCCCTTCAATTTAAAACCCTGACGGTTGTGTCATATAGACATCTTCCTATAAATCCCCATTGAGAAAAGCGCTTTTGAAATCCATTTGATGAACTTTCCACCCTTGTTGAGCTGCTAAAGCAAGTGTGAGGCAGATGGTGTTCCATTTGGTGGTAGGAGCAAACGTTTCCTCATAATCGAACCCTTCCTACTGCACAAAACCTTTAGCGAAAATTCTTGCTTTATACTTGTCAAGTTCTCCATTTTGGTTGTACTTAACTTTTAAAACCCATTTGCATCCTATGGGTTTAACATTTGGAGGACAATCAACCAGTTTCCAAGTGTGGTTATCAATTACTGCTCTATATTCATCAATCATGGCTTGTTGCCATTCTTTATGTTTTACTACTTCTTTGTATGTGGAAGGTTCAGTAAAATCATGTGCTAGCAAGGTGAAAGTTGCTTCACTTCTGTGTTTTTGTCTTGTTCCTGTTTTATTTTGTTCATCAGGCTTTACATCTTTCAATATTTGAACTGCCCATTTTGGAAGTTGTTGCTCACTTGTTTGAGATTATGAGAAGTCCCCATAATTTTAAAGGGGATTAATGTAAATTGATGTTTGTCGTTCAGGTGGTGAATCTGGAGAATCACTGTCAGAAGAACTGCTGCTGCTTGGAGACGGTGATGAATTACTAGAAGACCCAGATGATTTTGTTGAAGTAGATGGACTTGATGACTCATCTTCAGAGGAAGGAAAATCAAGTTCATACCAATTTGGTGAAGTTTGTTGACTTTGCAAATTTCCTTTCCTTTTACTGCCCTTAGTTGCTAACTTGTGAAGAAGACTTTCGATTTCTTCAGAACTCTTACTCTCTATTTCATCAAAAATGACATCCCTGCTCACAATAAATTTTCCATTTGTCAAAAGACGATACCCTTTATTTTCATCTGAATATCCAATCATTTTACATTTTAAACTTCTTGAATCAAGCTTAGTTCGTTTTTCTTTGGGAACTAACGCATAACAGATGGATCCAAAAACTCGAAGATGTTTAACCTTAGGTTTGAAACCAAACCAAGCTTCATAAGGGGTGATTCTGTCTAAAGAAGCAGTTGGAGATCTGTTTCTTAGATAGACAGCTGTATGGATTGCTTCTGCCCAATATGTTGGACTAAACCTTCTGAAATTTAACATGGATCTCGCCATGCCTAACAATGTGCAATTCATCCTTTCTACGACTCCATTTTGCTATGGAGTGTAAACATTTGTAAGATGCCTTCTGATGCAATTTTCACTGCAATAAGTTTTGAATTCATTTGAATTGAATTCTCCCCCATTATCTGTCCTGAGAGTACCTATCTTTTCTTTGGCTTCATTTTCAACAAGTTGTCGAAAAATTTTAAACTTCTCAAATGCTTCTGACTTGTTTTTCAAGAAATAAACCCAAGTCATTCGACTGAAATCATCAATAAATAGTAAGAAATATTTTCAACCACCTAATGAATTTTGTAGTGGACCACACACATCACTGTGAACGAGTTGCAGCATCCTATTTGCGCGCCATTTACTTGTTGGAAAAATTTCTCAACTCTGTTTGCCATAAATGCAGGCTTCACATTTAGCATTTTCCTTATTGAAAGTTGGAAGTCCTTTAACCATCCCTTGTTTCTGAAATTGAGAAAGACTATAAAAATTCAAATGTCCATATCTTACATGCCATAATATTATAGGTGAAATTCCTGTAGTAACTTCCCCTGCAAAATCAGAATGCCTTGGAATAACTGTCCCTTTCATCCTTAACTATTTTCCGTCTTCATAGCCTGTCATTACTGTTTGGAAGTTCTGTGTGAATGAATTAATCTTAACTAAGCCATCTTCCATAATTATTTGATGTCCTGCTTGTCGAATCATGACTAAAGACAACAAAGTTTTCTTAAATGTGGGTACATACCACACATTGGAAATCAATTTTTCTCCAATGTCAGGGAGAAAAACTTTAACTGCACCTTTTCCATAAGGCGTATGTTTTGTATCATCTGCTAGAAAGATGGAATTAAGATGGCACTCTTGAAAATTCCAAAATAAATCTCGTCTATAGGTCATGTGCTGAGTTGCTCCTGAATCCAAAATCCAAGCATCTTCATAATCACTCTTAATATAGGAGGAAAGTTGGAATTCTGGTGAAGAAATGAAGACATATTCTGAGTCATTATCATCTTGATCTTGATCATTTGAAAATTGTGCTGAAGACTGTTGAAACTTAGAAATTTTATTGATAGATGTGCGACAATCTGCAGCATAATGACCAACTCTGTTACATCGCCTGCAAACAATTTGACTCAAATCGGTGCCTCTTCCTTGAGACTGTCCTCGACCTCTGCTTTGTCCTCTATTTTGAGATTGTCCTCTCCCTGGATTCTATCCTGTGCCTTGCTGATATCCTCTATTTTGATTGTTGCCTCTGCCTTGAGAATTGTTTCTGCCTGAATTGGAGCCTCTGTTGGAGTTTTTTACTCTATGTTGACTACGACCACTACCTTGCGCTACTTGATTTTGATTAAAATTACCTTTTCCTTTGTTTCTAGAATTGTCAGCTGAGGAGTTGCTAGTACTGGCCTCTATGAGAAAAACATCTTCACCAACTTTCTTTTTCTTCCCAAAATTTTTATCATGTTGAGTCAACATTTCGCAGAGCTCATCAAAATTTAGCTTTTCTAACTTTCCAGTTAGTTGTAGAGTTTCCAAAAAATGTGTGTAGGAAGAAGGAAGTCTAGCAATTAAAATTGTGACTATAAAACTATCATCTACTGCTTGAAAACTAGCATTAACAATTTCCTGCTTAATATTTTTAAGTCTGGAGATGTATTCAAGAATATCTCCTTCTTCAGTCAATTTTGATGCAACAATTTTAATTGTAGATCAACTCTTTTTGATTGAGGCTGAGTATCAAACAACTCTTTAAAAGTTCTCAAGGCAGACCATGCATCTTTATCATTTTCGATATGGACATACATTTCATCATTGACTGAAGATTTAATGAGAGCTAATATTTTGGCATTTTTAACTTCCCATTTTGCTAGTGCAGCTGCATCTGTAGGTTTATTTGGCTTTACATATCCATCAAAAATATCATGCCATAGTTCATTATAAACGAGAGTTCTTTCGATGAGGCGTTTCCATGTTTTGTAAGATTTTGAGCCTTCAAGTTTGTCGGAATCAGAAAAGAAATTAATCAACTTAGACATTGTAGTGTTTAAAACTTCACACCACGAATCAAACTCCAAAAAATATCAAGATGCGCAACACAACAACAACACACGACGCAGAAAATGAACTATCGAGGCTTGGCCTCGACCCTCTAATAGTCGTTGAAACAAGAGAAAAATGACTGAGCTTTGCACTTGGCTCTAGTCAATTTCTCAAATATTTACAAGGAAACTTTCAAAATTTGACTTATAAAATAGTGCTCTTGCACAATCTGGTAAAAAAAATGTTACCCCCCCTCAAAGTAAAATTACTTTGAGTTACAATATCACTTCTTGTTTCTCAAAAAAAAATTCTCCCTTATAACTCCAATTACAAAATATTACAATGCTTAAAAAAAAAATTCTACTTATTCCTCCAAATTCAACAATTTTTTCTTGGCTCATGGCAAGGCACATATACAAACTGGCACTCCCTTATTTTCAAAATAAAAAAATGTCACTACAATCCCAGCTCCAAATTATAAGCAATAAAAAATTTCCTTATTTCTCCCCATGTTGCTTTGAGTTATGCAGTGGTGAAAGCTTTGTAATTTGGCATGTGGTGTACACCTTCTTCAAGATTTGCAATGTTAACTTCAAGATTATCGATTATCACAAATTAGTGCATACCTGTGAGATCTGATTCCGAGTTCACATATAATGTTCACATATGCATACACAGGTCTTTGTGCTAAGTTTCCAAGGCAGTTTGGCATATCGGTTCTTCGCAATGCAACGGATCTCCACCAACATATGCAGAACGATCACAGATCCAAGTAATGTTTACCAGATCACATTCGTCCACCCTCTTGAAAATGAAATTTTGCTGGCAGCATGTGAGATTTTAGCAAACGCTGTGATTGAATTCCTGCATCTCAAGTGATAATCTGGAGGCACTTAATCAAGCTTGACAGATTTTTTCAATGGCAATAATGCCTATATGTATTTTTAAAAATAAAATCCATAAAATCTAGATCTTGCAATATTGTAATACTTGCAGGATGTTGACCTTTCAATTTCCCTTGTCTTGACTTGGCTTCAGAGTGGCATTGCAGAAACCTGCGTTAACATGCCATGGCTAAGGGACATCTGACAGCCGATACCCATTTTTCTTGAGCTTTTCGCGTGACTAATTTTGCAGGAATTATGAACAACAATATGAAAGGATTGGTGATAGGGGTGGTGGGCCTGGCTATTACTTTCTCGGCATATGACCAGACTGTAATGTCTTCAACTCAATGTTTAGTACTTTGGATTTTCGTTCTACTGTTTGGTCTCCTTGTGAAAGAAGGTTTTTCACCTTTCTGATATTTTTTTTTTCGGTTTTTAGCACAAACTAAATGGAATCTTCTTAACACATTAAATTAACGCAAAACAACACTTGCAAATTCATTAAACAGATCAATTTCGTTAAACAACGTTTCAGTAATATGCTATGGCTCCTTCAGTGCAGATGCACTATGTCAATAGCGCTCTCCCTTTTATGTTTATTTTATTGCAACAACACTCTTACAGACACAGTCACCTCAACAGTTTGAAATAGAAAATTCACACAGATTTTGCATTTTCTTTTAAAAAATGATTTTAGAATTTACAAATCTAAAATCAATAATAAAATTTATGTTCTTTTTTAAACAAAAAATTTGACAATTTTCATACCAATATTTTGCTGATCGATTCAACGGAGTTGAGTTTTCCAAGAACTAGGAGAGCTAGAATCCTCCTCCTCATATCCACTGCATCATTACTATAGCTCTGATACCACAATAATGGCCGAAGTGTCCTCAGACACGTAATTTTATTAATCAGAAAAAAAACAATTACATTGGAATTATGCAAGAGTTTACACCCGAACAACAAAAACACTCTTGCAATGAGCTATTTATAAGCTCAATGTCCTAACTTCCACTAATTATGGATCACTTATTAAATAACAAGTGTCCATTTACATTAAATGACCTCCTATCTATTCTACTAACTTTATTCCTAACTTAGAGCCTAGGAAACGACTCTTTTCTAGAGTCCTATTTTTAATAACAAATTTCTATTTCTAAGTATCTCAAAAATTTATTAAATATTCTAGAATAATAATTATTAATTTAATATCTTAAATTAATAATTATTTTATTCAAACTTTATATCCTATGATAATATTTATTTTTGGATCATCTAACATATAAATGACCCAATAATGTTGAGTTAATTTCATATTTTGTTATAAATCCCTCTACGATAAAAAATTTATTTGTTGAACAAAGAAAATGATAACGATGAGAAACAAAAATAAGAGAAATGATGACTAACTAATTTCATTCAAAAATAAATTCTAAAGTATTAGCATCAACGAATTCATAAACCAAACGTGTATAACCAAATAGAAAAAATATTGCAAAAAATATAAATCACACTCACACACGATGTGGGAATGAAATACAGTAAAAGAAATGAATAAATTATAATCAATCTAAGCAGCGAGCTGACTAATGGGTTCCATCATCCAACTCGATCTTCCTAAAGAGAACTACATTAACACATCATCTTATAAATTTGAAGAAACTTGGAAATGAAAATTGAATGTGAATTTAATCAAATTACATAAATCGAGTTACATAAATATTCAATCAAATAAAATTACACAACACAACTGTTACAATGTGGATCCAATCCATAATTGGGCATTCTACTACAATCCCAACCTACTTCTACTTCTTCAATCCATCCTCTCGCTATCCCTGTGCTCTCGTCGCACAGGTGGAATCAAATTCTTCTACCTTCCTACTGCTCTACCCTTTATTAATGTGCAGTGCTATCCTATATAGCAGTAATGCTGCCCAATTATTCAGGCCCTTCATTACACACACATACAAACTTAGAACTATAAACTGATTCAAGACCAAAATAAGAAGATCCGATTTGGAATGGGTTCGCATTGATGCCAAACATTTGTTGAATGTATAAGTTGAGTCATAAGATCTTATCATAAAAACGACCCCAAGGCTTCTAGAAGTATTTTGAACCTTATCTCATTATTGGTGAAGGTGCCTTAACACACAACTCGATGAGGTGTTGAATCTTGGAAGGGAAAAATGCCAAAGGAACACTGGTAACATGAGCCATATCTACATAATTGTATATAAACATCAGTTTATCCAAGAGCCATTATGGAAGATAAGCATCCTTCAAACAATATACAACAAGTTTTCTCCTTGTCTCTTAAATAAATCAGCCTGAACTAGGCCTTCAATAATTGCTTCCTTACTCTCTCTTGTACCATATTGTCTTAATGAGAAAGAGGTGTCCCTCACACAAACATGATTCTTTCTAATATGGCCCATGAAAGGGAACTCTGTTATTTTCAATGTGTCTGCCCTCTCTATGAGATATTTCAAGTCAAACTTGCATATATTATAACCAATGATCAGATTGGGATCAGCTTTGCGAATTAGATCATGGTGAGGCATACATTTCTTGATTGCAGCTAACATTACACACTGCCACCTGCCACCAAGAAGGCGTTTATTAATGAAATTTATACAAAAATAATCTTCAAACTAATTAACAAAAATAATTTATAAATAAATAGTTATTGTATATAATGCCTCTAATTAACAACATAATAGGTTAATAATGATATAAACACTAAGTAAAAGCATTTAATTATTTGTTAAAACATTGTATAAATTTGGGCAAAAATGTAGCTCAACAGGGACAAGATCAGATCTTGAGGAGATGTGTAAGGGAAGAATAGGTCTTTGAAATCTTGTCAGCATGCCATGATGGACCTTGTGGGGGTCATTTTTATGCTAAGAGGACAACCTTTAAATTTATACATGTTGGTTACTATTGGCCCACTTTACATCAATATGTAAAGAGATACACCACCAGATGTGATCAATGCCAAAGGATGGGAAAACCTACACCCAAGGATGACATTCCCCTTCAACCTCAAGTATCTTGAGAGCCTTTTGAAAAGTGGTGCATGGATTTACTTGGTCCCATTGATCCACCATCATGACAGAAGAGGTACATCATTGTGTGCATTAATTACTTGAAAAAACGGGTCGAGACAAAAGATGTTAGAGTAACAACTGAGAAGAAAGTGGATGAGTTTTTAAGAGAAAACATTTTCTACAAGTTTGGATATCCAAGGGAGATAGTCACCGATCAAGGAGCACAATTCACATCGACTATGATTGATTATCTAATTAGGCAACACCATATCAAACACACGACATCCACTGCCTATCACCCTTAAGAAAATGGGAAATTATAGGTCGCAAATATATCATTGGAGAGAATACTCACCAAGGTTGTTAGAAATAACAGGAGAGATTGGGAAAACAAAATAGTGGAGGCCAGTTGGGCCTATAATACCACTTAGAAGACCACCACTGGGTTCACTCCATATGATTTGGTTTATGGGAAGAAGGCTTTGATTTCTATTGAGTTTGAATATAAGACTTTGATAATGGCATCTCAAATGGACTTAGATGTCACCACAACACAAGAAGAAATGTTGCTCCAACTTAATGGTTTAGATGAGTTTAGAATGCAATACATCTTACATAATGAAGTCATAAAGTTGCAAAGAAAAGTTTGGCATGACAAGCACATCAGAGAGAATAATTTTCAAGGATATTAGTCCCTATTATACGATTATAGGTTCAAATATTTCAAATGGAAGCTAATTATAAGGTGGTTGCATCCATATCTAGTGGAAAAGTGTCATGACAATGGATCTATTCAGATCAAAACCATTGACTAGGAAGGGATTTCCTTGCATGTAAATGGTTATAGAATGAAGCTATACAAAAGAACTATGTCCAAAAAAAAATTAATTAGTTAAATTAGTAGATAATTAAATGTTATTGGGAGTTTCATAGCTCTGAGTCCACAAAATTCCTAAAAATTCAAAAAAAGAAAAAAAATAAGAAGGCATGGATGAAAACCTCTATGAGGAATCTAAGGCCAGCTCTAGGTTGAAAACCTCGCCTAGGAGAAAAAAAAGAAGGAAAATGAATATCCTTAGGTGAAAACCTCTTTTGAGGCGCTTAGGGAAGGCATGCGGGTTGAAAACCTCCACAGAGATAACCTACTTTCCTAAAAAAAAAAATAGAGAGAGAGAGAGAAAAAAACACAAGCTCACAACCTTTCTGCTAACATTTTTTATTTTACAGGATTCCATACAGTTGGAATATTTTGTGATGTTATAGGAGCTCACCCATAATCTCTCCTCCATCCTTCGATCCATACCTTCTCATCTCCATACCACTCATTCATATAAACATCCCTCATCACCCTCAAATCAACCAAAAAGTCAAATTTCACCTCCTCACTGCAGTTGTACATGAAGGCCTTGTAATGCTACAGGAGGTCCTATAATGCTACAAGAGGTGCCTATGTAGCTACATAAGGATGATCCGATGAGGAGAACAACCCAAAGTTCCATGAAGCCTTGAATAAATGAAGAAGATGGCCCTCCAGTGATTTACTTACCACCCATCCATCACTCATCCACTCCATTTCACCTAACTTTCTCAAAATGTTCACTCCGTCCTTCCTAAAAAAACACAAAGACCACTATTATCCATTTTTCCAATATTCACACTACCTCCTTTTGACTCCAACCCTGTTTTCATGGATTTTCATCACTCCCCTCAACACCACCATGAAAACTGAGGACTATAAGAAAGGATTAAAATGATTCTACAGGAAGAAACTCCTCATGTAGCAACCTATGTAGTCAAAGAAATATTTGATATTTTTTTCTCCCCACTAACAGGAATCATGAGGGATAAATCTCTACAGCCAGGAAGAGACTCATTGCTTTTATAGAAGCACTCCACCAGCAGATGCATCCCAATCATGAGAGAAATACTTGCAAAGACACATGAGAATCATCAGTCAAGATGCAATCTAGTTCCAAAGACATGCACGAGGAAAAGAAAAATATGAACTCCATGTTATAATGATGATATTATATGGCTTAGCTTCAGAAGCAACTATCTCCAACAATTTGATTCGTATGTTGGCTCAAGTATGGAAAACCTCACCTCCTCCCTTTGTATAAAATGACTAAAATGTGTAAATGTCAAGGAAGGATGTTTTAATAAGCTGGAGGTGGCCAATTAACTTGGCCACCCTAGTCTAGTGAACTTAAGTTGGTGTTGGCCACCCATGCAACGTGGAGATGTCACATCAAATGAGTTGGTATCAATAATATTAGGGTGATGATTATGAGGTATGAGGAATGATTATAAAGAGTGGGGACAACGGTATAAAAGAGGGAAACCGTGTAGATACCATGTCACCACAACGCTCCAAGATTTCAACTCAAAAATGGAATATTATGTACTAGGGCTCGACTTCTCTTGAACATTCGCTCATTTAAAAAATTGTTAGAGAGAGGGAAAGTTTTTGTATGTGACTGAGGAGTTTTAAACCTCGTTTTACAACTGCTACAGGAGGGAGCTATAGGTAGGTCTGCAAGTGCTACAGGAGGGTCGAGAACCTACTACAGGAGAAATTAAAGGGTGAGAAGGGGCCACATTGGATCGAATTGATCTCAAAACCATCACATACATCCATATCCGCATGAAAAGAAGTAAGTGAAATCCACCTCCTTTGTTCTTACATAAAATTGCATGAAAATTCAACTTGGAATTGATAGTGCGTTGTAGTATAATTATGCAGTAGAAGGTCTCTCTAAGATTTGTTGTGGTTAGAAACAATAAGAGAATTTTGTTGACAAGAATTCTAGAATCAATTTCACTCACTTCTACCAGAGAACTGAACACTGTCTCACCACTGAAATTTAAAAAAAAAAACCTTCTCATCACCTAAGTAGCACCAAGGAGGTATAACGAAAGAAATGGGGGGAGCATTTAACAAGAGCAAACCTGAGACACTAAAAGGATCCACCAACACCCTCTTGTAGTAAAAATATTTAGAAGACACGAATGGTTGAGTTTCTTTGATTTTTTAAAGGGGTATGATGATGACATTACTCATGAATTTTCCATGGAATTTCATTCCCGAGGAGAGGACAATGCCACCATTATTCTTAGAGGGTTATCCCTCTCTCTAAGACCTAAAACCATTAGTAGAGTGACCACTCTACTTCTAGGGATTATATCGCGCAAAGAAGACAAGGCAGTCAGTGTCACAAATAGAAATAATTTCTTCATTTTGAAAGATAATCCTGTTGAGGATAAGAATGGAGTCATAAGAGAAATCCTACCTTATCCTTGGGATGAGGTGGCTTACCATATCCTCAAGTATATATCTTGTGAAGGGAGAATGAGTGTGGTATATGGTTACCATTTTAGATTAATCCATGAATTAAGATTTAAGGCAGAATTTCCTCTCCCTTAAGGACTTAGTGTGCCCCACTTTCTCTTACACTTAATCATAGAGACGAGTCAAAAGGCGAGGGAGGGAAAACACTAGCATTTGCCTCATCATGGCCTCATTAAATTGATAAGGATGGATGCTTTCAAAAAATTGAGGATCCTTGTCCTATGGACTAAATTTTTGGACATGGATAGGGATACTTTCATATGAACACAAGTCATCGCCCTTGGGGAGACACCATCCTATAGCATTGG
Organism: Pinus albicaulis; assembly: GCA_034641835.2. Classification (NCBI taxonomy): domain Eukaryota; kingdom Viridiplantae; phylum Streptophyta; class Pinopsida; order Pinales; family Pinaceae; genus Pinus; species Pinus albicaulis. Next base: position 910,837,348 of record CM076579.1, on the reverse strand, counting down.
AGGTAGAGAGGGAAAAATAGAGGAGGAAGAAGAAAAAATATCAGAGGAGGAGGAGGCAGAAAATATAGAAGAAGAAGAGAGGAAAAGAGAGGAAAAAGAGAAAACAAAGTTAGAGGAAGGAGAAGTAGAAGTTGAAATAGAAGAGGGGGATAAACAAGTGGAAGAAATATTGGGCCCTAAGGAGGCTTCTGAACCCCAAGAAAAAGAGAAACAATCACATCAAACAAGATTGTCTCTAGGGGATATTGAACAAGAAGTAGCTGCAACACCAACTACATTGGGCACACCTATCAAGGCCAAAAGGAAGCAACAAAGGCAAGGTCCCCTATATTTCAATACCAAAAAAAGCAGCACAATTAGATAAGGGAAACCACAAACTCCCACAATGGTCCCCATCATCATTGAAGGATCACCAAGTAAGAAGGAAGAATTAGGACCCAGTGAAGGAAAAATCGAAGAGGTACCCAAAACAAAGACACCTATAGAATTTGTGAGTAGGCCCACCACCAGTTTAGCTACGTTCAAGAAGCCCAAGACACAAGCTACCCTTCAACAATTCCAAAAATGGAATCTACAAGAGGGGCTGTTGACCGAATAAATCAATCTTGCGGACAAGATCGATCTCCCTAGTACCAAAAAGTAATCTAGCAACAAATAGACAAATAAACCTATCTTTCTCTAGACATATACGATTTACAAAGAATACTATAAAGGTGTTAAGGACTTACCGTAGATCCAATGCTTGTTCTAAGTTGTTGTCCCTCGGTCACTTGAAGAAGTTATATTTATAAACCTGCAATCACAAACAAGCAAACATTAAATAGCACCTGTATAGTAAATATTATAAATCATGCCTATCATAGTGATCAAGGAATCCATGAAATAAATATTTAATTAACAGCTTATTGAGAAAAATGAATTCATTTGTATTAACTTTGAAAGAAAGAAAACCTTACAACCTTAGCCTTGATGTTGAACAGGCCTTCCCAGTGTCCGAAGCAGGAATCTCCTTTACTCTGACAAGCCTTGCACTCTTCCAACCGAGACAGATAGAGGTATGTGATCTCTCCTCACAAAAATCTCAGTTAAATGAGTTTGAATCCCAACAGCACTTAACCTCAAATAATTCTAAATCTTGAACTCCCCTTGAGGCTACCCAATGCCTCTTTTTATAGTGCAAAAGAGGAGGTTTCAGTTCCAACTATGAAGGGATAGAATCCTCCTTCAAAGGGATAAGCTCCTCACATCAAGGGGTTAGCTCCTTAAGGTAAGGGATACATGAACCTTAGAAGAGCGGTTCTGCCACTGCAAGATTCTTTCTAGAGGCTTCTAGAATTTACTGAAAGTGAGATTTTTGAGTTTACTTGCACCTTTTTAATCTTTTACATAGGTCTGCACCCATAACACAGAGAAAGTGCATTCAAGTACGCAGGAGTCAAGAACATTAGGTGCAGGACCGTAGGCAAGACAAAGAGAAAGTGCGATACCAGAGTTAAGGAGATTTTAAAGAATTTTTCTCTTATTTTCAAGGCTTGACATGAAGAACTGATATGTAAGACTTGCAAAGGAGGAAGTATGGGTGATAATGAGCTCATACATATTGCAGAATGCCAGGATGAAAATTTTCAGTGCAACAGGGGTGGGGTTTGTTACAGGAGGGGCAGGGTTTGCTACAGGAGAGACAGGGCATGCTATAGGAGGGATAGAGTATGCTAGAAGAGGAAAAAAGGGGGCTACAGGAGAAGAAAAATGAACTATAAGAGGCAATAGCCTCCCCAAAAAAATTTGAAAAGGGATTCCCAGAGCTCCAAGAGACTAGTACACAACCTAGCCTAGGGTCCTATGATAAATTCATTGAAGGCGGAAGGATCGTCCCATAAAAATTTACAATTTCACTCCATTATGAGCTAGAGATAGAGAGAGGAAGCACCCGGAGGTGGATACAAATTGCTAAATATAAGAATGTGGAAGATGTGGGACTTATGGAAGAAAAAGTAATTGAGATGGGAAAATAATTGGCCAATTTGAGACTCAGGGAGTCTATGATAAAAAAACATCTATAGGCAGAGAACATATGGCTAAAAGAGAGGCTGCATGACAAAGAAACCCAACTTACAACCATGGCAAGTCTCTCTATGGAATCCCTGCAATGCAGGAAACCTTCAAAATATTATGCTCTATTTCTCAAAGAATAGTGGCTACCATACCAAATCAAGGCCCTAACACAATATGGTTCTCTGCCCTTCCAAGACTACATACATTTTATTGAGTTTTGCAAGCAAACTAGTATGGAGGATAGAGTAAATTTATCTGAGTTATACATGCATAATTTCATCTCGACATATATGAATTTTGTAGAAATCATACAAACAATATGTATTCCAATGGATTCAATCTGATCATGAAATATATATACTAAAGAAACATACTGAATCCTTCTACAATTAATTCTACGGAAATTAAACACGATCGCACAATCACACCAAGTAAGAGAAGGAAAATCAATCCACAACACAGATATTTTTCTTGGGGAAAGCTTGCTGCTCGAAACCGCTCTATCTCTTTTGTATAATGAACCAAAAAATCATGAAACAATACAATGCACTCTTCTCACAATTTTCTGTTGCACTCTCGTGACTGTCTCACATTGATCCAGAAAAAATTGGGCATGTGGATTAATTCTGATTTATTTCACTTGACCTCTCACTAGTGCAACAATCAGTTACAACTAGTTAAACTGATTTTAACTCAATTAGTTGAGTTAACTGATTTCTCATGCATTAAACTAATACACTAATTGCAACTTGGACTCTAAAACAAATATAATCACTCTACATGCCTCACCAACCACCCTCAACTCGAAATTCATGAGCTAACTGAGTCTATCACACTCAGTTAACTATTGCAAGTGTTTATGAGATAAGATTACAATTTATTGTCCAATTTAATTAAGATAAAATTAAATTAGACACATTTCCAATTTTTTTAATAAATTGGCTTGCACACTAATGTATTGCTAGGACCCATCACTATGTGACTTGTGGTCCCACACTAGTGTGTGTGCTGTCATGTTGTTTTTGGATGCCAATTTCACTGTTTCTTGTTGCAAATTTCAACACTCCCTCTCAACAAGAAAGGAATCAATATGTCCCGATCTGGTACCTTTGGAATGTTCTTACATGTATATATGCAACTCTTGCATGCAACACTTCTAAAACTAAATATCCTCCAAAAAATGAATCATTATAATGCATATGTCATCAGAATCTTATGAATGTTGGTACCTACTACACATGTCTACTGGACTCTCTACGTTGTTGACATCTGCATCCATGCACTCTTCACTGTTGCAAACTCTGGTCTGTGCTCCAATATCCGACACCTGTCACTCTAATTTCTGTGTTCCTGACATCTGACTACATCAATCTAACTGATCCTTCCTGCTACTGATATACTATGGGCTCCTCGTAGGCAGGTTTGATCCATGAGACACACAATCTCAATGAATCCTGCCCAAATTTCTTCTTAGGATTAATTCTGCACATCACCCCACCTCACACCTGAAGGTATAGTTGAATTTAATCCCTCTGCTCTTTTGGCTCAAAATTTCCCCCTCCTGGAGGTCTCTGCTTGAGTGGACTCTTCCACTTGATCTCCTCTTTTCTTCTCCAATTGTGGCTGCTCCATAAACTTTTGAGACTGCTTCTGAGGCTGCATGTTGAGAGATAATTTCTCCCTCTCAACCACCAATTCATTAACCACTGCTTTTATCCTCAAAGCCTTGCATTCATCCTCAACCTCGAGAGCATACAAGTTCTTGAATCTTACACCGATCTGCTTCACTTGTCCCTTTGCTATGTGTTAAAGGAAAACTTTTCCTTTTTTAAACATTACTTCATAACTATGTTCCTCCAATACCGCTATGAAGACAAGGTTCTTCCTTAGGCTTGGAACATACAAAACATCTGCTAGTCTGAGATGAGAGCCATTCTCCCTCTAAAAGGTAACTGTACCTATGCCGATAGCGCTATACCTCTTGTCATCTCCAAACTCTATGCTCTACTGGAGGTCCTTCTCCTCAAAGTCACTGAAGATATCTCTATTCCCCGTCATAAGGAATGAGGCATCGTTGTCTAAATACCACATGCATCCCATTATAGTGTTGGCCATCCATTAAATGATAGTAAAATCAAGCTCGAACTATGAAGCCAATGCTCCACCCGCTGCAACTGCAGGCTCCTTCTTTCTTGCCTTCTTCTATGTACAATTCAAAGAATAGTGCCCATGCTCGTTGTTATGCAGAATTATGAATTACGGATAAATCAAATTCCCTAAATGTGGTGCTATGCATTTATAACAACAGATCAAAGACTTTGCAAACACTTTCTCCAAGAGTAAATAGACACACAGAAACAAAGAGGAACCTACTTGTGATCCAAGCGCTTCCTATTCTTCTTCTATCGCTTTTGCTGTAGCTTCCAATCCAATTTAGATCGCCATAATAGTTCCTGCAAGTATAAACACTAAACATCAAAGAGATTGCAATATACAGATGCCTATTTATCTTAATAAATCAAATCGATTAAACATGAAACATATATATCAGTTAAGAATCCATCATATGAGAAATAGAAACAAAAACAGATACATATATGGGAAAATGAACAACAATATTTATTAATGAGTAGAATGGGGAGGTTACAACCAATGATCAGTTTGATGTCACCAGCTCCAACATCATCCCAGCCTCATCACAATCAACATCTCACCAGCAACATATCACTCCTATCACTCTCTCAATTGAGAATCCAACAACATTTCTTTACCAAGTTTATTCCTTTTTTAGCACTAGGATCCGTGCTCAATTTATAGGGCAAATGAAGGTAGTTTCTTAATCAATTACTTTCTAATAATAAGAAATAAATGTTCCCAAGCTCAAAGGTGTTATATGGACACACAGATTCAAAGTTTGACAGATATAGACTCTTCTTGAAGGCACTGGCCATGTGGAGATTCCAAAACAATGATAATTTCGCTCCCATTTGATCAACGCACTCTTGAATGTCAGGAAGTTCATTGCAGTGCACCCTTGAATGGAGGGAGCTGTATATGCAATGTAGTTAGTCCCTTGAGAGGCAATTTCGGTGAGCTCATAAGTGATATAACATATACTTCAAACCTTGGAAACCTTGTAATAGAAGTCATGAATAATTTGTTCTTGTCTTAGGGCATGTAGCAATTGAAATGATAGGGGACAATAGACCCTATTTTATTGGTCCTGGGGATGATGCCCAATTTGACCAGGTTGTGGGGAATGATGCCCAAATTTACCTATAACATCTGCCCCCTAAAGCATGAAGTCAGAAAAATAAAAATATTTTTTGAATGAGATGCTTTACAATGTGATGGGCTGGAACTGAAGCAGAGTGGAGACCTACATCAATATTACAATACATTACATCATGATATTTTCATCTTGATCATGAATTGCTGAGGGAGTCATTCCCATGCTCAGCACATAAACTATCTAATAACATGTACATAGTGCAGAAAGTCGTCTACATTGGAATGTTGCCCAATATAGACATGCCTACAGATATATGCCCATGTTCGGATGACAATCTGTATGTAATGTCACCATACAAATTAATGGTGTACAACAATCCTGAAATCGCAGCCCTGAAGGCTGAAAATAGATCCAGGGTCTTCTTATCTCGTTCATTTGATAGTTCGGGTACAAGTTTAGCCATGTGAATATATTATTTTTAGTCTAACATGGTAAGACATCGTTTGATTACCAGCCAATGATGTGAGCTGTTAACAAACGCGAGAGAACCACCATTGATGTCAATGGTCCTCAAGGTACTACAGTAAATTTCGTAAGGCATGAATAAACGATTTGATGTCGAATGCCAAACAAAATATTTTAGTCAAAGGTCTAAAAGTGAGGATCTTGTCGATGCTGTAACAAGCCTCATGGTACTGGAAGATGATGTTTCTAAGTAAACTTCCTGGATGATGATTTGATGTTGATAGGAAGCCACTTTATCATGAAATGGAAGTTACTAATTTCGGAGACAAAATGTGACTTGATATAGCAATGTTTAGGGATGATTGTCATGATAATGAAGGTTTATAAGTATTACAGAAGGATGAGTATTCACTAGATGACTTCTCTTGAACAGATCGACGACACTGAAATGAGTTGGCAGCATTGACCCAAAACCGAAGTGAAGGTATGATGAACCATAGGTATGAATGAACCGTCAAGAATATTACCCAACCCAAATAGTCATGATGATGGATGAAGTGTCATGTTCAAGAGCGACCTACTACCGTAAAAGTTCTATTCACTTTCCCAAACTTTCCCCAGTCATTTGTCGACTAGTACCTCTTTATTTTTTAACAAGCTTGAGGAGGGTAAGATATTCTTGATCTATAATTCAACCCCTCGGGTGAATAATGTATCACTATTTAATAATTTAACGAGTCTAGTGATGAATTAAACTCGATTCTTGCCATGATCGACAAGATCGTCGCTATTTTATGTTTTAACGAGCCTAATGACAGTGACAACCTGATCCTTTTTCATATTTAGAGAGTTTGAAAAAGAGGAAAAAAGAAAACTCCATAAGTAATTTTTCGTTAAGTTGTCTCTCAGATCCGAAAAAGTTTAAAATAATATCTAAGAGAACCTTCTAGCCATGTTCGACTAAGGTTTTCCTTTTTTGTAAATAATATATCTCAGTTCGGAAAATGGTTAAACTTATACTGAGTAGATACCAATTCATTTACTTTTACAAGCTCGAAAATACAAGTGCTCAATAATATTTTCACATTATCGAAGTCTGAAAAGAGCTAAAAGAAGACTCCAGGGGTTCCTTTTTCGCTGTTATCGAAACTCAAAAAAGAGATAAAAGTGTGCTTCAAGTCCTTTTTTGTTTTTATTAAAGCTCGAAAAATAAGGATAAAATTATGCTTTGTGGTCAAACCATTCTTGTAATAAATGTGCACGACTAATCTTCTCATCAATTGCAAACCTGTTCAAAATAAAATCAAATGGATTAAAAATACTTGTTTCATGATAAAAATTTAATAAAACCATAGTCATAGCAATAAATATGATTTGAAAATAATCAAATGACTAATTAAAAAAGTTTTACTATTCATTTTTACCATTTTAAAGTTACCATTTGCATTTTGGAGCTCTGAACCTGTTTTTGCCCCCGAAATTTAGCTATTGATTGTGATCAATTATGTGGATGGTTTTCATCACCGTTTGATCCAGGTTGGTGCCATAAACCCCTTCTTTCTTTCATTAGTCATTTCATTTCATTTCATTGTAATTTTTATGGATTTTGTCCCCTTAGGGTAAATTATTTTTCAAAAGAGGGAAACACACCCCTAAGCATCAAAAAATGCGTTCGAATGCACTCAAAATGAATCCCAGGTGCATATGCAATGCACTCTCTATTGACCAAGATTGGGTTGGGCGCAATTCACATTTTTTATTCTTGAATTGTACCCAAATTTTACCTAATTTTTTGCATAAGGAGTCTAATGAGTCTTATGGTTATGTTTCAGGGATTCAACGAACTAGAATGACAATTACTTGGAGAGAAAGAGAGCATGAAGAACGAAACATGATTTCCCTTAATGATCCATGTACTGTAAGAGCCCTCAAGGATTGTGGGTTATTAAAGTACTTCCGCTTATCAGGTATGAAGCAAAAAATGGAAATTTTGGAGTTCCTTGTTTGTGCATGGGATCCAGAAATTGAGGAATTTCACATTAGGAAAAAAGTGGTTCCAATTATAGTGGAGGATATATATATTCTGACAGGATTTTCAAGGAGATGCCTACCCATTTCTCTCTCAAGGTCTGCTCTCATAGGAGAGACGGTGAGAGACTATATTTTGCAGTATTTCTCCCCAGTGGAGTCACCAATTTGTTATGCGGAATTATGAATTACGGATAAATCAAATTCCCTAAATGTGGTGCTATGCATTTAGAACAATAAATCAAATAATTTGCAGACAAGTTCTCTAAGAGTAAATAGACACATAGAAATAAGGAGGAACCTACTTGCGATCCAAGCGCTTCCTATTCTCCTTCTATCGCTTTTGCTATAGCTTCCAATCCAACTTAGATCGCCATACTAGTTCCTACAAGTATAAACACTAAGCAACGAAGATATTGCAATATACATATGCCTATTTATCTTAACCAATTAAATCAATTAAAAATGAAACATATATATTAGTTAAGAATCCATCATATGAGAAATAGAAACATAAATAGATACATATATCAGAAAATTAGCAACAATATTTATTAATGAGTAGAAGGGGGAGGTTACAACTAGTGATCGATTTGATGTCACCAGCTCTAGCATCATCCCAGCCTCATCACAATCAACATCTCACCAGCAGCATATCACTCCTATCACTCTCTCAATTGAGAATCCAACAACATTTATTTACCAATTTTCTTCCCGTTTTAGCACTAGGATGTGTGCTCAATTTATAGGGAAACTGAAGGTAGTTTCTCAATCAATGGCTTTCTAATAATAGGAAATACATTTTCCCAAGCTTAGAGGTGTTAGATGCACACTTGGATTCGAATTTTGACACATATGGACTCTTATAGAAGGCAATGGCCAAGTGGAGATTCTAGAACAATGAGAATTTCACTCCCATTTGACCAACACACTCTTGAACATCGGGAAGTGCATTGTAGTGCACCCTTGAATGAAGGGAGCTGCATATGCAACGTAGTTAGTCCCTTGAGAGGCAACGTTGGTAAGCTCATAAGTGATATAACATATACTCCAAACCTTGGAAACCTTGCAATAGAAGTCATGAATATTTTTTTATTTTCTTAGGGCATGTAGCAACTGAAATGATAGGGGATGATATACCCTATTTCATTGGTACTGGGGATGATTTCCAGTTTGACCAGGTCATGGGGAATGATGCCCAAATTGACCTATAACACTCATGAGAATGAAATCATCTGATCTTGGACAAGTATTTCTTGCCCGCTTCGCCTTGGGATTTCTTTCCCTTGGCCTTCTTTGCGTTACTAGCCAAGGCACAATATTTCTCATCATTAGTCTTGGATGAGGATCTATCCTTGGTATTCTTCCTAAATTATTCTTGTTACAATTCTGACCAAAGTCTCTCCCAATCTGGTAACTTCTCCCTCCCATTGACAGAGTCTTGATAACTATGCCAGCTCTTGGGAAGGCCTAGAAGTGATAGGCTCACCAAGTCATCATCTGCTACGGTCACACCAACACTTCCAAGATCATCTCGACATTGAGTGAACTTTTTTAAGTATGTTGGTACCGTCTCATCCTCCTCCTTCTTGATTTTCCTGAGATTTTCCTACAACGCCAACTTCCTTTGGTCGATGTTGTTCTGAAACAAATCTGTCAAGGCCTTCCACATTGCATGTGGAGTGGCCTTGCCATGGATACTCGAGACAATGTGATCTCCAAATCCCTCTAATAAGATCCTCCTCGCCCTTGCTACCTTCTTTTGCCAAGCATCAAGAAGAGCGATGTCTGCTGCTGCGGGCTTGGGATTAACATTATCAATGAATCATTTCAATTCATTGTACTCCAATGCTACCTCCATTCTATATTTTCATACGATATAATTATAATTTACCTCGAGTGCATATTCCAATCTTAAGCCATTGAAATCCATCTTAATCTGCTTGTCGCACCAACGAAAGTATCTGCAAATTTGAATACTGTTCAACACAAACTCAATTTCTTCTCCACTGTTGTGATTTCTGGTGCTCTGATACCATGTAGAAATTATACAAACAATATGTATTCCAATGGATTCAATCTAATCATGCAATATACTAGAGCAAGCTATTGAATCCTTCTACAATTAATTCTACGGAAATTAAACACGATCGCACAATAAACCCAAGTAAGAGAAAGAAAATCAATCCACAACGCAAATATTTTTCTTGGGGAAATATTTCTGCTCAAAAGCCCTCTAACTCTATTGTATAATCAACCAAGGAATCATGAAACAATACAATGCATTCTTCTCACAAGAGTCTGATGCACTCTCCTGGATGTCTCACACTAATCCAGATAAAATGGCTAGTACTTAGCCAATTCTCAGTCCGTCTTCAGTCTGCCTTGCTCACGCAATTCATGAGGAATGAAATCCCTATTCTTTAGGAATTTAATCCTTCCTTGACTGTGCAAACATCATGGGCAATCCTATGGTGTTTTAACTGCATCTGGGCATTTTTCTAAAAATACAACTGATAGTTAACATCCCTTAACCTCTGCCTCAACTGGGTCTTCATCAGAACTAAAATGCATGCATCTATTAATAGTAAATCATTAGTCACTTGACAGATCACTACATGTGAATTAAATTTGATTTAATTCACTTGACCTCTCACTAGTGCAACAATAAGTTACAACTAGTTAAACTGATTTTAACTCAATTAATTGAGTTAATTGATTTCTCATGCATTAAACTAATGCACTAAATGAAAATTGGACACTAAAACAAATAGAATCACTCTACATGCCTCAAAAACCACCCTCAACTTGAAATTCATGAGCTAAGTGAGTCTATCACACTCAATTAACTATTACAAGTGTTTATGAGATAAGATTACAATTTATTGTCCAATTTAATTAAGGGAAAATTAAATTAGACAAATTTCCAATTTATTTAATAAATTGGCTTGCACACTAATGTATTTCTAGGACCCATCATTGTGTGACCTATGGTCCCACAGTAGTGTGTGTTCTGTCATGTTGTTTCTAGATTCCAATTTCACTATTTCTTGTTGCAAATTTCAACAAATTTATGGGATCCCAATTCAAGGTTGGGAGACATGCAACTAGTGGATTTGGAATACTATTTGACTCATGAAGAAACAAGGTTTGAGGAGGTGAAGAAGGTAATGGAAAATGAGGATAAATAACCTTTGTACATCATAGAAAAACTAGTGAGCCCTAAGGTTGTCATTAGCAATCATAAGCTCATCTCCAATGATGTTGTTTTAGCACCCAAATACATTGAAAATCAGGAGAACACCATTATTCACTTTGAGGAGACCTTTAGAATCTTAGGAATAGAAAGTATGCAATATTTAAATAGGAGATGGCATTCCTTACCCCGCATCCTACAGTTCAAAGACTACCACTCTCTTGAAAGGATAAGAAATGCCTTGGAGAAAACACCATTGTATACGAGAGTCATGTAGAGAATGAAGATCCAATGGATAGGACTAAAAATGAGTCCACCTTTTCTGCTAGGATTACAGGAAGGAAAATACCAAACATAGGAGCAGAAGGAATGGGCTAAGGTAGAGAAAAATGCAGGATTTTACTCACAAGAAGGCACAACATTTGAATTTCCTTAGGATGTCAAGGAGGCCACTGGGGCCATGAGATATATTCACATGGATGACTGAGTTGCTCATAGAATGAGAAACACCTTCAGTAGTGGGTGATGATGAGGCCCATCAATAGGTATATTATGAGGGTCATGATGCCATCCTCTAGCCTTAAAACTGTCTTTTTTTCACATTTATTCACATTTTTAGTTATATTATGCTTAGTGATAAGAGTAAAAGGTGTTTGTCATAGTATGTGGCCTAATGTGGTTTAGTTGCAGGAAAATGTATCATTTCTTAGATACTTACTATGTAGGGGCTCGAAGGAGACATCAAGGAGAGAATCTAGGGGGTTTTTCCACCTCCTTCACCCCCTAAATCAGCTTAGGATCACAACCCTCTCTCTCATCAATTCAAATCCATTGGTAGCCAAGCCAGTACTAGTGCAAGTGAAGCTAAAGAAGGACAAGATCCATTGTTCTTGAGAGTGAAGATGAAACCACTCCTATTTTCAAGGGAGCTGTTAGTAGATACTCTTTTGTATAAATAAAAAAGAAGAGATCATTAGGATTCAAAGTTTTTTTTCAGCTAGGTAGTTATTGAGCTCAAGAGTTTAACACTGTCATTTTGAACTTTTATCTGATGTATAAGTCTTTTACTTTATGATAATGAGAATTTGGTCATTGAGTTATATTCGAGTTAGTTATAAAGGGATAAGACCCTTGGGTTTGGGCCCAACCCAGTGGCTTAGTTCGCTCTTGTGTATTTTTGTTTTTTTCTTAGCTTCAAGTATTCCAAAGATTTCTTTCATTTCAGTAGATGTTAAGCTATCAAAATATGTGATTAGAAACTTCTGCACCACCTCTGTTGTGGGAGATTATTTGGAGGAATTCATAGTATCAGTAAAAAATATTGTGTTTATTATTTCTTGGAAGTAGATGAATGCTAGTTTCCCTTCTTAATAGTTTATTTTTGGAGATTAGAATATAGTTCTGTGATTTGAGTAGTGTTAGAAGCATAGAGTAGATTTTATTTAAATTCAACTCATATTTTCCATCATATTTCTTATTATTGTGTTAATGATAAATGAATGCATGTGTGTGACTAACTACAGGGTTGTTTTAATCTCCATGGAAGGGAATCTCTTTCACCCCCATATTTGACTCATCCATCACCTTTTATAATCTCCCAATCCTCTCTCCAAAACCTCGTTCTCACAGTCATTCTTCCTAGGAAATTTAGGACTCCAAGGACATTCATCTTAGTGAAAGACAAGACTCTGAGAGGGCTTGATTCTAGATAGGAGGCTTACCCAATCTTCCTTCACTTCCCCTAACCTTGATCTACCTCTCCATAACTTCAATATCTCATCTCCACCCTCAAAACACCCTCGAAAGCCCTCCTGTAGCATTACAAGCCTTCCTATAGCAACCTCATGTAGCATGCCTTTAACACCACTTTCCCTCACCATATTTGCTCGCCACTTCAACCTTAGCTCCATTAGGATGAATAATGATCTTCAAATATGATTTTATAACCAATATAGTTCCATATACCTCTCCAACCATTCCTTTTATTCACTGCAAAATCATAGTATAATTAGTCCTTCAATTACAAGCAATTTACAAGTTCAATTTCTTATTGTTTTTAGAAAGTGTGAGTAAGTAGATGGTACACGTAATTTTGAGATTAATTTGATGAATGATGCAACATAGAATAGTCTTGGTTCTTCAAGTATAATAGTTTTCTTTCCCCTTCATGAAAATCTAGTTAGCATTTACAAGCATCAATCTTGTTTTCCTAGTTAGGATTAGTTTTTCAAGCATACTTCCATCAACAAGGTTTCATTGTAGACAAGTAGGAGGGATGGTATTTGGATAACCTAATCTAACATCATAGTTGAGGGTGGAATGAGTATATAGCATATACCATTGTCACCTTTAAGTTTATACGAACCCCGGGTTGATAAATAGAGTTGAGGATCCCTTGGGAGTTGCAACGCTCTTGGTGCAATACCAAGGCTAACCAATGGGTTATATTTTACTTGGTTAAGCTGGATTATTGGATGGTTTTGAAGCTGAGTGGGGTGGCCTCTGAAGAAGAACACAATGCCTAGTGATCCCAAGACTGGTATATGGTGGGATTGCGGTAATCCAGACTTTGTGTACCTTGGTGGGCCTAGGAATCCTCGACCGTTGAATGGAAATATATATGGTAATATAAGAGGTGTGTGCCATCGATTAGGCCTAGAAATCCTCGACTTCTGAATGAAGGGATATATGGTAATGTAATATTCCCAATTTTTGCAACTAATGGGAATATTTCATTTTATTTTCAGTTTGCTTAACTCATGAATAAAAGTGTAAAGGAGGAACTCTAAAACTCCAAATCAGCAAAATAAATCAATGCCCAATGTGAACATGGAAAAATATGGGCCATCTTAATAAAATACACTTAGGTGTGAAGAGGAATTAAGAAGGTTGACTGGGTCAACAAGACCAAATCTCAGCAGTGTCTAGATGCATTGAACCTCCTTATTGATCAGTGCAGTTTTAGATGGAGACCCTTCATGTGAAAAGGGTTAACTCTTTGGAGGTGGTTTAGGGTTTCCTAAGCCCTAATGCTATAAAATGAAGAGGAAGGCCACAAGGAAAGGTAGTTGAAGATAATTCGATTTTGAGATTGCATAGGCAACTCAAACTCTCTTGGCTGTTTAGCTAGAGAGATGAATTTCCTGTTTAGGAATTCCTCCTCCTTCATTGAGGAGCTCTTGAAGGAGTATGTTCTGAAATGCCTCACATCTAGGCTTGAGGCCAAGCTTCCTCCTTCATCACAACATTATTTCTGCAGCAACATAATTCTGTGTTGCAGGGTGTTGCAGGGTGTTGCAGTGAGGGGTTTTCAACACCACTTCCAAATCTAGTTTTGCAGGAAAGGGAGAATTCCTTTCTCTGGGAGATTAGTGAGGAAGAATTGAGCTTAAGTTTCAGATCTTGAAATCAGGCCAAAAGACCTTCCAACATCAACTGTGTAGTATACTTCAGAAACTGTGTTATTTCCAGTGCATTGCTGCAGCAGGGTTTCTACCCTAGTTTGGTGCTCATTTCCTTGAGGAAGGGCCATCCATTCTTCTGAAAAGTTTGTATTTTAGTCCTTTTCTGTAATTTTGAAAATTTTAGCTCATATAATCAGATTTTCAGTGATTCTGCATTTTTCAGATACATATTCTGCAGATCTGACACTTGTACATATTGTTTCATGAAATCCCCTTGCTGGGTGATCTATTTGATGTATAAAAGGAGCTGAATCTCTATTTTTCTTAATTATCTGTTATAAAAAACTTAAGATATGATGTTTTAGACGTATTTTGTCTAATTTATTCATAAATTATGCTCTACACACTTCAGCAATTTTCTGCATACTCAAAGTCATGGGAAATCAACATTTTTAAGCATATTCGAGGATGGAGGAACTGTTTAACATAGCTAGAATGCTTTTTTTGAGATGAAATTAGGTGCATAGGTCCCTCACTACCTAATATAAAATAACCTCCTGCCATTTCCATTAATTTTACGCAAAGTTCTGAATACATCTATTTTAGGGTCAAAATCACTGCTTTTGCCCACTTTTTGGCTCCTAATTTCAGATCTGAGTTGCTGCTGTACTTGAAATCGGTTTCTGAGTGTCTATCAACACATCTTATGCACTGATATCTCTTTTCACTTTCAGTAGAGAATTTTACTTTGGTGCAGCCCCTCATTGGGCCTTCGCTTGAAGATAACTAGGTGTGGGAGATCTGTTTAACCCACCTAGTCTTAGTTGTTTCAGCTAAAATATTGTATTTAGTTTTTTTATTGTCTTATATAAAGGATCCAAGAGTTATTTTCCTATTCTAAATCATATTTTTTTGAAAATGCGTTTTTAAGTGCATGATTCATGAGTTGTTCCTAAATAGGAATATTACAGTGGTATCAAAGCAAGATATTTGGCTCAACCTGTGGCTTCAAGCCAAAGTGTTGAATCCATGAAGGAGGAATATTTCAAGCTCCATAGACAAAGTTTTCATATGGCTAGGTAGCCTATGGATCTCATCCTTTTTTCAAAGGTGACATATCCAGTAAATTCCCCTGCAGTCAATCTCTGGAATAGAATTTTGATATTCATGAAAAGGGGACATTACAGCGGTATTAGAGAAGATAAGAGAAGAATCAGAGATCAGAATGATGGAGAGGATGAGAGTATTCTCATCAATATTCAAATCTAAGAAGAGCCTCTCCAAAGAGGTAAATCAGAAGAGAGAAACAAGATGCACCGAGACTCCTAGAGGGTTTCGAGAAGAAGCAAGCTGCACTGATATCTGCATGAGGATTCAAGAAGAAGAATGAAGCCCCAGCACTTCCTATCAGCAAAGTAGAAGACCGGAGAATCCTAGATCTCCTCATAGATACACTATGCCCACTTTCTTTGAAGAAGGTGAGAGGTATAGCAATGAAGAAAAGAGATGCAAAGAAACTCCTAAAGGGTTTCAAGATGGAGAGGAAGAACGATACACTTCCTGTCATCACAAACAAAGGAGAATGTTAATCTTGTCACTTTGGGCAAGAGATCTCCATTTTCACCATCTGCTGCTAAGGTGCTTGTATCTAGAGAGGAGGCACTTACATCTTTGCAAGGTAGTCTTGAGCTCTTAACATATGGAGATCCATGCATGAATCAGGGGATGCACGAGGAGGAGAAGGAAGATACCAGCGCTAGTATGCTTGAAGAAAGGAGGCCATCATTCTTGCCAGCAATTGGAGGCATCATTGATCCAGATGGAGGAAGTCTTGTGTTCTATCAAGAGGTTCCCACCTATCAGTTGATCCAAGGTTTGCATGAAATTTCAGCACATATTGTTTCAAGAATAATGCATAGTGAAGGATTAAATCAAAATGCTGATTTGAAGCAAAGACATGTCACAGCGCAGAGGATCCTTGATCTAATCAAGGAGGAGGTTGGAAACTATCCCTATGCATCATTGTTGAGCTGCATTCAATCTCTTGAGTTGAGATGTAGGGTCTCAAGAAGGGGGATTAGTACTATCCTATGTTCAATGGTTGATTGTGAGATCAGTAATGGAACTTGCTTTGAGACAGTACATGCATCACTTTGCAGATCTACAACTTTGCACTTAGTGACTGTGACAAAGAGGCTTCATCTCTCTTGGAGCACTCCAGACGCAGCTTCAACCTTGGGGCAATGGAGAAGAAGAAGATGAAGAGTAGACATCTTGATATGAGAAACATTTTCTCCCCTCTAGATGACACTCTCTCAATGAGCATGCTACAGCTCAAAGAGAGACTTCTACTTACTGCAGATTCAAAGCCTCACTGGTTTTGGAACGCCATATATGGGCGAGAGGTCTCACTAAGATATCTCAACAAAGATGCATTTCAATATTTCATGAGATGCAAGGTTCTTCATTGGTTCAAAGGAGACGGTATTCTACAAAGGGAGGATGCCATGATTATGTATCACATCACTCATATTCCATATTGGAGTGAGTGGATGAGGATGATAAGCAAAAGATCACATGATCACTTGCAGACATATATGGGCCAACAAGCTTGGTTACGCTGGTTGCCCTTGGGAGACTCCTATCACTCTCCAAAGGCACCTATTTCTTTGATCTATGTCTTGAAGAATGGTCATGAAATGAATAAGGAGGCATGGCAACAATGGTTGCTTTGGGGTAAGCATGATCACTACCCAAAGATTCTCATTCCCTCATATCATGCTTTATGCATCATTAATAGAGTATATGAAAAGGAAGCATGGTTGATGTGGTTGTTAAAAGGAGAGTTTGGACATCACATGTTAAATCTCATGTCCATGTATTCACCCATGTTTGAAATATGTCTCATTTCTCCACATGTATTTCTGTTGGAGGTATGTTTCATGCATGAACTTTGGCTTGGGAGGAGTGATGACTCCCACATGATGTGGTATGAGGGAGCTTTCTTGTGCTATGTTGATGAGACATTTCACATGTCCATCATTGTGTTGTTTTTGCTCCATGATCCACATATTGATAAGGCAAGAAGGCTGCAAAAGCCCTTATTGCTATGGATGCTCTTGGGTGAGTATGGTTACTACCCAATAGCTCATCATTTTCTGAATCATGCCTTGAATTTCGATGTTATGTTGCAGCAAGAGAAGGCATGTACCATTTCTATTCACTTGAGAGAGTATGGCCACCACATGACATCTCCTATGTCTATGTATTTTGCATTGTGTAAAATATGGCATCTTGATCTCATGATGTGCATTGATGATGATACTTTGTATTAGGTTGATGTGACATATCATATGCCCATTAGTATGGTTTGGTTTCATGATGCACATGAGGAGGAAAGAAGGCAGCAAGACCTCTTGTTGCTTTGGTTGCTTTTAAATGAGTATGGTGACAACCCCATAGCTCATCATTTTCTGATTCATGCCTTATGTATCAAAGAGAAATTGCAGCAAAGAGAGGCATGTGCATCATCTTTTGGAAAGCTTGGCTTGCCCATCTTACGTGGAGGAGATGGAGAATGGTAGCAAAGGGCCTTGCTCCGGTGGTTATTATTAGGGGAATATGGTTTGACATCTTTGTCCACCCATGTTGCTCCTTCACTTCTTCTTTTGCATAACGCTGGAATGATGGAGTTTGGATCCAACAAGGTCAACAGGGCTAAGGATGAAAGCATAACAATGCTTAATCAAGTTCATAAAACATGGATAGAGGAATGTTTTTGGCATGATGAAGCTTTTCCTTTATGGAAGGAGCTACTTTATTCTATGTCTTTCATGTGTTTATGATGGTGTTGGACATCATGTAATTGTCATATTGTACTTCATGATAAGAAGAGGACATCTAACCTTACAATTGGAAGTCATATCATGCATTTGTGGAAGACACTTTGGAGCCAAACATACATAACCTATTGTAGCAAATGGAGGAAGCGTTCCTTATGTGGATGCCATTTGGAGGGGAATGGATGGGTTGCATCTACAATAAGAGTTTCTTGAGGGCAAGCAACATTTTTCAGGGGGAGACTGTAATATTCCCAGTTTTTGCAGCTAATGGGAATATTGCATTTTATTTTCAGTTTGCTTAACTCATGAATAAAAGTGTAAAGGAGGAACTCTAAAACTCCAAATCAGAAAAACAAATCAATGCCCAATGTGAACATGGAAAAATCTGGGCCATATTAATAAAATACACTTAGGTGTGAAGAGGAATTAAGAAGGTTGACTGGGTCAACATGACCAAATCTCAGCAGTGTCTAGATGCATTGAACCTCCTTATTGATCAGTGCAGTTTTAGATGGATACCCTTAATGTGAAAAGGGTTAACTCTTTGGAGGTGGTTTAGGGTTTCCTAAGCCCTAATGTTATAAAATGAAGAGGAAGGCCACAAGGAAAGGTAGTTGAAGATAATTCGATTTTGAGATTGCATAGGCAACTCAAACTCTCTTGGTTGTTTAGCTAGAGAGAGGAATTTCCTGTTTAGGAATTCCTCCTCCTTCAATGAGGAGCTCTTGAAGGAGTATGTTCTAAAATGCCTCACATCTAGGCTTGAGGGCAAGCTTCCTCCTTCATCACAACATTATTTCTACATCAATATAATTCTGTGTTGCAAGGTGTTGCAATGAGGGGTTGTCAACACCACTTCCAGATCTAGTTTTGTAGGAAAGGGAGCATTCCTTTCTCTGGGAGATTAGTGAGGAAGAATTGAGCTTCAGTTTCATATCTTGGCATTAAGCCAAAATACCTTCCAACATCAAATGTGCAGTATACTTCAGAAAATGTGTTATCCAACATCAAATGCATAGTATACTTCAGAAACTATGCTATTTTCCAGTGTATTGCTGCAACAGGGTTTCTACCCTAGTTTGGTGCTCATTTCCTTGAGGAAGGGCCATCCCTTCTTCCGAAAAGTTTGTGTTTCAGTCATCTTTTGAAATTTTGAAAATCTCAGCTCATATACTCAGAGTTTCAGTGATTATGCATTTTTCAGATCCATATTCTGTAGATCTGGCATATTCTGTAGATAACAACATTTACTATTTTTATTAGTCTTTTGGGTCCTGAAATTCTAGTATAGTTTTGACCCCCTAAACAACGTTTTTTTGAGGTCTAGAGCAGGCCCTTTGCCATAGGTAGGGGCCTGTAGAAAATCTTGTATTACTCATACAAATATTTCCGATGATATATCGTCAATTTCAAACAAAGATAATATGGCCAATCTACGACCCCAAGAAGTTGGCTGCCCAACTAACCCCAATGATGCCCACAAATTCTTGGTGTTTCATCTCTTGGGGTTAAGGTTTTAATTTTTTAGGGTTTTCCCATGTTTTTCAATAATAAAAAGGCCCTTGAGCCTCATTTTAATGCAGTTTAGAGGCATTTAGTCGCCACATCTCTTCTCAAAGATAATATACCATTACCCGAGCTAGTTTATTTCCATTCTGTCTGTAAGAATATTTTAGTTATTTGATATTAATGAAATGAAGTTTTATTCCTGCCATATCTCTACATTTATGTTTATTTATATATATTATTTTGTTCATGCATAAGTGTGGAACAGTGGTATTAGAGTGACCTGCTCTTTCTCAATCTTTCTTTGCATGTCCCCAATGAGATCAGGGTATAATGTGTTAGGGCTCAATCTGGTTGAACCTTTGCAAGACCAGCCTCACAAACCCCGACAACCTCCCATGGCAGAAGAAAAGAAAGATGAGGGAGTAGGAGATCCTATCAAAATATTTCTCAAGGAGGCCCTAGAGAAACAGAGGAATGCGATGATGGATAACTTTGTCTATATCCTTCGACGACTACCCACTGGCGACACATCTTCATCCAACATCCACTCTAGAGGTGCCACTCCTTTTGAGGGCCAATTAGATGCAGACATCGTAGATAGATGGTCAAATCTATTAGAATTATATCTTTCAATTCATGACTTTTCCAATCGGGAAAATATTACTTTTACACTCCTCAAAGCCACCCCCCATGTCAATGACTGGTGGGAAAACTACTGTGAGAAAAAGGACAAGATGGAATCCTCCTGTTCTCGGTCGAGCCCACATGGAATTATTTTTCAGATTCCATCAAGGAAAAATATTATCCCATGGGGAGCTATGAGGACAAGTACATACAATGGACTACACTGCGACAAAAAAGGTATCAAGATGTGCATGAGATGACGAATATGTTCCATACCTTACACACAAAGTAGGGTATCAAATATTCGAAGAAACATTTGGTGCTTAAGTACCACGGTTGTTTGCACACATACATCCAGGAGGAAATGGAGTTCCTTGACATCTCCTTACTTGGTGAAACATACTGGTATGCTGCCAAGATTGAGCAAAAATTCAAACAAAAGAAGTGAGACTTTGGTTCTGTAAATCAAAGGAAAGGGAAAGGCACCCCCAAACTATAGAAAAAAGGACAAAGCCAAGGAGGGGTGTCATAGGACAACCTGCTGAAGCTGTAAGTGAATAAAAACACCACTAAGCCAAAGGAAACGAGAAAGTGGTGTGAATTCCATAAGATCTCCACTCATAACATAAGTGACTGTCAGCCTAAGAAGTCATTGGTGGATGGGCTAAGAATTTTGAGTTAGATGCATATTCTGACTCTGAATTAGAACCCGATGAAAGGATTGAAAAAGGGAAGCAAATTATCGATGCGGATCCTAATACCACCATTGCCACCACAAAGATCCAGAAGGAGGAACCCAAAGATTCAGAGGAGGGGGAAGACCTCTTCAATTCCCAGATGTGGGTGAAGGGTTCCCCACTTCACTTCATTGTCGACAGTGGGATCCAAAAGAACCTCATTTCAGCAGATGTCGTGAAGCGGCTGGGTGTGCCAACCACAAACACACCCACAACCATACACCATTAGGCGGCTTTACCAAGGGAGAGATCTCCACGTTAGCCAACAATGTCACCTTCCCTACAACATCAAGCCCTTCACGGATGAGGTATTATGTGATTATTATACTCTTGAAGTTTGTGATGTATTATTAGGCCAACCATACTTGTGGAAGTGACATGTTGTGTATGAGTCTAGGCCTCGTACTATTATTGTTACTTAGGGAAATACGTTTTAAGTTATACCAAAGGTAGCACTGCCTACTACCATATTTTTGATCATTGCAAAGAAATGTAGTAAGCTCATTTCCCAAACTAGGAAAATTGTTTTCCTTATGATCTGCCCTCGAGGCAAGAAAAATATTGTGGCCACGACCTCCAGATAGGGCTCCTCTGCATGGAAACAATGTATGGATAAGGTCGTGGAGGAGTATGGGGACATATTCACCTCACCCATAGGGGTACCTTTACACTGTTAGGTCAAGCACTCCATTTATTTGACCCCAGACATGCTGCTACCCAATGGGTCAATCTATCGATACTCTATTATGGAGAACAATGAAATCAAGAGGCAGATTTAGGAGCTGCTGCATAAAGGTCACATCCGGCCAAGTTCATCACCCCATGGGAGCCCTATCATGTTGGTGCAGAAGAAGGATAGGACTTGGAGACTCTGCATTGATTATTAGGCGTTGAACAAGATCACTGTCTGGAATAGGTATCTGATCCCACAGATTGATGACCTTCACGAACAACTCAAGGGGCCAAATATTTCAGCAAGATTGACTTGAAGTCTGGGTATCACCAGGTACCAATTGAACCCTCCAATGTGTGGAAGACTTCCTTCAAATCCAAGGAGGGCCTTTTTGAATGGGTGGTCATGCCTTTTGGGTTGATCAATTCCCTTGCAAAATTCATGAGGGTGATGATCGACATATTGTGACCATTCAACAACTCATTCGTGGTGGTGTATTTGGATGACGTCTTGATCTTCAACCAAAGTTGGGAAGAGCACCTCCACTACATTCAACAGGTCCTCCAAGAACTATGTAAACACAAGTTGTATACCAATTTGGAGAAATGCACTTTTAGCACGACCCAGGTTCAATATGTATCCCAAGTCTCCTTTGGGATACACCAACATTGGGGTGCATGTGGAATGAGAAAAGATCCACGTCATTTAAGATTGGGCAGCACCAACGACTCTAAAAAAGCTCCGAAAATTTCTTGGTCTTGCCAATTTGTACCGAAGGTTTGTGTTGTGATTCTCTCATATCACTTGGCCTTTGATTCAAGTCACTAAGGGAAGAGTGAAAAAAAATTTATTTTGGTCTGAATCTCAATAGAATGAAATCCAAGAGTTGAAGCATTACCTCTTCTCTAAACCAGTGCTCACATTACCAGAATTGAAACAACCATTTGATTTTGAGACAAATTAATCTGAGTACGTTATTGGGGCATTTCTTACTCAGCAGGGGCTTCTAATGGAATATCACAGTGAGACACTTCCTGAAACAATCCAGAAGTATCCCACCTATGAAAAAGATATGTATTCGATTGTGCAGGCCTGTCGACAATCGAAGCATTACATTTTGGGGAAGGAAAATATCATCCACACATATCACCGACTCCTGCAGTTCATACAGACACAAGGGAAGTTGCAAAATGATCGTCATCAGAAATGTTCCACATTCCTGCAAAAATCCCATTTGAACATCAAGTACAATAAGAGAATTGCCAATAATGTTGCAGACTGCCTCAACTGATCATCGATCATGGCACTAACCACTGTGCTTGACACTTGTGCACACGAGACTTCAGGTAACCCACATCTCTACAAAAGTGATCTAGAATTCAGAAACACATACTAGATGCTCCTAGAAGAAAGTTCCAAATTTTCACCTATAGGATGCACTATTATGCCACCTCGGACACCTCTGTGTTCCTTCAAGCGAGCATGCCAAGATGATTTGGGAAGCACACTATAGTTGGGTCAGTGGACATTCCAAGGTTTAGAAAACAATGGTAGTACTATAGAAGTATTTATATTAGGCAAACCTTCGAAAAGATGTCAGGAAGTACATAATATCCTGCACTGCCTGTGCCATTTTCAAACTGACCATCAAGAAGCAAGGTCTATATACTCCATTTCCCACCCCTAGTCAACCTTGGGAATCCATCTCCATGGATTACATGTCCGACCTTCCTTCTACCAAGCATGGAATTGATTGAATTTTTGTGGTCGTCGACATATTCTCTAAGATGGCCATTTTGGACGTATGCAAGAAGAATATCACAATAGAAATCACTACTAAACTCTTCGTTGAACGAGTGTGGGTACACTTTGGGATCCCACAGTCCATTAGCTCACACTGGGACAACTAGTTCCTCAGTACATTTTGGTCAAGTCTCTGGTCATTGTTGGACACCAAAGTCACTAATTCTTTTGTACCTTGAGAGACAACCCCTGACTGAAAAGATGTCAGTTCCCAATAAATTTATTAAAAATGAAAATATTTTATTGTCCCAATGTTCTTAAAACATATATATTTAATCGTTGTCAATATCCAGTGTGAGAAAAGTATTTCAAAGTGGCCTTCTAGTGTTGAATACAAATGGAGAGCTGCTTCATCGAGCCAAGCAGGTTATTGTCAAATTCAAAATCTGCAGGTGTCATCAGCAAGCGAGGAAATGAAGACTATAAAGCATCCATGGCTGCAAGAAAGAAAATGAACAAGGGTGGACATTGTCACAGGTACGAGCCTATGGATTTGAAATTACTCAATGAAGACCCTACTCCTATGGAGGTTTTCAGAAGGACTGGATGCTTTCAATTATGCAAGAGGTTGCAGGGATTTCATTCACAATTTTCAAAGGATTTCACCACTAACTTCACAGGAACAACATCAATGGCTGGAATTTTGAATCTGACAATGACACCAGAGAGCATATCATTAGCTAAAGGAATCCGTAGAGGTGGTGAAGAGTAGTTTAAAGGTACCAAATTCACAATGCAAGATTGCAAGGATTTTATCAAGAAGGAACACAGAGAAGTTGATTTGACCAATGTTATCCCTAAGAGCTTTATGAAGGAGAATTATGAAAAACTGTTGGTGGTCATTCAAAAATATTTTACCTATGAAGGAATATTTCACATGGTCTACTCATACCATCTTAGACTTCTTCTGCATTTTTAAGGTAAAAGATCACTTGAATTACCTTTCTATTTATACGAAAGTTTAGGGAAAATGTCAGATAAGGTTAAAATCAAGACATAAGGAAATGAAACATCTCTTTTTCATCATGGTCTAATCAAGCTGTTAGTGTTGGAAGAATTGAGAAGGTTAGATAGAGATTGGATTTATTTCTTGTTTATGAGTGGTTATGAAATTGATGTGGTCACTCCAAAGAAAACCTCAAAACCTAGAAATACTGCATCACCAGCTATGGTAGAAGAAGTTGAGGAAGAAAAAAGATCACCCCCTGTAGAACAAATGGACATAGGAGCAAAACCTCTGCAAGAGACTGACACCCCTCAAGCAGCACCTGCAAAACAAAAAGATAAAGTCAGTAAACAAGGTAGAAAAAGGGTCACAAGAAGTCAGACATTGGCTAAAGGAAATCTGGAGGATATCCTTCATGCAATTGAAATTGAAGAGTCACCAATAGTGCAAGCTAAAGACATTGAAGATGGTGGAAGAAAACTGAAGAAAGGTAAGACTGCTAAGAAACTAGATTTTGCAGGTGATGATGTTGGTTTTATATTTCAGCCAAGGAAGCCAATGAACAAACATGCAAGTAAGGCCATGGAGAGAAAAAAGATGGAGAAAATCAAAGAAGTTGCTCAGTCAATAACAACATAGGTTTGTCTCCATCAGCAAAGGAAGAAGTGGTTATCAGGCAAAGAAAGGGCAAAGATAAAATAGTTGAAAAATCAGAAATAGAATCCCTCAAAGAAAAAATGAAGGAAGCAGGTAAAGAGATATCATATTTGAAACTAGAGGAAAAGAAGTATAGACCTGAGAAGGTTCAATTTGAACAGATGAGGAAAATGTGTGATGAACAAGTCTCAAGTTTTTCAAAATCTTTGGACAATGAAAAAATGTTGTTGAAATGGACTCAGCCATTAAGAAGGGAGGTCAAACATATTAGGAGAATGAATTTACACTTGCAACCTAGAAACAAAGCATTGGAAGATCAAGTGGAAGACCTTTAGGAGCAGATGGATTTGATCCAAGTTGAGCTGGAGAAGAAATAGCTGAAGATGGGAGTTGGTGAAGAACCCATAAGTCAATTAATTGTAAATGAAGAAGAAATTCCTAAAGAGTGAAAAATTGCGCTGAAACAAGTTTGATGAGGTTCATAACTTGCAGAGAACCTAAATTTTGCCTTTCGAGATCAATTTTTCAAGACAGTTACAAAAACAACAAAATATGGTTTCTTAGATAGTTTCGTAGCATGCTTCAGGCTTGAAGCTAGAAAAAAGCTACGAAAATTCTAAATATACAATTTTGCTTTGAAAATCATTTTTGTGAAGGATTAATGAGGGATATTGGTTTATTTCAAGATGTTTTGGCATAGTGAAGGTTTTTGATCAGCAAAGGTGGCGAGGAGATAGGTGAAAAGGCAGGATTTCATACGCTACGACACTGCCTAAACTGCCCTGTTTCATAGCGAGAGGAATTTTGAAGATGTTTGAGCATTCCAATAGCACATCAGCCATCTGGAGACCTCTAAATCTCAACAGAGACTCATTACTCAAAATGAGTGTCACACATCTAGATCAACAGGCAAAATAATGATTAAAGTGAAGGTTGTCCATTCTTGAAAAGTAGGATTATGTTCCCTAGATTTAGGGGTATTTTAAATATGTAAGGTTATGGTGAATTACCTCTCAAACATGTGATATCTATTATGTAACTGTTTTACGGTTAGAAAAACCTATGTAATAAATAGGAGGTTGAGTCCTATTAGGAGTATGACTTCTTAAAGGATAGTTCTCATGTTTCTATTTCAAGTAAGTAGTTTCAATTATGATAGGTGTCAGAGTTAGAATTCGAAGACCTAGCAAGCTGGGCAGATCATTTACATTGTAAATAATGTCTATTTATAAACTAAAAATTGAAGAGAAAAGGGTTGGAGAATATTCCACCATGTTGCTACTTGTATGTTTTGTCCATTATCAATAATATACAGTGACATTCTACTTCCAGACCTGAGATTCTTATGAGGTGTTTAATGTGTTGTCGCTATGTATCTTTATGTGTAATCACTTGCAGTGAATTTTATCTCTAGTTACTCAGAATTCATACTTTCATGCTCTCACTTCCTTTAGGGGTGAAATTATTGTGTTTTCCTTATATTGTGTGAGTGAATCATCTTTGTTAAAAACCTCTATTTGCGTCAGCTTCCATGTGAATAATTACTGTCACTAAGTGTTCTAATGTTGACTCCATAGCCCAATGGTAGCAAGCCTTCATTTTTCAACCTGCAGTCATACAAAACCAAGTCAAAATTCATAGAGTTAGACATGTAGTATTATTTCTATTAAAAATCATAAATCCCCTTTGAGAGAGCCCTCTCAAACTGAAGAGACAAATATTTAGTTAGAAGTGGTTTGAAAGAGTTACTTTGAGTTGATTGATGAGCAACCAATCAAGATAAATTTAGTGATAAGATTTTGGTGTGTCTGGCGGGAGTCTAAAGACATATTTCCCAAATTTTTTTGTGCAGACACTGAAGCTGAACTCTTGGAGGTAGCATGAGCTCAGAAGGAGATATACGGGGAGAAATCCAGATCCTAACCCACCTACTATTGTGGATAATCCAAACACAATTTCCAGAGGCATTGAAAGCATCTCTTCAAAATCAGGTATTCCATCACACTCAAGAGCTTTGTCCTCTGAAATTGTAAGAAGTCGTGAAGATAAGAAATTTGATGATAAAATTCAGGAAGTTTTGTTTAGGTCTGAGAGTGAAAATGAATTGACTGAGATTTTTATAGACCTGCAAAAACGAGGTATTGATAATTCAACCCTAGTAACCAAAAAATAAAGAGAAGAATTCTAGGAGGCAGTTACACCAGAGTTGCTGTGAGAGAGGGAATATTTTGAAAAGTTAAAGGAATTATACCCATTTGAATTATTTCTAAGAAGAAAATCTAGTATGCCATTACTTGAGTGGAGCTCATTTGTATCTAGACTGCAAAGACCAACTACACCACCTCCTAATAGCTCATCTTCTTCTACTGCTTTTCCTAGATATACCATAGTCCCGGTTACCATGGATGGAAATTTTCCACCTTCACCTCATGTTGCACCTGCTAGATATGCTCCTCTTGTTCTCCCAGTTGTTCTTAATGCCCTCCCAAGTAAATACTCAACTATAATTAAAACATAGGGGAGTGATGAATAAATTACAGCTGAGGAACATGTGGAGAAACTCAATGATTTCATAGACAAAGAGGAAGTAGACCATGAAGATGTCAAAATGAGACTATTTTCTCAAAGTTTTACTGGTGAGGTCAGAAAATGGTTTAAATCTCTAGCTCCAGGAAGCCTGCAAAATTGGAATTAGTTTAAGGATAGTTTTCTGAGAAAATGGGGGAATAAAACAAACCCTGTGCAGGCCCTTACTGAATATAATAGTTTAAAAAGAGTTGTAGATGAAATTTTCCAAAATTTATCCAAGAGATTTAATAAATTTTATGACTCTATACCTACTCATCTTAAACCTCTCCCAGGAGCTACTAAATTTCACTATGCAAAGGCTTTTGATTATGATTTATCCATTCTTCTTAGAGAAAGAGAATCTTCTTCTCTATCAAAAATGCAAAATGATGCTATGAAAGTAGAAGTGAACATGATAGCAGCTAAGAAGTCTAATATGGGTAAAACAAAACTAAAGGAAGAAGAAAAGCCTTCCACCTCAGATGATAAGTTTGAATCTATGATGAAAGCTATGGAGAAACTTATGGATAGACTTGCTCTTGGAGCTGCCTCTTCACCTCCTACACAACATGATCCACAAATTAGAAATCCTCAGCTTAGAAGGCCTGTGAATCAGTAAAGACAAAGAGACAATAGAAATCAACCTGAACCTCAAGTGAGACTTCCTTTTCAGCATAATTTAATTGATGAATAAGAAACTCAACTTGAAATTCAAGAAGACTCCATTCATTGCCTAGATGAAAACATGTCTGGAATGTTTTTGACCAAAGAAGAGCATGATGAGTTTGATCATGATTTGAACAAGGGTGAGGGAAAATCTAGTTGTCTAAAGGGTTATCAACATGCTACCTTTGAGATGCAGAAACAATACAATATCAGAAAAAAAAAAAAAATGTTCCCATCACTGCAAATAAAACACAGCCAAACAAGGATGCTCCTAAAGCAACTGAGCCTAAAAAGGACCCACCACTTCCTTGCCTTGTCAAAGAGAGTGAAAATATTACTTCTGTTTTCAATTTGGAGAATGAGATTTTTGAAATCAAGACTCCTGTTCCTTTTGGAGAAATTCTCAAGGTAAATGAGTACAAAAGAAAAATTGTGAAAATGTTGAATTCTCAACCAGGAGCTTCAGATATCCTTAATGTACAAGAAGACCATCCTACCATCTACTTGGGACAAATATTGGAAGATGAGAAGAATGAAGAAGTACCTCCTTTCTATGTCAGCCTTAGTATCCATGACATGACCTTACACAATGCCATGTTAGATTCAGGGGTTTCTCATAACCTTATGCCTAAGGTGATTATGGAGAGGATGGGTTTGGAGATCACTAGGCCATAAAAGGATTTGTTTTCTTTTGATTCTAAAAAAGTCCAATGCATAGGATTAATAAAAGATGTTGTTGTTGGCATAACACAAGTGCCTGCCAAGACAGTGGTAATGGACATTGTGGTGGCAGATATTACACCTAAGTTTGGCATGTTCTTATCAAGATCTTGGGAAACAAAAATCAAAGGAACCATGCAGATGGACTTGACATATGCCACCATTCCTGTTTTTGGTGAGAAAAGAAGATTGTACAGGGATACTAGGATGGCCTACATGGTAAGTAGCAAGGATAAACCTCAGAATTTTCCCATTTATGCTGTTGAAACTGAATTAGGATCAACAATTCTTTTCAACGAGCTAACTGGTGAAGAAGAAAGTGGAGGGAAAGCAGAAATTCAAGAAATTGAAAATCAACAAGTTGAAAATAAATAAATTATAGAAGAAAAAGCAGAGGGCTGGTGGCTTCTGCACTTTGATGGATCTGCTGAAAGAGAGGGGGCTAGAGCAGGCATATTGATTACTACTCCTGATAGTAAGTTCTTTTCTTTCAAAATTAACTTTGACTGTACAAATAATATGGCTTAATATGAATCTCTATTTTTTGGTTTGGAGATTTTGAAAAGATTGGGTGCCAAAAATATTTTAGTTTGTGGATATTTTGAATTGGTAATAAAAAAAGTTGAAGGAACATATCAAACTAAGGATGTGAGGATGAGAGCATACAAAAATATGATTATGGAAATGCTGGAAAAGTTTCAAGAATATGCATTTATTGTGAAAAATAGGCATCAAAACTCAGTAGCCGATTCTCTAGTTGTTTTTTCAAGTTTGTTTGTCATCCCTACACATTCCACTGAGAAGTATGAGATTGAAGTTCGTCATAGGCTTGCTATCAAAGATAATATTATGCATTGGAAAGTGTTTGAAGATGATCATCAAGTCAAAATTTTTATAGAATTAAAGGAGGAATTTGAAAACACACAAGTGGATCAAAAAAATATCCTTGTTGAAACTAAGGGTAATTCTGAAGTTTTGCAGCTGAAAAACAATTGTATACCCAAGGGTTTTATTCCACTTGATTTTTTTTTTGACCAAAATGATGTTTTCAAATCTCCTAGAATGCTGGTTGATGATGAAGAGGTAGAGACTTGTAATCTTGGTACAATAGCAGTGCCTAAAATGATAAAGCTTTCCAAGTTTCTTTCTTTGGAGATGAAGCAAAAATATATTGAGATGATGAATAAGTTCATTGATGTTTTTGCATGGAGTTATGCTGATATCAAAAAGTATGATCCTACTATTATTCAACATACTATTCCTATCAAAGAAAATGAGAAATATTTCAAACAAAAATTGAGAAGGATTAATCCATTTCTCATGCCTCTGGTTGAGAAGGAAGTTAAGAAATTCTTTGATGCAAAAATTATTGTTCCTATAAGATTCTCAAAATGGCTTTCTAACTTGGTACCAGTCAGAAAAAAGAGTGGAGAGATCAGAATTTGTATTGATTTCAGAAACTTGAACATGGCTTCTTTGAAAGACAATTACCCTCTTCCTAGGATGGATCAAATTCAAGAGAATATTGTTGGCTCTCAAACAATTTCTATGCTAGATGGTTTTTTAGGATACAATCAGATATTGGTACACCCAGAAGACTAGGAGAAAACTGCTTTTACCACACCATGGGGGACATTCATGTATGCCAAGATGACCTTTGGTTTGATGAATGCATGAGAGACTTTTCAAAGAGAAATGGTCATTGCCTTTGCTGAGGAGAAATATAAGTTAGTGGTGGTCTATTTGGACGACATAACGTTATTTTCAAGAAGGGAGGAAGACCATTTGAAGAATCTGGAGAAAATTCTGCTGAAGTGTAGAAGATTTGGTACTTCTCTTATTCCCAAGAAAATTATTTTTGCTGTAACCTATGGAAAGTTTCTTGGACATATTATATCAAAATATGGGATAAATATTGATCCAAACAGAGTCAATGCCATTCAGAAGATAGACCTACCAAGGAACAGGAGGGAAATTCAATATCTTCTTGGAAGAGAAAGCTTTGTTAGAAGGTTCATCCTGAACTTTGCTGAAATTGTCAAAGACATTACCAAGATGTTGAAGAAAGGAGCCGATATTAAATGGATTGTTGAAGCCAAACAATCATTTGAGGAAATAAAGAAATCCCTCACTCAGGCCCCAATACTGATTAGTCCAAATTTTGCAAAATAATTTCTGGTTTTCACATTTGCATCTGAAAATACCATAGCTCGAGTTTTACTGCAGAAAGGACAACAAGGTACAGAGAAACCAATTTCATTCTTTAGCAGAACACTTGATAACTTAAGGCTGAAATACAATATTTTAGAAAAACATGCATATTCTTTGATAAAAGCCATTAAGGATTTTAGAATTTATATTCTGCACTCTCATGTCATTGCATTTGTGCCTAACACTGTGGTTAATGACATTTTGACATAAGCTTATCCTGATGGCAAGAGAGGGATGTGGATAGCTAATTTTCTAGAGTATGACATAGAAATCAGATCTACAAAATTGGTGAAAGGTCAGGGATGGAAAAATTGATGGCACAGTCCAATTTTGACTGTCTTGACATGAATTTTATTGAAGAAATTTCAGAGTTGTCAGATGAAGATGAAGAGTTGATTCTTATTGAAGAGAAATTCATTTTATCTAAATGGTACAGGGACATTATATTTGTATTGCATCATCACAAAGCTCCAGCAGAGTTGACTAAATCAAAAGCAAGGTTTGTCAAGTTGAAATCTCTAAGATACTACATTGTAGATAAGAATATATACTGGAAAGATACTAGTGGAATTATTTTGAACTATTTTTTGGAAGAGGAAGTTGAAAAGGTGATTGAAGAGTTTCATAAGGGATATTGTGGAGGACACCACTACTGGAAGTCCACAACAAATAAAATTCCCAAAGTATGGTATTATTGGCCCACCATGTTCAAGGATGTTTACAAGAAGATAGTTGCCTGCCATGAATGATAGATTTTTGATTGTAAGAAAAAGCTGATTCCTCTACCTTTGATGAAAATTTATGTTGAAGCACCTTTCCAACAGTGGAGGTTGGATTATATTGGTGAAATACACCCATAATCTTCATGGAAACATCGTTGGATCCTGACAGCAACATATTATTTCACTAAGTGGGTTGAAGCAATACCAACAAGGCAGGCAAATGATTCAGTAATCATCTAGTTCTTAGAGAATAAAATTTTGTCCAAGTTTGGATGTCCTATGAAGATTATTACTGACAATGCACAAGCTTTTAAATCCAAAAGGTTGATTAGCTTTTGTCATTAGTATCATATAACACTTGGACACTCAACTGCTTATTACCCACAGGGTAATGGTCTTGCTAAATCTTCTAATAAAAGCATTGTGAGAATTATCAAGAAGGTACTGTAGGAAAACAAGAGATCATGGCATCTGAGGTTGAAGTATGCTTTGTGGGATGATAGAGTATGTACACAAATATCCATTGGTACTTCACCTTATGAATTAGTATATGGAGCTGAAGCTATTTTTCCCACATCCTTGGGAGCGCCTGTAATGAAATTGGTGCAAGGACTAGAAGAAGAGCCTAATGATATTAAGAGGAGAATAAAACAACTTATAGCTCTGCAAGAGAAAAGGGAGGAGGTTTACAACAACCATCAACAGTCACAAAATAGAGTAAAGAAGAAATTTGATAGAAAGGTCAAAGAAGAAAATTTCCAGATTAGAGATGTAGTTTTGAAGTGAGAAGTTGGAATTGAAGAAATGGGGAAATGTGGAAAGTTTGAAAACATTTGGAAGGGACCATTCATAGTAGCAGCATTCCATGGCAACAACACTTATCTACTTCAGGAGATGGATGGACAACTTTGTGCTGGAGGACCTGTCAATGGCAGTTTTATAAAGAATTATTCCTCTTAAAATTTTACTGAATTTTCACTCCATTTTATATTTTCCATTTTATTTTACTGAATTACCTTTTATTTATACAAAAGTTTAGTGAAAATTTCAAATAAGGTTCAAATCAAGACAGAAGGAAATGAAACATCTCTTTTTCATCATGGTCTAATCAAGTTTTTAGTGTTGGAAGAATTGAGAAGGTTAGAAAGAGATTGGAATTATTTCTTATTTATGAGTGGTTATGAAATTAATGTGGTCACTCCAAAGAAAACCTCAAAACCTAGAAATATTACATCACAAGCTATGGAAGAATAATTTTAAGAAGAAAAAATATCACCCCCTACAGAACAAATGGACATAGGAGTAGAACCTCTGCAAGACACTGACACCCCTCAAGCAGCACCTACAAAACAAAAAGATAAGGTTAGTAAGCAATGCAAAAAGAGGGTCACTAGAAGTT
The DNA here is from genome assembly GCA_034641835.2 of Pinus albicaulis. Lineage (NCBI taxonomy): Eukaryota > Viridiplantae > Streptophyta > Pinopsida > Pinales > Pinaceae > Pinus > Pinus albicaulis. The sequence continues at coordinate 910,803,891 of CM076579.1, read as the reverse complement.
AGACATTGGCTAAAGGCAATCTGAACGATATCCTTCAAGAAATTGACATTGAAGAGTCACCAATAGGGCAAGCTGAAGACATTGAAGATGGTGGAAGAAAACTAAAGAAAGGTAAGACTGCTAAGAAACTAGATTTTGCAGGTGATGATGTTGGTTTTATATTTCAGCCAAGGAAACCAATGACCAAACATGAAAAGAAGGTCATGGAGAGAAAAAATACAGAGAAAATCAATGAATCTGCTCAGTCAATAAGCATCATATATTTGTCCCCATCAGCAAAGGAAGAAGTGGTTATCAGGAAAAGAAAGGGAAAAGAGAAAATAGTTGAAAAGTCAGAAATAGAATCCCTCAAATAAAAAATGAAGGAAGCAGGTAAAGAGATATCAAATTTGAAACTAGAGGCAAATAAGCATAGAGCTGAGAAGGTTAAATTTGAATAGATGAGGAAAATATGGGATGAACAAGTATCAAGTGTTTCAAAATATTTGGACAATGTAGAAATATTGCTAAAATGGACTCAACCATTAAAAGGGGAGGTCAAACATATTAGGAGAATGAAATTACACTTGAAATATAGAAACAAAGCATTGAAATATCAAGTGGGAGACCTTCAGGAGCAGATGGATTTGATCCAAGTTGAGCTGGAGAAGAAAGGGCTCAAGATGAGAGTGGTTGAAGAACCCATAAGCCAATTAATTGTAAATGAAGAAGAAACTCCTAAAGAGTGAAAATTTGAGCTGAAACAAGTTTGATGAGGTTCATAACCTGTATAGAACCTAAATTTTTCCTCTGGAGATCAAATTTTCAAGACAGTTACAAAAACAACAAAATCTATTTTTTTAGATAGTTTCATACTGTGCTTCAGGCTTGAAGCCAGAAACATGCTACAAAAATTCTGAATATGAAATATTGCTTTGAAAATAATTTTTGTGAAGGATTAATGGGGGAGATTGGTTGATTTCAAGATTTTTTGGAATAGTGAAGGTTTTTGATCAACAAAGGTGGCAAGGAGATAGGTGAAAAGGCATGATTTCATACGCTACGAAAACTCGCTACGAAACTGCCTAAACTGCCCTATTTCGTAGCAAGAAGCCTTTTGAATATTTTCGAGCATTCCAATAGCACACCATCCAGCTGGAGACCTCTAGCCTGTCAATGGGCCATCTCAACAGAGACTCATTACTCAAAATTAATGTCACACATCCAACTCAACAGGTAGAACAATGATTAAAGTGAAGGTTATCCATTCCTGAAAAGTAGGATTATGTTCCCTAGATCTAGTGGTTTTAAATATGTAAGGTGATGGTGAATTGTCTCTCAAACATGTGATCTATATTATGTAACTGTTTTACTGTTAGAAAAACTGAATGTAATAAAGAGGAGTTAGAGTCCTATTAGGAGTATGACTTCTGAAAGGATAGTTGTCATGTTTCTGTTTCAAGTAAGTAGTTTCAGTTATGATAGGTGTCAGAGTTAGAATTCGAAGATCTAGCCAGTTGGGTAGATCATTTACATTGTAAAGAATGTCTATTTATAGACTAAAGATCGAAGAGAAAAGGGTTGGAGAATATTGCACCAAATTGCTGCTTGTATGTTTTGTCCATTATCAGTAATATACAGTGACATTCTACTTCCAGGCCTGAGATTATTATGAGGTGTTTAATGTGTTGTTTCGATGTATCTTTATGTCTAATCACTTGCAGTGAATTTTATCTCTAATTACTCAGAATTCATACTATCATGCTCTGAATTCCTTGAGGGGTGAAATTACCACGTTTTCCTTATATTGTGTGAATGAATAATCTTTGTTAAGAACATCTATTTGCCTCAGCTTCCATGTGAAGAATTATTGTCACTAAGAGTGCTGATGTTGAATCCATAGACAAACGGTAGCAAGCCTTCATTTTTCAACTTGCAATCATAAAAAACCAAGTCACAATTCATAGAGTTAGCCATCTAGTATTATTTCTATTAAAAATCATATATCCCCTTTGAGAGAGCCCTCTCAAACTGAAGAGGCTAATCTTTAGTTAGAAGTGGTTTGAAAGAGTTACATTGAGTTGATTGATGAACAACCAGTCAAGATCAATTTTGTGATAACAGAAAGGACCAAACCATAAGGGATCAAACTTTCCATGCTTGCCTTTATCTTCTCTCCTTTCTTCCCATCGAAGAACCAAATATCCAAGCTAAAAGAGATCTTTGGCCTTTCTGTCAAATATTAATTTCATCTTCTCTTTGTAATTAAACAAATTTTCCATTAATTCCTCCCTATTTTCATTCAATTCTACCAATTGATTCATTCTTCTTGTGGGTGCATTTGGTTCTTGCTGTGCATATTGGATAAGTGTAATATCCCCTTTTAGGGATATTTCTAAAACACAGTCAACTCTAAACCAGAGATGGACTGGAGGGGTGTTTACCAGATATTTCACCTCTGAAAGAGGATGAGATCTGGAGGCTACCTGGCCCTCACCAGACTCTATCTATAGAGTAAAGGTAAAACACAATAGATGGTACAACGACTGGAGTGTCTCCCAAGGAAAGTAACCAGTAATGCAGATCATACAACGATATATAAAATACTAGAAACAATATATGCAACGAATACACATAAAATAGGGAGAATGCTGAGAATTATAAGAAAATACAATAGGTGCCTGAATGATAGCACTCAAAGCTGGCACAAGGAAAATCAAGAGATATTCGTAGAGTAACTGAGGAACACCAATTCTCCAATCTACGTTCAAGCGGCTGAAAATACTGCCGTATTGCTGCTAATATGCTGCGGCTGAAAATACTGCCGTATTGCTGCTAATATGCTGCGGCTGAAAGGGATCCACTAAGGGACTATCCTGACTCTACCTCACGCCCTCAATAGGTATGGGCTGCCTCTTGCACCACCTCCAGACTCGAAACCTCCAAAATGATTACGGCCCAAAGCCCTCACGAGATGAGTTGCGGCCTTCTCACTCGAGATTGCGCAACCACTAATGACACTGCTCCGCAACAAGTTCCAAACCCGATCCTCCTACAAAACAATGATAGGACTGCCTCGCTTGAGCAGGCACTCGAAGTCCCCCGGGGATGAGGGTGAGATCTCCGCACAGGGACACTCGACACACTAAAGAGTGCTGCAGACAGGCTAAACAGTCGGCGTGCTCTAGTCGTAGCGACCAATTTCAAATTCATAAACTCCAATAATGCCAAAAATGAGGAGGCTCTCCCCCTTTTATAACATTGGCCTTCCTCTCAAACCCTAGCCCCCCTCATCTCCAACGCGGCCTCTCTCGGCCCCACGCTGCCAACACAGCCCACGTGCTTGCCTCCACACACTCAAGTGAGTCCACACTCTACTCACTTTTATTTTTAAATTAACTATAAGCAGAAAAATTGATCCAAATTCATATTCCAATTAGCTATTGCTAATTGGGAATATTACAGTCTCCCCCGAAAAAATGTTGCTTAACCCCAAGAAATTGTAGTGATGGATGCTGCAAGATCTTTTCACTCTCCCACATAGCATCCTCATCCGAAAAATTCTTCCACCTCACCAAGAACTCCCAGACTGTTCTATTCTACAGCTGCCACTCTCTTACATCAATGATGGCTTCCAGCTGTAGCACCAAATGTCCTTCATCATTTGTGGGCAGGAGCTCCTCCGTCACTGTCACCTGCAGTCCCAAAGCCTTCTTCAGGCATGATACATGGAAAATGTTATGAATCTTGCTGCCTTGGGGCAGCTCCAACTCATAAGAAACTTGTCAAACCCTGCGTATCACCCTGTATGGTCCATAAAAGCGGGGCTTGAGCTTTTCATCCCCCTTCTGCTTCAGAGTGGACTGTCGATATGGCTGTAAGAGTAGGTAGAAAAAATCCCCTACCTCGAACTATCTCTCCACCCGACCCTTGTCAGCATACAACTTTTGCTGATTCTATGCAGTAGCCATTTTATCCTTGAGAGCTCGGAGGATGTCCTGACTCTCTTGGATCCAATCCTTGGCTCTCAGAGCCTTGCTGGCACCAAAAATCACGTCAACGAAAGACATAGCATGATAGCCATACAGTGCATAAAACGGAGACATACCGATAGGCATGTGAAGTGTGGTGTTGTACCAATACTCTCCTAGGTGCAGCCACTTCAGACACGCTCTCCGTTGCCCACTGACATAATTTCGCAAGTAGCCTTCCAGCCACTTGTTAACTATCTTCGTCTCTCCATCTGTCTATGGGTGGTAGCTGGTACTTGGTGTCAACTCTGTCCCTACCAACCGAAAAAGCTCCTGCCGAAATCCGCCCATGAAGCGGCTGTCCCTATCATTGACAATGGTCTTGGGAAGACCATGCAACCTGAAGATGTCTCGGAAGAACGGATCTGCCACGTATGCTACTGTATAGTGTGCGGATATGGCAAAAAAATGTGCATATTTTGTTAGTCGGTCAACGACGACAAATATACAATCCTTGCCCTGCACTACGGGCAACCCTGTAATGAAATCCATCGAAGTACTCTCCCATTTCCCCTCTGGAATGGGAAGAGGTTGCAACAAACCTGCTGGATGGTTCATATCTCCCTTGTTGCGCAGGAAAACTTCGCACTCCCTAACATGCTGGAGTACATCCTCCTTGAGGCCATTCCACGAGAACCTCTCTCTGATGGTCCTGTAGGTTTTTGTAAACCCTTGGTGACCAGCCAATGGTGAATCATGAGATGCCTGAAGTATCTTCTTCTTGAGCTAGGAGCCCTTAGTCAAGAAGATCTTGTCTCTGTAATAGATAATCTCATCTATCACCCTGTACCTACCGTCCGCCACTTGACCATCCAGAATATCACAAGAAAACCTGTCCTTGGAGTACTCTACCAAAATTCGAGCCCTCCAATCTGCCTCCAAACTCATCAGAGACAATGTGGCTGGTCTACGTGAAAGTGCATCGGCTACCACGTTGTTCTTCCCTTTGACATACTCAATGTCAAAATCATAAGCCTGGATTTTGCTGATTCACTTCTGCTGCCTCTCCTGTAGCTTTTTCTGCTCCAAAAAGAACCTTAGGCTGTTGTGATCAGTCCTCACCCTGAACCTGTTACCCACTAAGTACTGCCGGAATTTGGCCAACACATGCATAATGGCCAACATCTCCTTGTCGTATATAGGATACAACCGCTCATGGGGAAGGAGCTTTCGGATCTCGTAGGCTATAGTGTGGCCTCCCTACATCAAAACTACGCCGATCCCTTCTCCTGATGCATCACATTCCAGAACAAAAGGCTGCGTGAAATCTGGCAACGCAAGCACTGGGCAGCTGCTCATAACCTCCTTGAGCCTGTCAAAGGCCTGCTGCACTGTATCTGACCAACTAAATGCCCCCTTTTTTTTCAAATATGTAAGGGGTACAACGAGCTGAGAGAAATTCTTGATGAACTTCTTGTAGTATGTGCAGATGCCAACAAATCCTCGAAGTTCCGTCACGTTTCTCGGCTCTGGCCAATCTCTGATGGCATTGATCTTCTCTTCGTGGAACCTCACTCCATCCACTCCTATGATGTGTCCCAAATACAACATCTCCATCACCCCAAAATCACACTTGGAGAGCTTCGCATAAAACTGTTTCTCTTCCAAGATATGCAACATGACCTCAATGTGTTGGAGATGCTCCTCCCAAGTCTTGCTATATTTCAGTATATCATCGAAAAAGACCAACAAAAACTTCCTCATGTGACTGCGGAAGATATGGTTCATGCAAGACTGGAAAGTGGTTGGGGTGTTGGTTAGCCCAAAAGGCATAACCAAGAACTCAAAGTGGTTGTAATGGCACCTGAAAGTGGTTTTGGGTACGTCCTGTTCCCTCACTCGAATCTGGTGGTAGTCGGATCTCAAATCAATCTTTGAGAAGAACTGTGCTCCCCTCAACTCATCCATCAACTCATCAATCCTTGGTATAGGGTACCGGTTCTTCAGGGTCTTTTTGTTCAAAGCTTTGTAATCAATGCACATTCTCAATGTGCCATCCTTCTTCTTCACCAACACCACAGAAGAAGCAAAAGGGCTGGTGCTCGGTCGGATGTGTTCAAGAGCTAGCAGCTCCTGGATGGCCCGCTCAATTTCATCCCGATAGGCCTTAGGGTGCCTATAGGGTGTGGTAATAATGGCCTGAATGCCCTGCTCCAACTCGATAGTGTGCTCAAACCCCCGATCCAATGGCCGGCCCGGTGGTATATCCCCAAACACCGTGTCATACCTGTCAAGAACAACCTGGATATCAGGATGAGCTGTCTGCCCGGTAGTCCCTGCCTCTAATGCACGTAGCTTGAATGCCCACTCTATGTCTCCCTTCTAGAATTTTGCCTCCATCTGGTGAGCTAAAACAACCTAAGGTGGGTAAGTGTGCATCCAACGTATCTTCTCATGCTTCCCGATCTTCTTATCGTCCCACTCCATCTCCAAGGCCTCCCAATTCGTGGTGACCTTCCCTAGAGTGATCAGCCACTGTACACTAAAGACCACATTGGTATCAGGTATGTTGACCACAAAAAAATGGTCGGTCACTGTGTAGGTACCCATAGTCACTGCTAGCTCTGAAACATATCGGGCACACTGCATTATCTGATCTCCTGGGACCAATACTAAAAATTCATCGAAGCTCTCTGTCTGTATGCCCCTTCGCTCAACCATTTGTGCATCGATGAAGTTGTGGGTTGCCCCACTGTCTACCAGAACTAAAACTCTCTGCCCACGTACTGTCCCTCAGACACGCAACGTCAAATACTTGGGCACTCCTCACAATGCTGCAAGGGTTCCCCCTGTGCATGTGAAAGCTGCACCTCCCGCTCTCGGAGGTGAGGGTGGCAAATTATCTTGTGTTGTATGCCTATCTCTTGCCTCTCCATCCTCATACTCATCCTCTTCCCCACTTCTCTTGGAGAAGACCTCTATAAAATGTGCTTTTGCAGCAGCACATCTTTGTCCCGGTGCCCACGGCTCCTGACAGGTAAAGCACAACCTCTTCTTCCTCAACTCCCTCCTTGCATCATCATCTAGCTGTCCCCTCCCCAGATTCCCCTTAGGAGGTGGAATTATCACATCCTTCCCTTTCGGCTGGAAAGCCTTCCTCTCGGGGTAAGGTGCTCTGGTCCTGGGTAAGGCATCCTGTAGATCCCGAGTCCTGCCAATTGCGTCCTGGAGTGTGACTGGTCTTGTGGATCTGACCAATCCTCGAAGTGGCTCTGCTAACCCCTCAATGAACATGAATATCATTCATGCCGCGGATAGATCAGGCACCATCATAGAAAGGCTCAAGAAGTCTGCAATATATGTCTCTGGGCTCCCCGTCTGTTTGAGCCTTGTCAGCCCAACAAAATGTTCCTTCGGATCCCTCCGGTCAAATCTCTCTATCAGTCTCCGGGTGAACTTGGCATATGTGGTCACGGTCAAATGCCCGAGTGTCACCATCCCATGGAACCATCAATCCTAGGCCTCACCATCCAAATGCAGCGTAGCCACCTTGATGGCCTCCGCCTCCGCCAACTGGTTGAGCTGGAAATATATGTCCAGCTTCTCCACCCAAGCCTTTGTCGAATTGTTTGATGAACCATCAAATGTAGGCAAATGGAATCGGCTCTCTGAACGCTGGGCATATCCTTCATGATAGTGCCAGTATCCTCTGTGATGGTCGTGGGGTTTGTTGTCCCGCTTGAGTTGGACAAAGTCTCTGAATAGAAGAGCATCCCTAAACTCCTGCCCATATCTCTGGTACTCAGCAAAATAACCACCTATGTGGCCAGGCTCTGGTTCCTCCAGTGCTCCTGTCCTAGTATCTGCACTCAGAAAAGTGGGCATAGTGGCACGAGTGGGGGCATGTGATGCCTGGTGTGGAGTGGCAGCCTGCTCTTGCAAATGGTGGGATGTGCCTGACCCCTCACCGACCTAGAAACCCCTTAGGGTTTCACGCTGTCTAGCTTCGACAACAGTGAATATCTTCCCCATCATCTCAATATGCCTTGACAGATCCTATACTGATTTGAGGAGGGCTTCCCCAAACCATTTTTCATTGCTATCGTTCGTCATCGACTCTCCCTGCTCTACGTCTACCACAGGCTCCTCTTGTTCCGTGTTCACCACTCGAATGCAGTCCCCCTCTCCATAGGTGTTATCCAAAATGAACTCAAGATCTTTGTACTTCCTTCTTATGTGGCTGATGTAGGGTCTTTCTACCAATGAAATAGATAACTAGGTCCACAGGTTGAGCCAGATCTATGCTCTAATACCACTGTAATATCCCCTTTTAGGGATATTTCTAAAACATAGTCAACTCTAAACCAGAGATGGACTGGAGGGGCGTTTACCAAATATTTCACCTCTGAAAGAGGATGAGATCTGGAGGCTACCTGGCCCTCACCAGACTCTGTCTATAGAGTAAAGGCAAAACATAACAGATGGTACAACAACTAGAGCATCTCCCAAGGAAAGTAACCAGTAATGCAGATCATACAATAGTACATAAAATACTAGAAACAATATATGCAACAAATACACATAAAATAGGGAGAATGCTGAGCCATTTTATTATGCTAATAATTATAAGAAATTACAATAGGTGCCCGAATGATAGCACTCAAAGCTGGCACAAGGCAAATCAAGAGATATTCTCATAGTAACTTAGGAACAACGGTTCTCCAATCTGCGTTTAAGCGGCTGAAAATACTGCCGTATTGCTGCTAATATGCTACGACTGAAAGGGATCCACTAAGGGACTATCCTGACTCTGCCTCACGCCCTCAATAGGTACGGGCTGCCTCTTGCACCACCTCTAGACCTGAAACCTCCAAAATAATAACGGCCCAGAGCCCTCACGAGATGAGCTGCGGCCTTCTCACTCGAGACTGCGCAACCACTAATGACGCTGCTCCGCAACAAGTTCCAAACCCGATCCTCCTGCAAAACAATGATAGGACTGCCTCACCCGAGCAGGCACTGGAAGTCCCCCGGGGTTGAGGGTGAGATCTTCGCACAAAGACACTCGGCACACTAAACAGTGCTGCATACAGGCTAAACAGTCGTCGTGCTGTAGTCATAGCGACCAATTTCAAATTCATAAACTCCAATAATGCCAAAGATGAGGAGGCTCTCCCCCTTTTATAGCATTGGCCTTCCTCTCAAACCCTAGGCCCCCTTATCTCCAACGCGGCCTCTCTCGGCCCCAAGCTTCCAACTCAGTCCACGTGCTTGCCTCCACACGCTCAAGTGAGTCCACGCTCTACTCACTTTTATTTTTAAATTAACTATAGGTGCCAAAATTGATCCAAATTAATATTCCAATTAGCTATTGCTAATTGGGAATATTACAATAAGTTCCACAACAGGTTTTACTAACTGACTGGGAAATAAAGCATTTGTTCCATATACAAACTCAAAAGGTGATTTTCTAGTCAACCTCCTAGTAGTAACTCTATTTTCCCATAGCACAAACTTCAGTTTGTGCCATGGAAAAACGGAGTTTTATTTGAATATTTTCCCAACCCATTTCCCTTGGGGTGATAGGTGGTAGAATGAGAAAGTATCACATTATATTTCTGGCAGAAATCAACTAGTTTTGTAGATTTGAAGACCTGAGCATTATCTGCTACCAGACTTTTCGGACAACCAAACTTGCTGAAATATTTTCTTCCAAGAATTGAAATACCACTTCATCATTAGCCCTCCTTGTTGGAACAACTTCTATCCATTTAGTAAAGTAATATGTACCTGTTAAAATCCATCTATATTTTCCGCTAGAGGGTGGATTTATTTCTCCTATGAATTCCAGTTCGCATTGTTTAAATGGTTCTTCCAAAAACACAAGAATCAATGGTAATGGTGCTAATATTTTATTTTTAGAAAATATTTGGCATTTTCCACAACTTATCACAAGTATATAAACATCAAAAAATAGGGAAGGCCAAAATAAGCCAACCTTCAAAATTTTGTGTGTCGTATTCTTCCAAATGTAATGCTCACCACAAATGCATCCATGATATTCATTTATAGTTTCTATAGTTTCTCCTTTCTTTAAACAAATTAGTAAAATACCATTTGGATCTCACCAATATAACCTTCCATTTTCTATTACATACTTTTGAGATTTGACTTTGAGAACTTTATTTTTTGTTCTATTCAAAGAAGAAGGGTAGCTAACGAAACATAAATAATGGAAAATATCTTTATACCAATGGGAACAAAGATACTTATATTTAATCCTATTATCAAGCTATTCATTTTTACCTTTCTCTTCTTTAGTTTTGGATTCAAAAACTTCATCCAGTAGATTAATTCCCATAGCTTCGTGATTTTCTTATGTTAACATATTTTCTAGTCCTTATCCTTTCACCAGCTTAGTTGGTTTTATGTCCATATCATATTCTTGGATTTTTGCAATCCATTTTCCTCGTTTTCCTTCACTATCACTTCGAGTCAATACATCCTTGACAAAAACATTAGGAACATAAGAATTAATCTAAGATTGAAGAATATAAACTCTAAAAGCCTTTAGTGTTTTCACTAAATAATAGGCCTATTTTTCCACAATATTATATTTCAACTTTGCATCCCTTAACACCCTACTAAAGAATGCTACAAATTGGTCCTTGTTTTCTTGATTTATCTGTAATAGTACGGTTGCAAGAGTAAAAGGAGAAGCAAATGAAAATATCTGAAAAGGTTTCTGATAATTAAGACTCACCAGTACAGGGGCCTCTTTAATAAATTCTTTAATTCTAGCAAAGACAGTTGTAGTCCATTTTATTTCTGCATCCTTTTCCTTTTTCAGCGTATCGATAATTTCCTTAACAATCTTTGCATAGTTTGGGAAAACCTTCTTAGAAAATTTTTCTTTCCTAGAAAAATTTGTATCTCATTTTTTCTCCTTGGCAGAGGTATTATCTTGATGGCTTCCACTCTTTTTGGATCTATCTTAACCCCTTCTTTTGACACAATATGCCCAAGAAACTTTCCTTCTTTCAAATAAAAATGAGACTTTTTGGGATTTAAGGGTAAACCAAACCTTCTGGACTGTTTGAAAGTTTGTTGTAAATTTATAAGATGCTCCTCATCTGATCTAGAGAAAATTGTGATGTCATCCATATAAATTACTACGAACTTCTCCTTTTCACCTACAAAGGCTATATCCGTAGCCCTCTAGAACGTAGCACCTGCATTCATTAATAAAAAAGGCATTTTGGAATAAATAAAAGTGCCCTGTGGAGTTGTAAACATTGTCTTTTATTGATCTCTTGTCTGTACTAAAATTTGGTTATATCCAGAAAATCCATCAATCATCGATAATCTAGAAGATCTTATAACCTTCTGCAATATGTGATCCATTTTTGGGAGAGGATAATTATCCTTTAAAGATTCCCTATTCAAATTTAGGAAGTCAATACATAACCGAATTTCCCCATTCTCGTTCCTCACAAGCACTAAATTAGACACTTATCAGAATATCTCAGAGGAAAAATTATTTTAGTCTACAATAATTTCTTGACTTCTTTCTCAATTGATCACAGTAATAAAGGATTAATCTTCCTTAATTTCTACTTGAATGGTTTAATCCTTGCCTTTAGAGGAATTTTATGTTGGATGATACTAGTATCATAAGCCTTTAGATCCTCGTAATACCATGCAAATATATCAATATATTTATTTAAAATATCTACATATCTCTCCTTAAAATTCTTTGGAAGATCCTTGGCTAGTCTCACCATCCTTCATTGCTACTTTGTTTCAAGATTATAGAATTTAAAGTCATATTTTGAATCTGTCTTCTTATTATTAACAACAACATAATTTGCGTTAAAAAATATTTCTAGGGGTACCAAACCTTTAGGTATCACATTATTCTTCAGCTGCATAATCTTTTGATCACCTATAAAATTATTTAAAGAATTTTTTTTTCTTGATTCATCTTTTTGAGCTCCCTCTGTTTCATCCTCTTGATCAATTTCCAAATTTGAAAATTCACCTACCATTTCCAGAAAATATTTGATTTTTTCTTCATCTTTGAACACCTACCAATACTTTACATTATTTGGAATAGAAGGTCAACTTCTTATTTCCACTTGATACCTCAGCCTGGGATTCAGTGGAGGTTTAAAAGTACTAGGTGCAACTGCCAATGAATCATCTAGTCCATCACCTCCCCTAGGTACAAAATTTATATTAAAATCATAGAAATAGTTATCCACTAAAGCCGACACTTGATTTCTATATTTTTTTAGCCTTGGATGTTTATCTTGACATTGATTCTTGATCTATTTAATTACTAACTCTGAATATCAAAAAATAGAAATACACTATATTCCTAATTTTTTCACAGCTTGCAAACCAAGAATCAAAGCTTCATATTTCGTGATATTATTTGTAGTGTCAAATTATAATTTGTAAGAGAAGCATGAATAATATGAAATTTTGGATAAAGCAGAAGAACTCTAGCTCCATTCCCTTATTTTTAAAATTCACCATCAAAATACAACTTCTAGACGCCATTGACAGTCAGCTCCTTGCTTTTAATTGCTAAAGGGGGCAACACTTCTATATCTTCAACAATTTACTTTGATTCTTGTAACATGAAACATGAAAATCATCCTATTTCTGACTATAAACAAGATAATTACTTGAACCCTCCTTTGTGATAGTCTTCACAAACTTGGTCTCTCGATACAACTTTCTTTCCTCTCCACCAAAAACTGGAATAATAACATAAGTGAAATCTAGTTCGAGTACTCGTCCAAGTTTAGCTCCCAAGACCTAGAGAGAAACATTCCAAAACGGGATGGTATGTCCGCAACAACCACATCCATTACAATACTTCTGGCAGGAATATGAGCTAATGAAACCACTAAATCTTTGATCAATCCCACACAATTTACCTTTATAAAATCAAAGTAATATAGGTCTTTATATGGATTTGTAATATGCAAGTTTAATTTCTTCATAACTCAAAATGGCATCAAATTATGAGAATCACCCGAATCCGACATACAATTATGAAGAGTAAAGGTATGAATGAGTAGAGAAATATAAAACGGTGGTGAAGAAAAATGTTGTTTCTCCACATGTGGAAAAAACATCACCACAAGTCTATCCTCCTTCAAATTAATTGCATCTGCTGAATTATTATCTTGTGAAAGATTTATAAAGTCAATAACATGATTTTTATAAGTAGGAGTCTTTACTAGATGAGACAAGGGAATTGGAACTTTGAGCTTTTGTAATTCTTTTAATACATTAAAATAATGAATTTATTTCACTGTCTTCCATTGTCCCCCTTCATTTAAGTTCTGATTTGAGATTTTTTGTGAATTGATAATGGGTCTCTGATCATATTTATGCAACAACCTCAGATCTTGATTGCTACTATAAATTTCTCCTCGCTGTATTATAAGTTTTTGGGGAGTGTTGATCCGTTGTTTCCCTTTGTCAACTTTTTTGGTAGGTTGTTGTTGGACAGTTTTATCTGTTTTCTCCTTTGCATTGTCTTGAACCCTCGAGCTCTTCCTATATGTGAGATCATAATCAATTTTTTTGTAAAACTTAGCCTGCATAAAATCTGTGAATTTTTTATAGTATTCTTCAATTTCCTCTTCACATAGAGAGACATGAAATTCTGACTTTGAAACTTCACCTATGAATTATCCTTATTCCTCCTCATATAAAGTAGAAATATTATTTTCTTGTTATCTAAGAGCTTAATCCACTGCTTCTTCTGGCTCACCTTCAATGTACAAAGGTGGTTGTATATGGTCTTGGTCTTTCCTATCCCTTTGCATTATTTTCAACGGCTGCCTTCTAAATTAATGATTGAAATTATTATTCCATTCTTGTTGAATTTGTCTTGGAGGATTTTTACTTTCTAAGTCCAACTTCACCAGTTTATTTGAAAAATTCCTAATGAATTGGGCATTTCCTCCAGTTTTTGGTCATGAGAATCTTTAGGCTGACTACAAGCCTTTACTTCTTCTTTTCCCTTTCCCTTATCTTCGACTTGTTGCTTTGAATTAATTTTTCCTAAAACCCATAATTTAGCCTCAATTTCTAATGCATTGGTCTAAATTTGGTTTAAAGTAGGAGATATCCTCTCTCTAAGTGTAAAACCAAAGTTGGAATCAAATGCCACTGCAAACCCCAATTTTTCTCCTACAGGTGGGGGCTTTATATATGCTGGCACATTGTTGTATAATTTATTAAATCTCTTATTAAACTCATTTACATCCTCTTTTGGTTTTAATTTAATTACATTGAATTCAGTTAGAAAATAATTATGATCCTTTTTCTCACCCCATCTTTGTGTGAACACATTCTCCAATTCCTCCCATGTATTAATATAATTAGAAGGAAGTGTTTTGAACCACTTCCTAGATTTTCCATCAAGTGATTGCCAAAATAATCTCAATACAACATCCAAATACTCAACATTGAAATTTTCAACAAAGGCACAAAGCAAAGCAATATGTTTCTCTGTTGTTGCTTCATCTTCCCCTGTAAACTTGGGTAGTAGTTTCAGATAATCTTATGGCAAAGAATTCATTAGCTAAGGAAGATTTAAAGGTGCATATGTATTTAAGAGGAATGTCAAAATATCCATGTTTAAATTTGAATGAGATGCTAAAGAGGTTCATGCCTTAAATACAAATGACTGAGGAGGAACAACAAAAATAGGAACTGGTTGACTGCTGGTAGAAACAAGATGATATGAAACTAAAAAATCAACTATTTTAACCTCTTCAATTTCTGGAAAAGATAATGACACTTACTCAAACATTTCTCCTTCAAATTCAGTCTCTGGGAAAATAGTTTGAGGAGAAAATGAAATTTTGAAAAAAGTCAAGATTTATTACAACTTATTCTAAATGAAACCCCATAAATTGTGGATCAGAACTTGTACGAGGAGCAAAAAAAGTAGGATTTGGAGTCATTGTTGATTTTTCTTTCCAAACCCTCCAAGAAACTAGCTTATATGGATCAAAAAGGATAGGGGATTTCTGTTTTAAGGTATCAGACCTCATGTGGGGTCTTTTAGGAGACATGACATCTACTTGGTGAGAGATTCAGCCTAACCACTTTCTTTTCGCACCAAACAAAGAAATGACTATTTAGAAAAACCCAGGGAAAATAACTTCATGTCTTCGATCCCCTGCAAAGTCGCCAAAAAAATGGTGTACCTTGGGAGACAACCCCTGGCTGAAAATAGGTCAGCGCCCAAAATATTTATTAAAAACCATGATGAAAATATTTTATTGTCCCAATGTTATTGAACCCCAGAGATTTAATCCTTATTAGTCTCAAGTGTGATAACAACATTTCAAAGTGGCCTTCTACTGTTGAATACAAATGGAAAATATAGAATAAAAATAAGTGATGGTGGAAAGTCTCTAATAATAGGCTGCCTATGCAAAATCTATTGTTTCCAACTTTAGAAGAAAAATTTAAGTATTACGAAGTGAAAAATAGAAAAGAGGAGCGCATCATTAAGGATTTTAACTTTAGCTTACAACACTGTAAAATTAAATACCATCAACTTCATTACTAAATTCTAAATAAAAATGACATAAAAATAAGATGTGACTTGAAAGAGAGATCATACTCAACAAATTCTAGAATCACTTGAAATATTTATTCATATGCACATGAAAATCCAAAATACAAAAAGTTCTACTTTTGAGGCTAAAAACTTGGAGCCCCTTTCTCCTTTTGAATTAAATTTTTATACAAAATTTTCAAAATGGGATAGTTATAAAACTGTCAACTACTAACTGCTATCCTCATAAAATACTTCAGAACTAATTATTCATTTGATCATTACATTTTGAAAAATTAAAAGATAATTACATAATCCAAAAACTTTAAGAAGCTGATGACGTCGTGAAAGATGCGATGGCGGAACGACCACATGAAAATGCATTAGTATGTTGACATATTACAGGGGCAGTCTCCTGTATGGGAGAGACCTGAAGAAATCCCCCTGAAATCACCCTCAATCGTTGATCTGCAGCCTAATTGGAATCTGAAAATTCTTTATAGGGGGACTCAAAGAGCTAACCGTTGGACAAGTTGCGTCTCGAGTTTGCTCTATCTGACGGGTCCCAACATTTATTTCCATTGTGCTTGTTCAATTGCATGACCTCTAACCCTGACGTCTTAAGTTCATGGGGCCCACAAGAACTTGTGCTAATTTTTAAATTGCATAAAACTAAATCAGTGCCTTTAATCCATCAGAAAATTTTTAAATCGAACCCTAAACTTTGCCAATCTCTTTTTCTTTCGACTCTAATTTTTTTTTTTTTTACACATATATACATTTTTGAATGTAAATGAAAAGAAAAATGAGGTGAAACAAATTCCAAATATTTCCACCCCCAAGCTGATGGCCAAACAACGGTCATAAATAGGATGATCGTACACATTCTACGCATGTACAACTCAAAACATCCACGCACATGGGATGAAAGTCTCCCCTATTTCCAACACAACTATAACGGGGATTTCCATACCTTAACTCACCACAACCAATTTCAGGTGGGTTTGGGATTCCAACCACTATGTCCCATTGTTGTGGCCATACCATTTACAGCTACTCAGGTTGATTTGGCTCATGTCCAATCCAAAGCTGACAAGGCGAACAAATTCCTTGAGCACATTGAGTGCATTCAACACATCCGCCAACAAGTCCATGAAATATTAGACAGAGGTAATGCTAAGTACAAGAAATGACATGATCAACATCGGATGCCATAGTAGTTCTAGGAGGGAGATAAAGTTTGGCTACATTTGCAGAAGGATCACCTCGCTGGACCCCACCACAATATTCACGCACTATGATATGGGTCGTACACCATCACCAAGGCTATAGGGGACAATTCCTTTGAGTTCTTTATTCCACCATTCCTTGGTCTGCACCTAGTGTTCATTGTCGATTTCCTTCAGCCCCACTTTCCACCATTACTGGACACATCCGATATTGCAGAACAACTCACACCAATGGAGTTAAAACAAGACTGCATGGAAAAAGCCAAAAAATGATTAGATCATGGACCCACAGATCAAGAACACCCACAAATAGAGGATCTAGCTATATCGAGTTGTCAAGGCAGACCAACTCCTTCACCAGGGAAAGTGGCTCACCAAGGACCAGGTTCAACAAAAATTTCCTCGCCTCATGGAGGCTTTGCACACAATGGGGAACATTGATTCATAAGGGGAGAGGAATGATCCAGGAGGATATTGGTGGCCACCCACCTATTCCACCTATAACTCCAAACGGTTTCATTAGTTTCCTTTTTTATAGCAGCATTTATTATTTTTAGCTTTTTTTAGGTCTATGTTGGAACAGGGTCCCTTAACAGTTGCGAATCTTGAATAATTTTGTATTTTTTAGTCTAAAGCAAGGGTTTTGGGGTGGGTCAAAGCCCCTAACACATTGTAAATGGGTCAAGGGTAGACCAAGAGGCCGCAAACCACGATTTGCGGACCATTGGATGCATAGGCTAAATTGCTATAAATAGATGAACCTTTTTTTGAGTCATAGGTAGGAATGAATAGAGATTGATGCAAAGTATGAATTGTTAGAGCCGTGGTAGGGTTGTTTGGGTTAGGACTCCTGCTACCTGTGTGCACGGAGATCCTCTGTCCTACTGTGTGTGGACCCTGCTGGCTGTGTGCACAGAGATCCTCTGTCCTACTGTGTGTGGACCCTGCTGGCTGTGTGCGCAGGTTGTAATTTGGGAATGTAAGAGGATTTTGGGTAATGATATATATGTGCGGAAGTATTGTGGATATCTGATGTTATCCAAATTTTTTATGTTATGGTTAATGCAAACTTGAGTTATATATGATTATGTATCTGTTAGTAGCTATGAACTATGTCGTTCTGTGATTATACTTGATAGTATGCACATGGATGCGAACCTGTTAATTAGAACTGATAAACTATCTTCTGGTTATTTATTGAGACTCCTACGAACAACATCTTGCTGTATGGATCTGATAGTTGCAGACCAGCTTGACTTACCTTCTCTCTCCCATGGTGTGGAATCCTGGTTCCAGCACCCTCCCATACTACTTCGGGTGAGACTTTGGCCTGCGCAAGCAGGTCACTGCTAAAAGGGCCAGTAGTATAGGGGTTTGTTGGCAAACCTTAACCTCCGAACCTGGGTCAGGACCCCTCGAGCCAAAAAATGGTTCTGTTTCCAGGACCGAGAGAATTTTGAGAGAGATCGGGTAATGCCAAGACTGTATTAGAAACCTAAGAAGAGAATATTTTTAAGTAAGAAAGAACTCCCTTCCACCAGAAAGACGATATGGCCTCGCACATGAAGCTACCTACTTTCAAGGGCATGGGTGATGAGGACATGGATCTATTCTAGTTTGTCACAGGATTGGTATGGACTGCGCAGAACATAGCAAGTGATGTTGTGAAATGGGCACATTTATCCCTTACTTTTGAGGGGAGAGCCTTGGAGTGGTACATGGGATACATTGACCAACATGCGAACACGACTATTGAGGAAATCAAGAAAGCATTAAAGCAGCAGTTCAAGAAACCTAAATCCTACTCTCAGAGAGTAAACGACCTGAAGGATTTCAATCAAGGACCTTCTGAGTCCGTATGGGAAGCAGATCAATGATTAAAGAAAGTAATCATAGAAGGGGGGTTCTCGTATGACGACAGGAAACACAAGGAGTGGTTCATTGCTATCTTATTGCCCCACCTGTGTGTACCGATGGGTCATATAGCCATTGAAATGCAGGAGAAAGCCTTTGAGGTTGCCATGAAACTAGAAGCTGCACCAAGAGATTATACCCAGTTAGAATTACAGCAGATACAAGGCCAGTTAGAGGCAATGCACATGGAGATTCAAACTCTATGAAATAAGCGAGGGGCGGAGGCCAACCCAAAAAGATGGTGCATATGATGCCAGGTGAATGGCCACACCAAAGATAATTGTCCACTACTCACAGAATATAGGCAGGCTGGAGGACCCAGCTCGCTGTACCCTAGGGAAGCTGCATGATGAAGTGGGTCGATGCTATGGTGCAATGACTGCCGCGTTGCTGGGTTGCATGATACCAACCATTGCCCCCACCTTGCCGCATATATCCCAGAAATAAAAAAACAATGGTGTAGGTTTTGTAGGTCTGTAGGACATGACGAACATAATTGTCGAACGTATGATCTGATGATTGATCGGGGAAACTTATATAGGGTACGGTCAGACCCATCATCACCTAGATCCCCCGTTGGTATAGGAGGCTCCCCGATTAGGGGTGGGGGAGGGGGGCGAGGAGGAAGCACAAACAGGGGTAGAGGCCAACTAATCTTCTATAATTGTGGGGAAGTGGGTCACTTTGCAAGGGATTGCACAAACCCTACTCGGCAATCCTGTAAATATTGCAGACAGCTGGACCATGTGGTTGAAGATTGCCCGATTTTGATAGCCAAGATGGAGGAGAATAAACAGACACCTATGCAAAATGTAAAAAGGGTCAAGGTAGAACCCCGAAGTGAAGGAAAAAGTATTAATGTTATAACATGCAGCGACATAGCCACCGGTGGGGCTGCGGAGAAAGTTAAGGCAGAACCTCTTATCCATAAAGCGACCGTTAAACAAGAAGGGTTGGACTTACCAAAGGAAAGGGAAACTTTTGTCGCAGCTCGCCAAGACTTTGCCAATACTGAGGCACCTACCCTTCCAACACATGCGCACCTTAGAGGAGATGATGAAGTTAAACCATTCTAGCAGGAGTGTATGAAGCTACTGTGCAACAAACAGGCCGTATAAAACCTCCAAGCCTTGATAGATAGCTGCGTAGGAAAGACAACCTCAACTATGGAAATTCGGGATGTGCACAAACTGTATAAGCACAAGAGACGCACTGGTCGGGAGATGTGGCTGACTACGCAGATCGACGATTATGAGATGGATCAAGTTATTCTAGAATTGGGATCCGATGTGAATGTACTACTTGAACAAACTTGGCAGCGAATGGGGGAACCTAAACTGGAGTGGTCCACTATCCATTTGCGCATGGATAATCAACAAAATATCATACCATTCGGAAGATTATAAAATATTGTAGTAGATGTCACCGGAGTTAAGGTGCGGGCTGACTTTGAAGTCATTCAGATCAAAGAGGACGCGGACTCCTACCCGACACTCCTAGGATTAGATTGGGCCATTGATATGGGTGGTATTATCAACTTAAATAAACACAACATGGTGTTTGAAGTGGAAGGAACTAGGGTAATTTTACCACTAGACCCCGCAGAAGGAGAAAGATATATTGAGCCAGCGTGGGAGGAGGAAGAGATAGACCATATCTATAAGCTAACTGCAAGGGACGAAGACTGGATCAATCCTACGGCTGTTGGAGTGCTTTGTTGGGAAAAGGATAGCGAATGATTTTCTAACTCCGACGAAGAAATATAAAATTGGAAAAATCGACTGCATGATGTCTCTGCGCTGCACTGTCTGCAAATTTCTAGGGACTTTTGTTGCATATCCACCGAGGTAAGAGAACTACCCTATTTTGATCGCTCTGGTAGTATAAAGGAATTTCTGTGTACTTTTGAAGTTGGGATTTCGAGAGAATGGAGGCTATGGGCCCTTAATCTGGCTATGCGAGCAATGCCTGCAAGATGGTGGGAGGCACATAATGAGGTCTTCCAGGACTGGCAGGAATGTCGGGACATGATGATCCTGCGATTCGAGGCCCCGACTAAGGAACGTGTCAAGAAGTTCCTCGGCCCAGGGGACCCACATGAACACTTGTCTGCTTGGATGGAAAAATGGCACGACCGAACTCCGAAGGAATGGGTCCACTTGTTTATTCATGCATTGGGACCAATCCCTACTGCATGGTACTTGGATGTGGAGCTACATCAATGCACTCGTCACTGGGAAACCTTGAAGGACGAATTCAATAGTAACTTTGGACTAATTGGGGGCTCAGAGGCACTTGACGAAGCTCTGCGGGATATAGATGCATTTGTGTTTGGTGAATCCATCTCCTCTACAGCATTTGGGGTGCCGACATGGGAAATGCAAATGCAGGATATTATCAATTGTCGCAATGTAGCTATAGAAAAATGTGATGAGAATCTGTGCAATGTATCTATCCCAGAATCGTAGGGGGAACCCGTAGTTGTGGGACCTCCAATATAAACAGTGGATGTAACAAAACCCTTGAAACTGAGGGAAGTCAACATTGGCACGATGGAACAACCTAAGTTGGCTAATATTGGTGACTACTAGGATGATGACACTGTCAGCAAGGTGGCTGAATTGCTCATAGAATACCAAGACTTATTCCCAACCAAATTTTCGGAGCTCAGAGGGATCATAGGGGACCTAGGGGTGATGCACATCATGTTGAAACCAGATGCGTGACTGATAAAGTAGCAACCTTACCGATTGAATCCTAAGTATAAACAAAAGGTTAAGGAGGAACTGGGTAAAATGCTTGGTGTAGGTATTATCGAGCCAGTGGAGTAGTCGGATTGGGTAAGTCCGATGGTAATTCAGGAAAAGAAAACAAAAGGAGAAATCTGGATATGTGTGGACTTACACAAGTTAAATGACGCCTTCTTACACGACCCCTTCCCAACACCATTTTCTGATGAAATACTAGATTGTGTAGGAGGCCAGGAAGCATATTCCTTCATCGATGGGTTCTACAGATATCATCAGATCTGAATTGCGCCAGAAGATCGCAACAAGACTACATTTGCCATGGAATGGGGATATTTCCAGTATACAGTCATGCTGTTTGGACTCAAGAATGCCCCTTCTATCTTCTCATGGGTCGTTGTTGCAGTATTCAAGGAATTCATCCACAAATTTGTCGAAGTATATTTCGATGACTGGACTGTCTTTGGCTAAGTAAAGATGCACATTTCAAACCTGCACATGATGTTGGACGCCCGCCGAAAACTCCAAATTTCCTTGAATATTAAAAAGTGTATCTTTTGCATATCTTTCGGGATCTTTCTTGGACATATAGTTTGTCAACAAGGGCTGATGGTGGACCCTGCGAAGGTTGTAGTTATCATGAACCTAGTTGTACCCAGAACTGAGAAACAACTGCGTTCGATCCTTGGACACACGGGCTACTACAGAAAATTCATTCAGGGATACGCACTGATCACAACACTCTTGCAGAAGCTGCTTAAGAAAGATGTGTCATTTTTTTGGGATGAAGAATGCCAGAAGAGCTTTGAGCTACTCAAATAAAATATGGTCTCTGCACCTATCCTTATCTTGCCTAATTGGGCAAAGGAATTCCATGTTCATGTGGATGCTTCAGGGATTGCCCTAGGATCGGTCCTTACGTAGCCTAGTGCTGAAGACATTGATCACCCAATCGCATTTTCTAGTCAGAAACTCTCGAGTGCGGAGTGAAATTATGATTCTATGGAGTGGGAAGGGTTGGCCATGGTCTATGCACTACAAAAGTATTGACACTATCTATTAGGAGGACACTTTAAAATGTTTACAGATCACTCAGCTTTAAAGTACCTGGTGAATAATCCTGTGTTGGGGGTGAAAATCTGCAGATGCCTGTTGTTGGTTCAAGAATACAATTTCAAAATCATAGTGAAGCCAGGGAAGTTAAATGTTGGGCCAGATCACTTATCCTAAATTGAGACATGTGAAGAACCTACTAGCTTGGAGGAATGGTTGCCTAACGCACAGTTGTTCGCCATTAAAGTTGTTGATGCGCACTTCACTGATATCATCCAGTTCTTGACTACATGCATGGCACCTGCAGAATATTCAGTACAAAAAAAGAAGGAATTGGTTACCTAAGCGGCATATTTTATCATCATCGCAGTTCAATTATATAAACTAGGCGCTGATGAAGTGCTGTGTAGGTACATTCTGGAGCACGAACGACACGCTATCTTAGTAGAGCTCATGACAGAATCGCAGGAGGTCACTACGCAGGCAAGGCGATAGTGCACAAGATCTTACGAGCCAAACTATGGTGGCCTACCCTCTAGAGTGACTCTCACGACTATTGTAAAGCCTGCGATACGTGCCAACGGATAGGGAAGCCATCATGGAGAGAAAAAATGCCATTACAACTGCAAGTGGCCTTACAAGCCTTTGACAAATGGGCCATTGATTTTATGGGACCCATCAACCCACTGGGGAAGAAGACAAGTGCGCGCGACATAATTACTGTTACTGATTATGTAACTAGGTGGGCCGAACCATAGGTGGTAAGGGATTGTACTACAGATACCGCTGCACATTTCATCTTTGAGCAGATTCTGACTCGATTTGCAGGTCCAAAGATCCTTATGAGCGATAGAGGTACACACTTTGTTAATGAAACAATACAAGCATTGACTGAAGAGTTCTGGATGCATCATGCAAAAAGCACCTCGTATCATCCACAAGCCAACGAAGCGGTTGAAGCTTTTAACAAGATTTTGGAGCAAGAATTAGCTAAGGTCTGAAACGCTGATCGCTGTGATTGGGACATACGCATCCCATCGGTCCTCTGGGCCTATCAGATGACCTGTAAAAAACTAATAAAGAAAACCCCATTCAGGCTGGCCTATGGCAAGGAGGCCATTATGCCAATGGAGTATATTGTTCCCAATATGCGTATCACAACATTTACAAACATCGCAGAACCCGACATCGTGGAGGAGCACTTAGCATAGCTTATGGCTTTGGAGGAAGATCGGTTTATTGCTAATTTCCATCTGTAGGTTCAGAAGACCTGCGATAAGGCCTGGCATGATCGACATATTCGCCAGAATACATTCACAGAGGGTGACTTGGTCCTCCTATATGATAGTCAGTTTGTGAAATATCCAGGAAATTTATGACAGCACTGGCTTGGTCCCTATACAGTTAAGGAAATCACGAATGGCAGAGCTGTAAGGCTAGCTACCCTACGCGGCAATATGCTCCTAGGCTATATCAATGGTAGATGGCTCAAACCATATCAGATCAAACAACTATATGGCCGGAGTAGCTGCATAATGTAGAATATTTTTGCCACAACACATGAGTATGATCAGGGTACGTGTGGGAGGCGACCACAACTTAGGAGACCCGGAGCGGCGGGCAGGGGGCGTAGGTGTCTGTTCAAAGTGTAGCAGGTGCACTGGGAGCCCCAGGGTGCGATGGGCACACAGGAGGTGTGAAAAATAGCTGTTGGAACAATATAATTGGGTATACAGCTAAAGTTACTGTTGATAGGAGCGGGTGGCCGACGTTTAATGAAGCAATCTCTTGAAATTATGTACCGTTTATCTGTTGGAAAGTGTCCATTACAATTCACTCAACCATTAGTAACTCTCCGGGGTTATAAAAGGGGAAGGATCAGTCGGATGAGGGTTCCGTATATTTTGTCTTGTCTATGCTCCACGGGATTATGCTTTAGGATCATTTGGGCCTACTGTA
Organism: Pinus albicaulis; assembly: GCA_034641835.2. Lineage (NCBI taxonomy): Eukaryota > Viridiplantae > Streptophyta > Pinopsida > Pinales > Pinaceae > Pinus > Pinus albicaulis. The sequence goes on along the minus strand of CM076579.1, from coordinate 910,779,443 downwards.
TGTCTGTCAAGTATGAACCATCTACCCCCTCTGAGAGCAGCCACTCGGGGTTGGGATTCATTTTCTGCCCCAGAATGATGACCACCAACTCGGCGATAGCCTCGACAGAGCCAGCAATCGAGGAGGTAGTACAGAGTGCATTAGGTGCCGCAGTAGTTATTTCCACCACGCCTCTAGCAACAAAGACAGGAAAACAGAAAGTGCAAGGGTCATGAAAGCCTGCAAAAGGGGCTAGAGTAAAATCCCTTACTTCTCCCCGCAATATGAAACCACTGTGGAAGATGGACCCGACCAACTTACCTAAACCAATAGGCTGCCATTTATCTGATCAGGAAAAGGATCAGGTTGCGCAACTAGTCAAGTGGTTGCCCCCATTTGTTCGACCTCACAGACCCTCGACCCACATGTTGAAGAACCTCGATGGCCTTGTCACCTACCTACAAATGCTTTTGACCTTGGTGAGGTCCTCGTCATTGGAAAAACCTTCGGCAAGCTTCATGAGGTAAAGTTTAACAATCATGACTTAGCTAACTATGAGGTCTTTCCCCAGCTAGCCCCTGAGTTTTACCTGGAATGGATACTGGAAGATGACGGGGTACAGGTTGTCCCTATGCATTGGGTGCGCGGGTTGGCTGGTGTTGGGTTTTTTAATCTGGTCAGGATGCCAAATTTTGGCCACTACAACATTACAGATCACGTGGTCCGTCAACTGGTTGCTTTAGTCCATGATGGTAACTTGTGGATTCGAGACCGCATTCCTATTGATGCTGCACTAATTGACCGAATTAATGGCCTCCCCATGGAAGGACCTGACCCAATGCTGAGGGTGGGTAAGAAGTATGAGCAGAAAAATTCCGACGACGTGCGCGAGAATTACCATGTACTACGGACTACTCGGGGATTCATGATCAATACCATCAACGACCCATGTACGCAGATGGGTACATTGTTGCTCGCATGTAAGTTAACGCGCAAATTCCAGGTTTCAATCGTACCCGCAAATGTTATTTAGCTGGCAGGACAATGCGAAAAAGGAGTATGCTTCAATTGGGCCCAACACTTATGTAACGAAATTTTGGCAAACATTCGCGAGGCCCAGGATCAGGGGTGCCCATTCTGTTACTCCTAGCTGTTGTTGCTAATTGCGTTGGTTGCATGGGAAGGACCAGAGGAAGTAGTCCTCCCTGAGATCACCTTGGATATGTGCAAAGGAGCACGCTACGCCAGCTTATGGGATTTCAAGGATGCGCAACGTATAAAGGATAATCAGATCTTTTGGGTTCTGTTTCAGCGTCGCTTGGCAGTCGCCATCAACTCCTGCCCATGCCTATCTCCATCAGTGTATGAAAAATACCAAACCATTGAGGCATTTCAGGTCACCCTGCACCACGTCCAAATCATAGCGCGCAACAATCAAGTCTGGGTCTCGCTCCCATATATGGTTGCAGATGAGGATATTGATCGCATAATCGCTACCTAGTCGCCGCAGTCGCAGATTGGCTTCAAAACCGGTACAATAGGCACTTTAGGAGAAAAGGTTCCCCCGACCACCATAGCCAAAGGAACTGGCGGATCAAAAAACCTCACGGGGAAAGAAGGGAACGTAGGGTCCCCGAAGGATTTTCCACCAGATAGAAATACGAAGAAGGGTGCGGGAGTACCTTCACAGAAGGGATCGCAATCACACGTCAGTATAGTGGACCAGGAGTAATGGGTTTTTGTCTCCCCCGGAGGAACAAAACGAACTGGTGAAGCCGCTAAGGGGCCATGCAAGAAGCAGCGCTCACAAAGAACAGGACGTGATGAAACAATTTCACTCACGGAAGGCAAATTGGAACAAATTTTCGATGTAGTCACCTTGGCCACGAAGGACAAGTGACTGACTTTGGAAAAGCAGTAGCAAGTTGCGGTCGCCGCACTTCAGGCCAAGCTCCGAGACTTGCAAATGAAGACAGACACACTACTAACCAATTTGGTCCAGGTTCGCTCAACCCCCGCCACAAGCAACATCACCCTTGATACAGAAGCAAGATACCTCTACCCACTGCCCGACGCAACCCTTACAATTAGTCCACCCGACATCGAAACATGAATACATGCCTGCGCACTGGTCCAACTAGATTTGGTGAGATTTCCCCATGATTTGCTGTAGGCTTTACATAGCTCACTTTTTCAATAAATACACCACAGGAACCATCAGGCCCACCAGCGTCTCTGCGCAGCAGAACAGATCATTAGCGAACAGAAAAATGAGGTAACTAGGGTACAGGCTATGCACACGAAATTGGAGCATTTAATTGGCCAACTCTGAACCAATGTTACGGATGGAATACCTACTATAGCTACCCCTAAGGCAAATATCGAATGGTTGGTCACTGCCTTGAGAGCCTCCAAGGGAGAGGTCCAGGTCGTCAAAGCTCAGATGGAAGAGAAAATCATAGAATTACAGGCCAAGCTACAGCTAGAAACACCTCCGGAGGTTAGGGCCCAGCGGGTTGCGTTGGTTACAGCCACCACGAATGTAATCACAGGGACAATTTCTTAGGGCACCCTATTATTGGACACAGCGATGCAACTATGGACCAAGGCACAGTGTGATCATCTCCTGCGAGAACTTAAACAAACATTGCGCTCGAAGGAAGATGAGTTTGATCAAATGGAGGCTACCTTGACTACATTGGTCCTGGCCCAGCGCTCGACTTGACTCCCTTCCAGCCAGGCCCTCAGAGACGACATAGAGGCCCTTTTACAATAGAAGCAGATGCTGAGTGATCACCTCAAACCATGGGCAGATGAGGCCCTCAAGCTATTCCACGATGTGGATGTTGCAGTGAAACAGTTGAACCAAACATTGGAGAGTGTCGCAGCCACTACAGAAGGCCCAACCTCACAGAAGTTGGTGGATATAGCTTAGATTTCCACTGCGCAAAGTGAAGGGGTGATTCCTCCACTAATCGAGGTCGTCACACAACTTCAGGCAAAGATGGAGGACCCACGACCACCGTGACTCAGGACGAGTCACAAGATTGTGTTGGGGGACTGTTGTAAGAGAATCTTGTATACTTTTGTATTGTTTAGTCTAACGCAGGGGTTTTGGGTTGGTTAAAAGCCCCTAACACATTGTAAATGGATCAAGGGTAGACCAAGAGTCTGCAAACCATGGTTTGTAGACCATTGGATACGTAGGCTAAATTGCTATAAATAGACGAACCTTTTTGAGTCATAGGTAGGAATGAATAGAGATTGATGCGAAGTACGAATTTTTAGAGCTGTGGTAGGGTTGTTTCGGTTAGGAATTCTGCTGGATGTGTGCACGGAGATCCTCTATCCTGGGATGGGCGGACCTTGCTGGCTGTGTGCGTAGGTGGTAATTTTGGAATGTAAGAGGATTTTGGGTAATGATATATATATGCGGAAGTATTGTGGATATCTGATGTTATCTGAATCTGTTCTATTATGGTTAATGCGAACTTGCGTTATATATGATTATGTATCTGTTAGTAGCTGCGAACTATGCTGTTCTGTGATTATAGCTGATAGTACACACATGGATGTGAACCTGTTAATTAGATCTGATAAAATGTCTTCTAGTTATTTATTGAGACTCCTGCGAACAACCTCTTGCTGTATAGATCTGATATTTGCGGACCAACTTGACTTACCTACTCTCTCCTAGGGTGTGGAAACCTAGTTCCAGCACCCTCCCATATTGCTTCGGGTGAGACTTTGGCCTGCGCAAGCAGGTCACTGCCGAAAGGGCCAGTAGTATAGGGGTTTGTTGGCAAACCTTAACCTTCGAACCTGGGTTAGGATCCCTTGAGCCAACAGTCTGGAACTTCTAGAGAAATTTTGACCCCTAAACGACTTTTTTTGAGGTCCGTAGCAGGCCCATAGCCATAGGAAAGGGCCTACGACAAATCCTATAGTACTCAGAGAGATATTTCTGATGATATATCATACACGCCAAACGTAGATAATATGGCCAAGTTACAACCCCGTGAAGTTGGCTAGCCAACTAACCCTAACGGGGCCCACAAACTCTTGGTGCTTCATCTATTGGGGTTAGGGTTTTGGTTTTTTATGGTTTTTCCATGATGTTCAATAATAAAAAGGCCCTTTAGCCTCATTTTAATGAAGTTCAAAGGCATGTTTTTGCCACATATCTTCTCAGAAATAAGCTACCATTGTTCGAGTAGTTTATTTCCATTATGTCTATAAGCATATTTCAATTATTTGATATTAATGAAATGAAGTTTTATTCCTAATGTATCTCTGTGTTTATGTTTTTTTTTGTATTTTATTGCATTCTTTCATGAGTCCAGACCAACTTCCTTAACTATACACGGGGAGTTAAATCACATCATAGTAGCCTCTTGTCACATTTTTACCCCAGTGGACCGGTTAGCTTGGGTAAATGTGGGAGGAGGGTGTTATAGGGCGATATCAAAGCATGGTTCACCCCTTGGACTGGATGGTCAATGTTTTGGTCATTCATATATGTTTTTTCATATGCGTTCTTTATGCTTGTGGTCTATGTGCTTGTTGTGTATGCATGGTGGTGGTCATGATTGTAGTTGTGTTGCCATGTGAAAGTTGATGGTATTGTTGTTGAACGTGGTCATCAGGAGTGTATGTCGATTATGCATTGGTTATGCATTTCAGTTTTTATATTTTTTTTCTCATACATTGACATGGTGATAGTTTTCGTGCATGAGATCATGGTATGTGGTCAGTATGGTCATACACTGATAACCAGATAATGGTTGAAATGATGTTTATATACTATTATGATATGTTTATACATGTATTGTGCTAATCTGCTTGATCTTGTAGACGAGATATCCTCCCCTAAACTATGTCGAGGTATGTTGTTATGAAACCAAATCACAAAATAGAAGAGAAGATAAATCAACGACTTAGAAATCAGCCTCTTCGAGGGGGAAACCTCCTTTACATTACATAAAAGAAAAATTCTTGGATGATACAAATGAAAAAACATCCTTTCTATATATAGGAGTCCGCGGGGTCACAATATAGCCCTAACTGACATAACAATAAAGATGTACGGGCACAACAATAACAATAGTGGGCTTGTATGGGGCACAATAATAACAATATGGGGACCACATGGGCACAACAATAACAATAAGGGGGCTACAATAACAATAATAATAAGGGGATACACTATTATTATATGGATCTAGGACACCCCTATCCTTCAAAAAAGTTTTTTCCTCAACACTTGAATAGTTTTGAATGCTTGTGTATAAAATTCTCATCCTCCCATGTCGAATCTTCAGTGGGTAAGTTATTACACTTGATGAGATACTCTGAAATTGGTCGATTCTGTAGCTATCAAGTTCTTGTTTCTGTGACTTCTTCAAGTTCCAATATGCTTTTTCCTTCCTCGTCAAGTTCTGGAAATATTGTTTGAACTAGGAGCTTGTCACCTATATCCTTCTTTAAGCATGAAACATGGAAAACTAGGTGCACTCGGGAAGATGCGGGAAGTTTCAATTTGTATGCCATAATACCAATCTTTTGCAACACCTTGTAAAGACCATAATACTTTGGTGATAATTTATCATCCTTCTTAGATTGCTTGAGGGACATTTGTTTGTATGGTTGTAGCCGTAAAAATACCTAATTTCCTACATCAAAAATTCTTTTGATGCAATGCTGATTTTCCTGTTGTTTCATTCGATTATGTGCCAAGGTGAGGTTATCCTTTAAGAGTTGGAGAACTTGTTGTCGATGCTCCATGTGATCTTCTACTGCTTGAACCTTAAAATTTTTTCTTAAATATGATGTGATGGAGGGTGGATGATATCCATAAAGTGCCATAAATGGGGCCATTTTTACTGCAGTATGGAAGGAAGTGTTATACCACCATTCAACCAGAGGTAACCACTTAAACCATTGTGTCTATTTATCAGATACAAAGCAAAGAAGATATCCTTCCAAACATTTGTCCACTATCTCAGTTTTCCCATTAGATTGAGGATGATATGATGAGCTATGAGCTAATTGAGTACCCAAAAAAGAAAATAATTCCATCCAAAAATTTCTTGTAAAAACGGGAGCTCTGTCACTTACAATAATCTTTGGGTTTCCATGTATATTTTAAATTGATGAGATAATTCACAAAGGTGTGCATACTTGGTAATTATATCAACTACCACCATGTTGATAGTCTTTCCTTCAAAATTGGGTAAACCTGTGATAAAATCCATTGAAACATCCTCCCAACGTTGACTTGGAATGGATAAAGGTTGTAACCGACCTCGAGTCTTAATTGTATCAACTTTATTTTGTTGGAAAACCAAAAATTTTGCCACAAACTTTTGAATATCAGATTTAAGGCCATCCCAAAAAAAATCCTTCTTGACCCTGTGGTAATTTTAAAAAAATCTTAAGTGCCCTCCTAAGGGAGAGGTGTGCAATTCCAAAATAATATTTTGTTTGAGTTGGGAATTCTTAAAAATATATAATCTATATTTGTACCATAATGAATCATTTTTCTAGCTAAATGTTTACAATGTACTAGGATCTTGCTGCAACTTTTGAATGAGTGTCCACACCTCTTCATCGTTCTTCCATTCATCCCTTGCCTCGGTTATCCACTCATGTTGGATAATAGAAATGGAACAAAGCAATGCTTCCACACCCTCATCCTTTCTTAAGAGTGCATCTGCAACAACATTTTGCCTCCCTTTTTTGTAGATGATTTCAAAGTCATAACCCAACATATTTGTGACCCATTTTTGCTGCTCTTCTAAAGATAATCTTTGTTCCAAAAAGTATTTAAGACTATCATGATATGTTTTTACCTTGAAGTGTCTTCCCATTAGTTAAGGTTTCCATTGCTTTAGTGCATATAGCATTGACAACATTTCCTTCTCATAAATAGGTTTTAGTAAATACTTTCCTTTGATTAGATGACTTTCAAAAGAAATGGGTCTTCCTTCTTGCATTAAAACTACACCAACTCCATTTCCTGAGGCATCACATTCCACAATAAATTTTTTTGTGAAGTCTGGTGTTGCTAAGACCGGTGCTTGGCACAGTGCCTCTTTAAGATGTTCAAAGGCCCTAGTTTCTTCTTGCGTCCAAGAAAGTGTACCTTTCTTCAGTAATAATGTTAGAGGTATCGATATTATCCCATAATTCTTAAAAAACTTGTGATAATACCGTCTTAACCCCAGAAAACCGCGAAGATGCTTTATGGTTGTGGGGATTTTCCATTCCTTAATGGATTTAATTTTGTTAGGGTCTACCTTAACACCCTCATGAGATACAATATGACCCAAATATTCCACCTCCTGTACTCCAAAGAAAAATTTGGAGGTTTTTTTGCATCATCGTTTACTACTTTATTGAATTGAACACCACGGCTCAACATGTTGAACATGATCCTTCCAAGACTTGTTGTAGATTAGTATATCATCAAAAAATACTAACAAAAATTTTCTAAGGAAGGGTTTGAAAATGGAATTCATCAAACCTTGAAATGTGGAAGGTGCATTAGTAAGGCCAACAAGCATGACCAAAAATTCATAATGAACCCCATGAGTTCTGAATGTTTTTTTTTGAAATGTATTCAATCTTCATTCTAATTTGATGATATCCAGCAAGGAGATCCAACTTAGTGAAGTAAATTGATCCATGTAATTCATCAATGATAGGGATGGGAAATTTATATTTAATAGTGATCTTGTTGAGCTCCCTATAACCCGGACACATACACCATGATCGATCCTTCTTATGCACCAATACTACTTGAGCCGAGAAAGAACTTTGACTAGGTTGGATTATACCAACCTCTAGTATTTCTGCAACCATATGTTTAATCTCACTTTTTTTAGCATAAGTTTATCTGTAAGGCCTGTTTTTTGGAGGAACACTTCTTGGAATAAAATAAATAACATGATCATGATCACGAATAGGTGGGAGTCCTTTGGGAGTCTCAAACATATTGGAATGATTGTCCAAGACTCTTTGGAGATCTAGAGAAATAGATGATTTTGATGTTTGAACCTCTAGTGAGAATAATTGTGCAATTACGCCTCATTGTTATTTCTTTAGAAGTTTTTTCATGACATTAGAGCTGATTATATTTCCTGTCTTCCTTGTGATACCCCATAATTCAACTTCCTTTCCTTCTGATTTTTTTTTTAGGAAAAGTTCTTGAAAACTAAAAGCTATCGTCCCCAAAGATTGTAACCATTGTACACCTAGTACAACATTAACACCACCCATTGGAATGGAGAGAATTGGAATATTAAATATGTATTCCCCTATGGTTAGCTTGATATTATGGCACTTTCCAGAGAAATTTATAGTTCTTCCATTTGCAACCATCACTTAATAATCTGGTGATGGGTATAGGAAGAAATTCAATTCCTTGGCTACCTTAAAATGAATAAAATTATGGGTAGTACCCGAATAATTAAGCACTGTTACATTTTTCTTCTTGATATGTCCTTATATATTGAGAGTTTGAGGAGTGGTAAGTAGCTTCCAATGCATTACAAGATATGGTTGGATTCATTTCTTATTACTCTAGGGTTGGTTCCTGGTGTATATCCTTTTCTTTTGAAGTTTCTTGTTCATTTTCTTCCTCCTCTTCACAATCTATGTAAAATAATTTCTTCTCATCACACTTATGACCTTTAGTGTATTTACTAGCACAAATACAACAAAGCCTTTTTTCTCTTTTTTGCTTCAAATTGTTGTGGTGTCAACCTTAACCTTGTAGGTTGTGGCAGTCTAGGAGTAGCAACACTTACATATTTACAGTTGTGAGTGGTAGGCTTCCTTGTCGCCATAATTTTTCTTTCAATTTTTCTTGCCAACCTGAATGTGTTCTCCAATGAATCAGGTTCCCAAAGGCGAACCTAATGTTGGATGTTATCCTTTAAAGTCCTTATGAATACACCAGTCCTGTGCTCCTATGGAATATCATTTACCCTTATATTCAATTTTTATAAGTCCTCAATGTGCTCCACTATTGAACCCTTTTGTTTGAGATTTATCAATTGGCTAAAGAAGGTGTTTCTCTTTGTATCCCCATAATGTGCTACCATTTCCTTCTTAAAATTTGACCAAGTGACAATTTTTTTACGAGATAATATCCATTGATACCATACAAATGTATTGGGTTCTAAATATAAAGTTGTAATACATACCTTTTGTGTGTTTTTCACCTTATGGAGATCAAAATATTGATCCATTTGTGGTATACATGTTACAGGATCCTTGCCATCAAACTTCTTCATATCGATATTTGGAATATGGTGGGTCTTCAATCCAATTTTAGATTTTATAAAATCATGATTAACATTTATTTGGTTCTCATGATGAGTTTCCTCTACTACCTTTTCGCCATTAGTTGCTTTTCTTGTAGCAACTTTGTCAAACCTTCCTTCAAATCTTCCATGTTGCCTTTTATTTTTGCTTCTATACCTTCCATGACAATCTTCAACCCATCCATGTCTGATTTTAAACCATTCATGTCACCTTTTAAACCATCCATGTCACTTTTTTCTTCTCTTTGTGAAAGAGAAATTTGTTGCACTTGGTCTCGTAATTTTGATTTATCATGTTGCACTTCTTCCTCTTCATGTGTCATGGTAGAGTTTTCTGACAACTTAATGGGTGTGGATTTATATTTTTGATGCATTTTATAATACAATACTTATATCTATGCTTTGGTATGCCCTTGGAATCACTTCAAACTACTTTTTTAAACAAAAGTTATGAAATTAAAAATAAATAAATACACACCTTTTTATTTATTTTTAGGAGGTAAATATTGAACCTAATTTAAATTTGTTATTTTGGATCTTCAATATCTGATCTTTGGTCCTATAGTATCACTCTAATTCCTCTTTCTAATGACATAGGTCAGACCAAATTTGGATTCTTCAATACAACATTATGCCCAATCTCCCACAATGACCTAATTATGGACTAGCTCAGTAGAGTGAACTTGTACGACGTGCCATGTGTCACTATTTTGTCCTTTAGCTCTAAAATCAATAAAAAAACTACATTTCATGCAATTTCAGCCACTTTTTACAGAATTCGAATCTGATTCTTGAAATGAAAGTTATGGCGAATTTCCCTCAGTCTCCTTTTTGAGATGAAAATTTGGATCCTACAAAATCTCTCACTTCCACAGATCATATCTCTGAAAATATTGTGAACCGATGTTTGAAATTTTTATAGGATGTTCATCAAGATTTCGGCTCTATGTGGTAAAAAATTCCATTTATGAAGGCTAGTATAAAAAATGTTATAGAGAAAATTACATGATGCCTTGTTTGAGGAAGCGAAACCCTAGAATCCAAAGCTTTGATACCAAATGTTATGAAATGGCCAGCTCACAAAATAGAAGAAAAGATAGATCAACGACTTAAAAATCGGCCTCTTCAAGGGGGAAACCTCCTTTACATTACATAAATGAGCAATTCTTGGATGATACAAATGACAAAACCTCCTTTCTATATATAGGAGTCCAAGCTGGGGTCACAATATAATCCTAGCCAACATAACAATCACAATGTAAGGGCACAACAATAAAAATAATGGGCTTATATGGTGCACAATAATAAAAATATGGGGACTACATGGGCACAACAATACAAATAAGGGGGCTATACTAACAATAACAATAAGCTGATACACTAGTATTATAAGGACCTAGAATATGTTGATTATGTTATGTTTTAGTTTTAGATGACACGATATACTTACAGGAAAGAGATCAAACATTACTAGTAAGATGGTAGACTACCGTTCACGATATTATCCCTATGGGTTATATGAACAGTGTGATAGTGGGAATTATTCTGACTTAGCAGACACATTGAGAAGTTTGAAGGAAGAAATAAGAAGATGCAACACAGATAATTACAGTATCATTCAGGCACAGGAGAAACAAGCAGAAGTTAATGTATTAATCCTTCAAAGTTTGTTAGAATTGTAGAGACAGGGACCACTTCAGATCATTCATGGGAAAGAGGATACGACTAATGGGGCATATGACAATAGATCTCATGGCATGCATAGATTGGATAGGGATGACATGATCATAGATGGAAAACTATTGGATACTCTGAATAGGAGAGGTGATAGACATAGGTTCAAATCTAGTTCTGGTTCTGGCAGGCACTATGATTGTCATTGTTATCATCCTTGTAGGAGGAGTGATAGGGGGTATTTTCCGTATGAGTTCAATAAAGTTAAGCCATATACCTTTGACAAGGATTTTAATAAGGCGGAGGATGCAAATCATGGTTACTTGGGATGAAGAAATTTTTTGAGTTGCATGATTACACAGAGAATATGAAGGAACTAATAGCTATCTTCAGCCTTAAATGCAAAGCAAAAATCTGGCGGGAAGACGTGAGGAGGGTTAGAGACATTAGGATTGAAGACTTGAGTTGGCATGAATTCAAGATAATTTTAAGGAAGAAATATTTGTTAGAGAGGTACTATGACAACAAAGCTAAGGAATTATATGAGCTAAAGATGGGATGAATGACAGATGAAGAGTATACAACCAAGTTCCTAGAGTTATTGAGGTATGTATCGTATCTTGAGGATAATAAGGCAAAAATTCAAATATTTTTCAGTGGATTACCATTAGGATTTAGAGATCCGATTGAGTATGATGAGCCTTAGTCACTTAGGGAAGTCATTAGCGAGTTGAAGCATTGTTATGAAAAATCAAAGCGTAAGACAAAATATCAACAAGGTTGGAAAGGAAAAGACAAAACTAAATGTAAATGGTAGCCGAAAATAACAAAACCCTAGGATGTAGGTGAGAGAAAATGTTGCACCTTAAAAGAAGTTAAACATAGTTAGATAGGGAAATGGGTTACAGCCTGGAGGGTAGAAAAATATACGTTGTGGTAAGGGATAGTTGCAATGTTGGAAATGTGGCAAGGTGCATCTCAAAAGGGGTTGTCCACAAAATCAGGGTGGTAGGCCTCAGATCTATAGTGCACAAGAAGAATAGGTTGTTGGGAATGTTTGGAAGAGAATTCCTCATATCTCTGCAGCATTGGATAATAGGGAGGCAGATTGCCAGACATCTATTACCGATATGGATTGTAATATTTTTTATTATTTTTTTTTTCTATTTTGATTGACCTTGAATCCAATTATAGTTATGTTAACCCTGAATTGGTGGATAAGTATGTTTTGAATAAAGAAGTGCATGCAGAATCTTGTTCAGTGTATTTGGATACAGGTACAAAGAAAATATTTCATCATTGGGTAAGAGCTTGTGCATTTGAGTTTAATGGTATGCCTACATCAACTCATTTGAATGTACTTCCATTGGAATCATACAATATGTTTTTAGGTATGAAATGGTTGTATCTTAATAGGACCAAGGTGGATTTTTATGATAAGGCGATTGAGTGTGTGGATGACAATGGGAGCAAAGAATTTTGTAGGGTAAGAAGTAGGCAACATCAGTCATAATGGTTACAACTATGTAGGCAAAGCGCAATAGTTGGAAAGGGCATGTGTTATTTATGGTGCATATTTCTAGCGATAAAGGTAAAGAGGATGAGGATGTATCGGTATTGAATAAGTACCCAATATTGAAGCATTTTCAAGATGTATTTCGAGTATAGATTTCAGATTTTTCTCCTCACAGGGAAGTGGAATTTTCTATTGAGTTGATACCAGCGGAAACACCAACATCAAAGGAACCATACATGATGATCACTTCAGAGTTAGTAGAGCTGAAGTTATAGTTGAAGGAAATACTTGAAAAGGGATGCATCAAGCCAAGTGTATCATCGTGGGGTGTGCTAGTGTTGTTTGTGAAGAAGAAGGATGGTACTCTCAGGCTATAAATTTATTGCAGGAAGTTGAACAAGGTAACCATCAATAACAAGTATATGTTGTCAAGGATTGATGACATGTTTGATTAGTTAAAGGGAGAAAAAATGTTCCTGAATATTGATTTGAGATCAGGATATTATCAGGTACACTTTAAGAAGAGGACATTTACAAGACAAATTTCTGGACCATGTATGTGAATTATGAGTTTTTTTAGTTCCATTTGGTTTGTCTAATGCTCCAACTATTTTTATGTGATTGATGAATAGTGTGTTACCTCCTTATATAGTCAAGTTTGTTATTTTATTCATTGATGAAATTGATATATTCTAAGAATGAGGAAGAGATTGTCGAACACTTAGCAGCAATATTGAGATTTCTAAGAGAGTATTAGTTGTATGCCAAGTTTAGCAAATGTAGTTTATTTTAGACAGAGGTACATTAATTGGGACATGTTGTTTCTAAGGAAGGAATAGTAGTGGATCCAAAAAAGATAAGGGATATCATGGAGTGGGAAGCTCATAGAAATGTGAATGAGGTAAGAAAATTTATGGGGCTGGCAGGTTATTATAGGAGGTTCATTGGGAACTTCTCTAGAATTTCATATCCTATAACGTCACTACATAGGTAAGGTAAGAAATTTTAGTGGAAAGAATAATGTGGAACAAGTTTTGAGCAATTGAAGCAGTTGTTGACAAATGCTCCATTGTTAAAGGTAGATCCAGACAAAGATTTGGTGGTGTGAAAAGATACTTGCAAAAGAGGACATGGTGGATTCCTTATGCAGGAAGGATTAGTGGTATGTTATGAATCAAGAAAACTGAATGAGCATGAGTATAATTATCCAACACATGATCTTGAGCTATCTGCGATCATCCAAGCATTGAAGATGTGGAGGCGTTATCTTCTTGGCAGGAGGTTTGTATTGATGAGTGATCATAGTGGATTGAGATATATATTTGAACCACTGAATCTGAACTCCATGCAAGCTAGATGGTTGGCCACAATTACTGAGTTTGACTTTGAGATCCTCTACATCAAGGTTAAGGATAACAAGTGTAACACCCTCCTCCAACATTTACCCAAGATAACCGATCCACTAGGGTAAACATGTGATGAGAGGCTACTATTATGTGATTCAACTCCCCATGTATAGTTAAGGAAGTGGAACTGACATAAAGAAACCAAAATGACCTTCCGTACATGCTTTAGAACCTTCAAAATCCCACCAACACTTTCATGTGGCCAACCCCTGGGAAAAATTGACGTTTCATTGATCTTGACCCTCAGTTTCTCCCATGACAAGCCATGCATGCGACCGAGACCTTCTAGTCTCTCCCATAGCAAGGCGTGCTAATGACTGTGGAATTTTTCAGGTAGTTTTGTGTTGGAAACCCCAAATTATGAGCAACTTTTTCAGGGCTAGGTCTCAGGCCACTGCCCAAAACTTCATGAAATTTACAGAAATGAATAATAACAATGGAAAAAATATACTAATGCAATAACTGGTATAAGTAATTGATATAATCTATAATATCCATGACAGTATTTTCATCAAACATGTCAGAAATATGTAGTCTAAAGGTCATAACATTAGATCTGAGCATAGAGGTCTCATACTTATCTGACATCCCCAAAGAAACATTTTCTCCATATCACAATAGTTGCATTATCATCTATTAGGAAATATATTAACTATACATTCATTTTCTCATCAAAATATGATGAAATCCATTCATCAAGTCTATCATAAAACATACTCATAACCAACATATAACCAAAAAAATTAAAAAGGGTATGACACCCATAAAAAACACATATGAACCAATACATTTACACATGTAATACCAAGGAGAAGAAGCTATTATTAATGAATGCAAAATCCAACCAGTTGTGGGACTTCATCAAACCACCTGACCATAGATTGGGCTAAAAAAATATTTCTTTCAGCCAATCACCCTTGTGCCATATTCCAAGCATGAATGTGGGACTCTAAACCAAACAAATCTAGGTTTTCTCAGGATTTAACGCAATCCCACCATATCACTAGGCCCTAAACAAGCATGGATGCCCAAGGATTTATCCACCTACACCATTAGTAATTTTCCTGCTTCCTAGTCTCTACACTTTACTGTATATCCACCATTCACTGTACAAGGATTCCTAGGCCTAAACGAGACTCTACCTTCTAGGACTTACAATATATCCTTCCATTCATTGGTAGAGGATTCCTAGGCCTTATCGAGGGCATATACCTCTAGGACTTACCATATATCCCACCATTCATTAGTCGAGGATTCCTAGGCCTACCGAGGTACAAAAAATCTGGCTTTACCTCAATTCCACATTCTTGGGTCCAGAGATTCTTAGGCCTTGTGTTATTTCTTTTAGAGACCACCCCACTCAGTTTCAAAACCATATGGAAATCCAACTTAACTGATTAAAATAGAACCCATCACGCCATGGTTATATGGAAATGGAAAGGCAAGGATGAAAATCACTGTCACACTTGGAAAAACCCATGTCAATGACAACAAGAGAACCAAATACAGATATCAAAGTACCATGCATTCCAAATCTAGTAAGGAATTCACACATGCAAAACAATACTTGCAAGTAATCTCATGGTAGCTTATTGATCTTGCTCTTCCTTTCTTGATCTTTGCTTCCCTTTGCCTTCTTGGTCCTTCCTTTTATTTCCTTGATCCAATGCTAGAGTGCTCCAAGAATTCTCTAAGTGGCCAAGAGTGAGAGAGAGAGATCCAAAACTGAATTAAAAAAAAAGGTACCAATTGATCCTCAGAATAATTTTTAATAATGAAGCCTCTATTTTCTTCATTTTTCCATTATTTTCATTCATTTTCCTCCTCACGACCAACCTGTGACCTTTCACCTTCATTTTCTCCTAGTTTTCATAAATAAAATGTCAATTAATGCCTCAAGCCTTTCCAAATACTTTTCCATTGCCCTTGCCAATTTCCTTAGCCACAATAAACCAAATGAACACCCACACTAGGATGTTTTTCCCAACATTTATCTTGGAATATGTGTCCCATGACCTTGGTCATAATTTTCCTTTATTAACTTCTTTTACATGGAATTTTGACCAGGGTTGTTACAGATTCCGCTCCGTTGGGGAAACACCGTCCTTAGTGTTCAATGACAACTATAACCAGGAAAACCACTGAAAACAAAAACAAACTACCCAATGAGATTTATAACATAGCTCGTTGCAGTATTTACAATGGGCACTGCTAAAAACAGGAAAATCATAGTGTTTATTGAAGATTTATAACAGAACGCATTATGATATTTACAATAGTAACCGCTTATACTCATATTTTCTAAACTAGCAAATAATCATATTTTTTTTGAAGCTTTATAAATATAACTTGATACAACATTTACAATAATATACACATATACATATATGCACATTTTCTCAACAAAAAAATAAAATTATAGGATTACTGCATCCGCAACAAGGGAATCTAGAGGCTCACACCTCCACCCTCAAAAGTAGTACTAAGATTCACCTCCTTCCCAGGAAGTCCATAATCCATTTCCAAGTCAAACATGTATCTAATTCCCAACACTACAATAATGCATTGTTTCCCTCTTAGTGAACAATTATTGGCTCATTGTTCCAGGGCACACTTGCAATGTGAATCTAATTCTATTTAACAATGCCAATGACCAAAATAAATTCATCCTAGACCTTCCCTTCTCTGCTACATAGTCCCTCGAGAAATATGACCATCCCTTCCATGAATTCACTCACCTTCCAAGTTCCCCGACATCCCCTATCCCAGGTGATCCATCCCTTGGAAAGTCTTCCTCGAATCGGAATGTCAAAAAACCAAGGCATATACCTGCCTCAAAACCATCATACCAATCAAAGAATGCTCATGGAAATCAATGGACACTATTGGGTACCACTGTCCCACAATGGCCCTGCTCATGAATTTCGTTACCAACATATTGCTGCTTATTCCAATTCATTTCACTATTGTTTCTATCTTGCAATCAGTTTCAACCACCCAACTGGGCATGTTCATGCATTCCTATACCAATCACATAATTTACACTAGATTCAGAAACAAATTGAAATAAATTCACATCATACGTCATCGGTGGCATGTCAATAAGGTACACTTGAAATTTTGTTCACTTCCTGTCACAACGAGTCAGACTAATTGTTTGATCAAATCATCATGTATAAACATATCACATCCGGTTAGCTCAAAATGACACCATAATAATCAAAATCCTAGATCACATGTTAACCATCATAAACTAGAATCATAGATCACACGTAATCTTCAGAAATGAGAATCATAGATCACATGCATAATTAAAATTGAAATAAAACACAGATACATATCCTTTAATCGATCCTTATCTTCTACCTTTATCATTTTTCCTTTCTATGCGCACACTAGATCGTTTTCACACCCAATAAACACCCAGTTCCTTCTCTTCAACCATGTACTCATACACATAGTGTGCATCATGCACATACAACCACACACAACATACATCATCATACAATACATGCACCTACACCTGACATTCAACACAGACACCTATAACCAGCGAACAACACAACACAATACATACACCTACACCTGGTGTACAACACAATACAATACGTACACCTATGGTGTACAACACAAATAATACACATGTCATGATAGAATGACTATGCAATGCACACACACAATACCACATGTACACAAAAAAACATGTGCGACAAGCACACAATACCACATGTACAACATGTACACAGTACCACCTGTAAAATGTGTACACAACACCACCTACACAATGTGTACTCAACACCACATGCACAACATGTACATTGTATACAACACCACCTACACACAAAACCCCATGTACAACATGTACACAACACCACATGCACGCAAGACCACATGTACAATCATACATACAACACCACATGTACATAGCACCATATGTGCAACATTCACATCATGCGATATATACACAACACCACATATGCAACATGCACAAAGCGCCATATTTACACAACATCACATATCTAACATGCACACAACACCATATGTACACAACACCATATATCCAATAGGTGTACAACACAATATGTACACAAAACTGCATAAACAACATATACACAACACCGTCTATACATATCATTGCATAACCATGTGCACAACACAATATATACACAAAACCACATGCACACAACATAAGAGGTGCAACATGTACAACATATACAAAATATATACAACAATAGTACCACACATCCAGAGATCACACTGTCTCTGCCAGGAAACCTTGCTTCAAGTGTACTTCTACTATTCATTCATGTTCCAACATGTCACCAATCACACTGCTTTTATTCCACTGATGTATCCCTCAGCATTGTCCATAACATAAACATAGGCATAGTACGAGAATATAATATTAATTCATATCCATATTATACTAACCTTGTTTATCCATCAAGGTTACTCTTCCTGCTTCATTCCTCATAACCCAGGAACCTCTTCATGCCATTCGCTAACACAAGAAATCATTCCTCCACAAGAATGATTCCTGATGAACTTGTCAGAAAACAACATACATACATACATACATACATACATATATGCATATAAACATCAACATAAAGCAACCACGATCCCTTACGACCCTGTTATACAACGACATACATACATGCATATACATGTAATCATCAACATAATCATGATCATCGCATAATTACCAGATATCATAAGGTCAAGGTTAAGATAACTCCCTCTTTCAGCACATAGTATGCACAAAATTGAGAAAAATAATTACCAACATAGCCAAGGCATATGACGCCTCAAATCCATTTACTTTACCTTTCTCATGATTGTCCTACCACCATCCATTTATCCCAATGGACCCAACCAACTCAACTGACTATCATACTATTACCATTAGTTGCTCTTTACTCATGCACCGAGCTTCATCCATGTGTTACATTACTTGTAGAGTTCAATACATCTCTCCCCAAGCTCCAATAATTTCTCTTTCTCAACCAATCCCCAAGACCCTCAAAACATAAAAGACAAGAGAAAGAACAAAAAAGAATAAAACCATGAAAAAACAATAGCAATCTATCACCACAACAATGTGGCATGACCATGCACTAGATGCAATCAAGACTGCAAATCAATCAAAAAAATCACAAAAGACCAAAAACAAAAGACTAGCATTAAACACCATGATTCAATCCCCATGGTTCCTAGTGCTTCCAAGGAAAGATCAACTTGAGCCTTCTCTAAGATTCCATGGTAGTATCTTTTCCATAAAATCCCCTGCATGATACTGCCATAAACACATAACTGTCACTGTATAAATAAATATAACAATATACCAATCAATTTTCCTTGCCATACCCAAGCATGTTGCCTTATAACTGAAAACATCCATGCCATGTGTCAAATGACTCTAATTCCCTTGATGGATCCAACTATACTAGAAACCAAATGTTATACATGTCAAATACATATTCATTATTATAACACATACCCACATAATGTTAGATGAAGTCAAGGTTAAGAAGACTTTGTGTGTTCATGCAAAGCACTCATTCATTTAGAATTGAAGTTTCCAAAAATAGCCAAAGGAATTCTCACCCAATTATTTTCTTTTAAATTTTACCTTGCTACCATTGAGTCTTATTATGTTCTATCACATCAACCAAATGTTAGTTATATAAACACATTAACTATTTCCTTGTCATGCTAATACGAAACATGTTTCCCTGCAATTACTCACACATGTAAGCCACATGTTCCAAAGATCAAGACATTATATATTTTAAGTTGAAATCATCCTTTACCAAGACTAAAAACCATGTCATAATAAAAAATCAAATCAAATTCATAATTCATAGTGCTACAACTATCACCTACTTACACTGTTACACATCATTTTGTCACTGTCCTTGCAATCCCTTGCCCTGAATATTGGAGGGTCTTTCCCGTGAACTGTGGGTAGTGTCATACTCTGCAAACACCTTCTTTGCATCCTTCTGCATAAGGACATCATTTATCCTGTTGAAAATTTCCTCAGAAAGCCTATAAAAACATATGTTTTGGCATTGGCGCGGGTAGCCAGTTCACCCCTCACACTAGTGTGGAGGATGTACACTAGAGGCCGCGCCAGCTGGCGCTCTGTCTCTTTGTTGTGCCTGTGCCAGCGTTTTTGGGAATATTTTTTAACAAATTAGAGGTAGAAGTTTCCTTTAACCACCTCAGGAATGAGTCGCAGCAAATGGTTAAACTTGATAAGCCATAGATCTCTTCCTTTAGGTAGTGGTTTTTGGAACATTCTTGGAGATAGGACTCCCCTCCATGATTATAATTTATAGGAATCCTAACCTTCCCTCCTTCCTCTATATAAAAAGGCCTTCTCCCTTTACAAAATATAGCTGAACATATAGCCAAGAAGCTGAACTTGGAGAAGAGATACTATAGCTGAGTAATCACTATCAAGAAGGTAGAACCAAGGAGAATTCCATAGAGAGAGCCCTGTCTGAATTCTCGACGAGGTTTGTGAGACGCGCTCCGCTGGAACCCTGTTGGAGGAGACCGCAACATCGAAGCCTGGTTGTACTCTTCCTTGTTTTCAATAATATACTCGACTATGGTATTGGTTCCATCTTTGTGTTGTGTTTATTAATGCATTGATTTGGTCTTCTTCGACTGGCTGATAGTTACGGATGTGAAATAGTATGTTGTATATTGTCTTTGTTTCTTGTGTATGTGCAAGTATCCAAGAGTGAGAACGAGTGGATCGTGATCTGTCAAACCAGGAGCAAGAGGCAGCCACTCTTCCGATGACAACAACAACGCAGGATATACGGCAAGTTATCTATCAAATCTCCATCCATTCGTTAACTAGGAATTGATGTCATAACGTTTCTTGTTTGTGGCTAGACCCACTCTAGGGCTAGTGGGATCTCCTCTGTCCGTAGAGGGGATTTACCTCACCAAAAAATTGGCGACTCCACTGGGGATCAGTGCGAGTTTTCCTTTCACCCAGTAAGTCTTATTCTTGGTCATTTCTTGCTTAACTTGCCTTTTTCTGGTTGTTTTGCTGAGTTTTAGACCCCTGTTTAGCCCCAGAGGATCAAATATGACCTCTGTTTTTCCAAAATTTTCATTTTTCTAAGGTTGGCTTGACTGGTGCAGTTTCCAGTTTGACATTTGTGCCCACTAGCGCTTGTTTCTAGTTTATCACCCGCGCCATCCTCTATCGGGCACTGATTACAGCCAGACAATTACGCCATTTCCTGTAGGTGCTAGGGTTTTCCCTGTTTTGGAGTTTTTGGTCAGTGCTTGTGTCTCTGGGTGTTTTCTTGACTTGATTTGAGTGCTTTGAGATTTTTGTGATTGTGAACGGCTTCTTTCCTTTGGTTGTTTGTCCATTTCTTTCGGCATCATGGCCTTAGGGTTTTCTAGTGCTTGGTATGCTGAGCCTCCTGTAGGAGTTTGGGTCTTTTGTTTCGTGGTCACCTTCGTTATTTGCTTGAATGCATTCAACTCCCTAGATCCATTTTGAGTGATTGCATTTGGTCGAATGAGTCTTGAGTGAGTCTTGCCTCTTTCATTTGTTTTGCTTCTTGTCACTCCAAGCATAGCTCACATTGCTTGTATGGGTATGTTTCGACATCTTTCTTCGATTTGAGAGATTGTGACATTGGTTTGAGTCTTTGTTTTGTTTGCTTGTGAGCTGATTGGATTGTTTTGTTTTGGCTCTCGCATTCACATCCTCGAACTAGTGTGAAGATTCATTTTTCATGTCATTTAGTGCACTATTTTCTCTATTACATTGAAAAATTAAAAAACATTTTGTGCTTGCATTCTTGTTTGCATTATGGAATTGGAAAACCTTTCGCATAACTAGAATTGAGCATTCTAGGAAATATTTCTCGTTTTCATTAGCTTGCATTAGATTCTGTAGTGGATGCTTCTGTGTGTTCTCATTATTCGCTATCACTTGAAAAATCCTAACTTTCTCGTAGATAGCTTTTCATCGAACGAAATGGTATTTTATGGCATGTAGCTTGCATTCAGGGATTTGTGAGATTCAACATTTGGTAGGACCTTGGAATTGAAACATAAATACAATATCAACTTAAAAGTTATTCAATTAACCTAAGACAACATTGAAACTTAACGAAACACTTAGTGGTGTAAGTTAGAGATGTGTTCCGACGTCTTTAAACCTAGCAATTTTCGCTCACCATCTGGCTTCAGACAACACTAGTACGGACTTGTGCTCCTCGTACCATCAATTATATAAAGGGAGACCCCTCTAGGTTGCAATCCTTTTATCCATAGGAAGCCGAGTCTGCCACCTTGTAATCGTGATATACCTAACACAGCATTTGGGGAGACTACCTGCATGTACGTCAAGTCCTTGGTTGATTATTCTTTTATTTGATAACCAAGGTGTATATGGCAGTTCACGAGAACCTGGTACACCCTTTTACCTAGACTACCTGAGTAGTCATTTTCGATCTTTACTATCTCCATAAATTTGAAAAGATCATCGGGCACTTATCCTTTCATGCTCGCTTAAAACTGAAAGACACTAGAGTCATCTTTGACTGTTTCTTGACTCTTAAAACATGAAACAACAAATTTTTGGTTTCAATGTGGTAAAATAAAATACCTACGATTACACGCCCATTAAAGTTTGATTACTTGGCCTGTCTTTGTTTACCTTGGTTTTTATCCAAGAGTCTTCATTTTCAATCTTTTTCCCTTTTCTGGTGTGCTACAGTCATAGTGGCGGAACCATTGATTTCGTCTACTGGAAGTCCTTTCTTGGATGATTCATCTAAAAATTCTTAGACCTCTCGGTCTGTCGAGCTTCAACAACCTATCATACCATCAGAGTACCCCTTTGGAGAACCAGTTGAGTTCCATTGGCCTCTTTCAAACACTTGGTTTGGTTTTGGGGTTGGTGAACATTTTCTCCCTCTTACATTGGGATCACCGTTTTTGGCTGCTATCATACCTCCTAGCCCCCGTATTCTTTTGCAAGATATCATGGCAGATTCAAACATGGAATCTTCTGGTCCTAATGGCAGTGAGGGTATTCCAATTTCTGATGAAGAATACCAACTTTTCCCGAAAGACATCCATAAAGAGCCTGCTCAATCTTCACCATTAATGTCGCTTCCAGCCGGATATAGGTCGTTGGGTCATATTATAGCCGGTATTGCCTCCATGGAAACATAAATTGCGTCAAGGGTTCTGGTTCTCCCATCACTAGGGATGTCGCCGACAACACCTGTCTCGTCGATGCCTTTTGTTACGTCTGTCCCCACTAGGCCTACTGCCTGTGTGGCTACTCGACACCGGTTGTCACCGCTCAATCATCAGGAGTTTCGACTTTGGTAGAAACTTCAATTGCCATGGAGATACCTGATGGACTTTCTTTTCAGGAGTATCGGCTGGTTGTTCAGCAGTAGAGCTCCCAGACTAATAAGTTCCCTCAAGATCCTAATCGTCCTTATTTTTCTCATTATGGAGTGGATGGTACCCTGATTTATTCACTTTCGTTTCAATATGATGAGCACGACAACCCCATCTATTTTACTGCTCCAGAAGCTTATCAGTTCATTAGCGGTTTTATACCTACCTTGCCTGTGCAAACTTCTAACCAAAAAGGGCAACCCTTCCATGGACAACCTTCGGTTCAGCAAGGGTATGCTTTCGACCCAGGGACAACCTTCGTCCTAACAAGGGTATGCGTATGACCCACAAGGGTAACCCTTATAGGGACAAGCTTCGGTCCAATAGGGATTGTTTTACAGTCCGCAAGGGTAGCCTTACAATCCTCAAGGTCAACCTTTACAAGCTTAGCCTGTGATCCAACCAAGGCAACCTCAAGGACCAGCTGGGCAACTAGTATATCAACCTGGACCTTCATACGGTCCTGGGGGGCAGATCCATCCATCTAAACCTTTGGTGCAACCTCAACAAACATATCTTCCAATTGGTCCAAATGTTGCACAACCAAGACCAACTTATGGTCTTGCTCCTGGTCAACCTGGTTATCAGGCACAACCTGGCCCACCGTAGCCATCAGGCCAACTTGCTATGTAAGGACAGGTTGGTGGCCCTCATCAGTCCAGTCAACCTGCTCAGCCAGGCTAACCTGCACAACCCATTCACCCTGTTCAACCAACGCTCAATTCTATGCCGCAGCTGAATCAACCTGTGCGCCCGATCTATTTAGCTCAGTAGGGCCCCACTTATCAACAACCCGTTCGACCCCAAGGAGGTTATTTTCCTCAAGGTCAATATCGACCAGTTTACACACCACCTCAAGGTTTTGCTTACTACCCTCAACTGCCAGGCTATACTTATACTCCGCAGAAAAATCCATATGCATCTTAATAAGGTCCTTCGTATACTCAAAATCAGTATCCTGGTTTTCAACCCTTGTACCCTGGTCCTCAGTCGCCATATCAACCGAATTATTCGGCTTATACCCCTTATGGTCTGAATCCTTGGGGACAGAACCAATGGGGGCAGAGTTATACTCAACCAGGATGGAGTATGGGTACGGGTCCTTATCGAGGACCTGCTATGCCTTTTAAACCTCAATTACCTTTTCTCGCCACGTTGGAGCTACCAGATGTGTCCAAATTGACAAATGATCTCGTTCTTCATAATCCTTTCTGGCCTCCGGTTCCAACGAAGGTTCCTGGTGATTGTCCCAAGTTTGAGGGAAAATCTGGAGAAGATCCCCAAGCTCACATCATGACATACCATTTATGGTGTTCTTCCAATTCTTGGGTAGATGACTCTGTTCGACTCCGTATTTTCCAGCGCACTCTTACCAGAGCTACGTCTAAGTGGTATATTGAATTTCCTCATGGCATATTTCAAGATTTCAACACTCTCGCTATGGCATTCCTTACTCATTTCCAGTTGCCAGTTCATTACGAAGCCGAGACGCATCTCCTAACATCCTTGAAACAGGACCGAGCTACCCATATCTTGGACCACATTAATGAATGGAGACGGTGTCGTCACCAGATCAAGCTTGAAATTCCTGATTAGCTTCTTACTCATTGGTTCACTACCTCTTTTGTCAATCAGATCGCAAAAGACATCACCATGGGGGCATGTGTAATTGAGGAACAAGCCATTGCTCCTGCCTGATACCTTGATTTAGTGTGCTCTCAATCGAGCATTTTGTATGACATCTTGACTGAGGCTCCACGACATGGGACCTCTAAAGCATTGGCTATCCCATCAGTCAACGTCGTTATTGGTTCCATGTCTCAGACTTCACGCAAGTCTTCCAATGGGAAGCAGAAATCAAATTCTTCAAATAATTCTGCTCCTCAGACTACCCTGGATTCTGGTAAAACCTCAGAGGTCAACGTTGTTCAGGCCAATCCTGTGGACAAGACTTCCAAGGGGAGAAATAAGGGCAAAGACAAGGCCAAAGATGATGCCCCAAAACCAGAATCATCTAAACCTCATGCTGACGATGGTTCACAGCGAAAGCCAAAGTATCCCTGTCTAATTTGTGATGAGGACCACTACACTAAGGATTTTCCTAGACAATCCGAGGTCAGTCAATTACTCAAAGGTGCTAAGGGAACTCCAACAGTCCTTAAGGAACCTTTCCCATCTTAGCAGACCTAGATGGTCGAGCAACCTTCGCCATCTGCATAATTTGGCTCTCAAGTATTCATGATGAACGACTCTGCACTCGTTTCCATTGCTACTCGATCAAAGGATTATACCGAATCACGCCAGGAAACCAAGAAAGAGGTCGTTGATGGTCCTCCTCCCCCACCTGCCTCTGGTCCTCTTGAAGTTGAAAGGCTCAGTGTTGAATGCGTTGTATAGCCACCTTGCAAAGGTGTTCTTCGGAAATATTCTTATAATCCTAACGCCCGTGCTACTCAGCATTACAGTATTGTTGAGGACTTAGCAGATGCGCCTTCCGCGATGTCTGCGTTAGAAGTTCTTCAAAGTTTTCCATCTCAACAGAAAGCATTATTATCTACGATCAGCAGGATTGACCCTACTTATTCTAGCCTTATCTCTTTCGACCTTGAGAATTTCATCCCCCGACTTCCTCACCAAATTGCGCTTGTTATAAAAGTCGGCGTCAACGGTCTCAACATCCATAGAGCCACAGTGGATGAAGGTGCATATACTTGTGTCAGATCATATACTTGCTGGAAGGCTATTGGCTCTCTAGCCCTGTCTTCATCACCCAATGCCCTTGAGGCATTCGATGGAATGGAATCGAAACCCTTGGGTGTTCTCGCTAGCTTTCCGATCACATTGCAAGGAAAGATGGTCAACGTTTGTTACACATCAATTTGTCACTGTCCCTGTAATCCCTCGACCCGCATATTGGAGGGTCTTTCCCGTGACCTGTGAGCAGTGTCCTCCTCTACAAGCACCTTCCTTTCATCCTTCTATACAAGAAAATCATTTCTCCTGTAGAACACTTTCTCAAAAAACCCATAAAAATCTATGTTTTGGCATTGGCGTGGGTAGCTAGTTCACCCCTTGCGCCAATGTGGAGAATGCACACTAGAGGTTGTGCCATCTGGCGCTCTGTCTCTTTGTTGTGCCTGCGCCAACATTTTTGGGAATTTTTTTTAATAAAATAGAGATGGAAGTTTCCTTCAACCACCTCTGGGATGAGTCACAGGAAGTGGTTAACTGGATGATCCACGGATGTCCCTCTTAGGTAGTGGTTTCCTCCTCTTATGGAACAATCCTAGAAGATAGATCTCCCTTCCATGATTATATGGATCCTAACCTCTCCCTCTCCCCCTATATAAATGAGCTTTCTCCCATCATGAAAGCTAGCTGAACAAAGAGGATTATGCAACTGAAATGCTGAACTTGGAGAACTAAGCCATAGTCGAATAACTGAGAAGGTAGATCAAGAAGGAAGTCCATCGAGAGGTCCCTTATCCCGTCCAAATTCCCCGAATATCTTTGAGACGTGCTTTGCCCGAACCCCACTGGAGAAGACCGCAATGTCAGAGCATGGTTGTATCTATTCTTTCTACCTATTAATATAAGTGACCATTCTCTGGTTCCCTTCTTGTGTTTTGTCTGTATCAAATGCAATATGCTATTCTTCTCTGACTAATTAGTATATTTTGAATGGAATTAGTATATTGTATGTGGTTGTCGTTTTCTGATCTCTATACAGCTGTCCAAACGCGATAGGTGGAAGGGTTGTGACTTGTCTTCGATCAGGAGCGAGCGGCTCTCATCATCACTACAAGCGTCAACGATAACTTTGTACCATAGGTAGGCCATCTTAATCACATCCTTTTTCATTCAAGTATCTAGGAACCTACACTCTATCACGATTCCTTGTTTCTAAACCCACCCTAGGGCTAGTGGGATCACCTCTGTCCGCAGAGGGGATTTACCTGAGTAACAAGTTGGCGACTCCGCTGGGGATTAGCGTAAGTTTGTATTTCATCTATTAGATATTCTTCTTGGTATTTTCTTGCTTAGATTTCCTTTTATGGTTGTTTTTCTAAGTCTTAGACCCCTATTTAGCCCTAGAGGATCAGATCTGATCTCTATTTTTCCAAAATTTTCATCTTTCCAAGGTTGGATTGATTGGCGCGGTTTCTAGCCTGATAGTCGCGCCCACTGGCACTTGTTGCCAGTTCATCACCCGCGTCATCCCTTGTCTGGCATGGATTACAGCCAGACAGTCGCACCATTTCCTTTAGGTGCTAAGGTTTTCCCTGTTTTGGAGTTTTTGGTCCATCTTGGTGTCTTTGGGTGTTTTCTTGACCCGATTTAAATGCTTTGGGTTTGTTTGTGACTGCGAACGACTTTATTACTTCAGTTGTTTTTCCATTTCATTCAGCATCATGGCTTTAGGAATTTCTAGTGCTTTGATATGCTGAGCCTCCTGTAGGAGTTTGGGTCCTTTGTTTCGCGGTCACCTTCATTATTTGCCTGATTGCATTCAGCTCCCTGGATCTATTTTGAGTGGTTGCTTTGGGTGAAGTGAGTCTTGCCTCTTTCATTCAGTTTTTCTTCTTTTCACTCCAAGCAGAGCTCACATTGCTTGTATGGGTCTGTTTTGACATCTTTCTTCGATTTGAGAGATTGTGACATTGGTTTGAGTTTTTGTTTTGTTTGCTTATGAGTTGATTGAATTGTTTCGCTTCAACTCTTACATTGGCATTCTCAAGCTAGTGTGAAGATTCATTTTTCATGTTATTTAGTGCACTGTTTGCTCTATTACATTGAAAAAGTCAAAAATATATTTTGTGTTTTCATTCTTTTTTGCATTGTAGAATTGAAAAATCTTTTGCATAACTAGCATTGGGCATTCTAGGAAATATTTCTCGTTCTCTTTAGTTTGCATCAGGTTCTGTAGTGAATGCTTCTGTGTGTTCTCATTATTTGCTATCGCCTGAAAACTCCTAACTTTCTCATAGATAGCTCTTCATAGAAAAAAATGGTATTTTATGGCATGTAGCTTGCATTCAGGGATTTGTGAGATCCAACATTCGGCAGGACCTTGGAATTGAAACATAAATACAAGATCAACTTAAAATTTATTCAATTAACCTAAGTCAACATTGAAATTTAATGAAACATTTAGTGGTCTAAGTTAGAGACGTGTTCCATCGTCTTAAAACCTAGCAGCTGTCGCTCGCCATCTGGCTTCAAACAGCACTAGTACAGACTTCTGCTCCCCGTACCGTCGAGTATATAAAGGGAGACCCCTATAGGTTGCAATCCTTTTATTCGTAGGAAGCCGAGTCTGCCACCTTGTAACCATGATACACCAAACACAACATTTGGGGAGACTACCTGCACGTATGTCAAGTCCTTGGTTTATTCTTCTTTCATTTTATAACCAAGGTGTATATGGAAGTTCACGGGAACCTGGTACACCCTTTTACCTAGACTACCTGAGCAGTCATTTTCGGTCTTTACTAACTCCATAAATCTGAAAATATCATTGAGCACTTGTCCTTTCATGCTTGTTTCAACCTGAAAGTGATAGAGTAATATTTTTCCTGTTTCTCAACTCTTTAAATATGAAACGAAAGAGTTTTGTTTCAATGTCTTAAAAAATAACTGCCCACGAAATATTCCTAGTTAAAATTAGTTTCCTTAGGGTTTTGTTTTAAATTGTTTTTGATGACAATGATTCTGGAGTTCACTAACCCAAGAATCCATTCTGAAGGTAATCCTAGCTCTTTTCCTACTTTTGGAAATGTTGGTGCTCCTTATATGGCAACGTTGTCTCTTCCAAGGTTAACTATTGGTTTGCCTATATGGTTATTTTCAACCTTGGTGGTCCCGAGTGTTCCATCCACCGTACAACCATCTCCTCCACTAGAAAAAAATCATGTTGCTTCTAAGGTGGACCTCTCCCCTTCTTCGCCTATTTATTCATCCTCCTCTTCTACTTCTCTTGGTGAAAGTTTGGATTCTAGTAACCAGGTGGCTAAGAAGAAGAAGAAGAAGACAAAGAAGAAGAAGTCAGATAAGTGAGAGGCTAATACTGCAGCTACTGTGGTTAAGGAACCCCTTGCGGAATCATCCAAACTTCCATGAAAATTCAAATTCCCTTGCATGCTTTGCAAAGGTAACCATCTGCTTCGAGATTTCCCTGGCATTCGCATAGTACTTGACGCATGGTCTGATGGTCGTCCGCCCTTGATTTTGGCTTCTGGAAGTCATATTGATAACACATCTTCGACTGGCTCTAGTAAGACTCATAAAAAACAGGGCAAGATTACATATCCTTGTAATTTGTGTGAAGCGCATCATCCCATTCACCTTTGTCCATATATGGATGAAGCTAAGAGAGTGTTGGACAACCCTACTCTTTCTGCACCCTACCTTCCGGCTGGATATCAGAAGCTTTCTTTGAGTCCTCCGCTAGTTCATTCCACGATTGGTCAAGCCTCATCTTTGCTCGATCTTGCTCCCCCGGAAATTAAAATTCAGGAATCTGTTCCCAACCAACCATTGGTCGAGGAATCAGTCGATCTGACCCATCTGTGGTCCATCAGGTCTTCTTCGTTGAGAGTGGATCTTATCCCCCCCATGTTCTTCTTATTTCATCAGATCCTTTAGATTTGGAGAAAGATTCTTCCGTCCCTGTAGTTCAAGAAGCTGCTTCTCCTACTCCCACGTTGGAAGTCCCGGAGGATGCTCCTCTTGCTCTTGTAACACTGGGGGACAACCATCCTAGTTAGATGGTATCCCCTCCAAGTAGTTTGGTCACTTCCTTTGATTGGATTCAATTCTTCGGATACAACCTTCCATCTTATGTGCCTTTTGAGATCATGGTACAGACCTTTGATGTGGTCATACCCAACACCATTATATATGAAGGCGCGTCTGTTAGTATTCTGTCTTCTGCTACTTGGAAATATTTTGGTTCTCCACCGCTTATGCCTATTACCCAGAATCTGTTGGCGTTTAAAATAGGAACCAATCAACTGTTAGGGATCCTTCCCAGGTTGCCTATTACTTTGGGAATGAAAACCATCCATATCGACGTGATGGTTGTTCCTGGCCCCTTAGATTTCAATTGACTCTTGGGCCATGACTATATTTATGTCATGGAGGCAGTTCTCTCCACCCTCTTTCGTGTGATCCATTTTCCACACAAAGGTTGGATCATGACCATTGATCAACGTTCATTCATTGGTCCTGACATGACATCTGGTCCACCGTCATCCCTTGCGGGCCTTTATTCGTCAGTTGTATCTTCGTTGCCGCTGGTTAATTATGTGGCTACCTGTCCTGTGCCCGCAATCAGTGAAGGTACCATTGTGCATCGTGTGCTGGGGGCATTGGGTCCTAATTTTCAAGACGTTGTTCTCTCATCCGAGGCGAACCTCTTGGAATCTATGACCTTTAAAGTTTGTAGATCCAGACAAATATTTTGTGGTGTGAAAAGATGCTTGCAAAAGAGGACATGGTGGATTCCTTATGCAGGAAAGATTATTGGTATGTTATGAATCAAGAAAACTGAATGAGCATGAGTAGAATTATCCAACACATGATCTTGAGCTGGCTACGATCATCCATGCATTGAAAATGTGGAGGCGTTATCTTCTTGGCAGGAGGTTTGTATTGATGAGTGATCATAGTGGATTGAGATATCTATTTGACCCACTGAATCTGAATTCCATGCAAGCTAGATGGTTGGCCACAATTACTGAGTTTGACTTTGAGATACTCTACATCAAGGGTAAGGAGAACAAGTGTAACACCCTCCTCCAACATTTACCCAAGATAACCGATCCGCTGGGGTAAACATGTGATGAGAGGCTACTATTATGTGATTCAACTCCCCATGTATAGTTAAGGAAGTGGAACTGACATAACGAAACCAAAATGACCTTTCGTACATGCTTTAGAACCTTCAAAATCCCACCAACACTTTCAGGTGGCCAACCCCTGGGAAAAATTGATGTTTCACTGATCTTGACCCTCAGTTTCTCCCATGACCTTCTAGTCTCTCCCATAGCAAGGCGTGCTAATGACTGTGGAATTTTTCAGGTAGTTTTGTGTCGGCGACCCCAAATTCTGAGCCACTTTTTCAGGGCTAGGTCTTAGGCCACTAACCAAAACTTCATGAAACTTACAGAAATGAATAATAACAATGGAAAAAATATACTAATGCAATCATTGGTACAAGTAATTGATATAATCCCTAATAGCCATGACAGGAATTTCATCAAACATGTCATAAATATGTAGTCTAAAGGTCATAACATTAGATCTGAGCATAGAGGTCTCATACTTATCTGACATCCGTAAAGAAACATTTTCTCCATATCACAATAGCTACATTATCATCTATTAGGAAATATATTAATTATACATTCATTTTCTAATCAAAATATGATGAAATCCATACATCAAGTCTATCATAAAACATACTCATAACCAACATATAACCAAAAAAAATAAAAAGGATATGACAACCATAAAAAACACATATGAACCAATACATTTACACATGTAATACCAAGAAGAAGAAGCTATTATTAATGAATGCAAAATCCAACCAGTTGTGAGACTTCATCAAACCACCTGACCATAGATTGGGCTAAAAAAAATGTTTCTTTCAGCCAATCACCCTTGTGCCATATTCCAAGCATGAATGTGGGACTCCAAACCAAACCAATCCAGATTTCCTCAGGCTTTAATGCAATCCCCACCATATCACTAGGCCATAAACAAGCATGGATTCCTAAGGATTTATCCACCTACACCATTAGTAATTTTCCTGCATCCTAGTCTCTACACGTTACTATATATCAACCATTCACTGGACAAGGATTCCTAGGCCTAATCGAGACTCTACCCTCCAGGACTTACAATATATCCCACCATTCATTGGTAGAGGATTCTTAGGCCTTATCGAGGGCACATACCTCTAGGACTTACCATATACCCCGCCATTCACTAGTCAAGGATTCCTAGGCCTACTGAGGTACAAAAAATCTGGCTTTACCTCAATTCCACATTCCCGGGTCGATAGATTCTTAGGCCTTGTGTTATTTTTTTTAGAGACCACCCCACTAAGTTTCAAAACCATATGGAAATCTAACTTAACCGATTAAAATAGAACCCATCACACCATGGTTATATGGAAATGGAAAGGCAAGGATGAAAATCACTGTCACACTTGGAAAAACCCATGCCAATGACAACAAGAGAACCAAATACAGACATTGAAGTACCATGCATTCCAAATCTAGTAAGGAATTCACACATGCAAATAAATACTTGCAAGTAATCCTACGGTAGCTTATTGATCTTGCTCTTCCTTGCTTGATCTTTTATTCCCTTTGCCTTCTTGCTCCTTCCTTTTATTTCCTTGATCCAATGCTAGAGTGCTCCAAGAATTCTCTAAGTGGACAAGAGTGTGAGAGAGAGTAGAGAGAGAGAGAGATCCAAAAGTGAACTGACAAAAAAGGTACCAATTGATCCTCAGAAGAATTTTTAATAATGAGGCCTCTATTTTCTTCATTTTTCCATTATTTTCTTTCATTTTCCTCCTCATGACCAACCTGTGACCTTTCACCTTCATTTTCTCCTAATTTTCATAAATAAAATGTCAATTAATGCCTCATGCCTTTCCAAAGACTTTACCATTGCCTTTGCCAATTTCCTTAGCCACAATAAACCAAATGAACACCCACACTAGGATTTTTTTTCCCAACATTCATCTTGGAATATGTGTCCCATGACCTTGGTCTTAATTTTCCTCTATTAACTTTTTTTACATGGAATTTTGACCAGGGTTGTTACAGAACCCGCCCCCTTGGGGAAACACCGTCCTTAGTGTTCAATGACAACTATAACCAGGAAAACCACTGAAAATAAAAGTATACTACCCAAGGATCTTTATAACATAGCTCGTTGCAATATTTACAATGGGCACTGCTAAAAAAAGGACAATCATAGCGTTTATTGGAGATTTATAACACAACGCATTATGATGTTTACAATAGTAACCACATATACTCACATTTTCTAAACTAGCAAATAACCATATTATTTTTGGAGCTTTATAAATCTAACTTGATACAACATTTACAATAATATACAGATATACATATATGCACATTTTCTCAACCAACAAATAAAATTATAGGATTACTTCATCCGCAATAAGGGGATCTAGAGGCTCACACCTCCACCCTCAAAAGTAGTACTAAGATTCACCTCCTTCCCAGGAAGTCCATAATCCATTTCCAAGTCAAACATGTATCTAATTCCCAACACTACAATAATGCATTGTTTCCCTCTCAGTGAACAATTATTGGCTCATTGTTCCAGGGCACACTTGCAATGTGAATCTAATTCTATTTAACAATGCCAGTGACCAAAATAAATTCATCCTAGACCTTCCCTTCTCTGCTACATAGTCCCTCGAGAAATATGACCACCCCTTCCATGAATTCACTCACCTTCAAAGTTCCTCGACATCCCCTATCCCAGGTGATCCATCCCTTGTAAAGTCTTCCTCGCATCGGAATGTCAAACAACCAAGGCATATACCTGCCTCAAAACCATCATACCAATCATAGAGTGCTCATGGAAATCAATGGACACTATTAGGTACCACTGTCCAATAATGGCCCTGCTCATGAATCTCTTTACCAACATATTGCTACTTAGTCCAATTCATTTCACTATTGTTGCTATCTTACAATCAATTTCAACCACCCAACTGGGCATGTTCATGCATTCTTGTACCAATCACATAATTTCCACTAGATTAAAAAACAAATTGAAATAAATTCACATAATACATCATCGGTGGCCTGTCAATAAGGTACACTTGAAATTTTGTTCACTTCCTGTCACAACAAGTTAGACTAATTGTTTGATCAAATCATCATGTATAAACATGTCACATTCGGTTAGCTCAAAATGAAACCATAATAATCAAAATCTTAGATCACATGTTAACCATCATAAACCAGAATCATAGATCACACGTAATCATAAGAAATGAGAATAATAGATCACATGCATAATTAAAATTGAAATAAAACACAGATACATATCCTTTAATTGATCCTTATCTTCTACCTTTATCATTTTTCCTTTCTATGTGCACACTGGATCGTTGTCACACCCGATAAACACCCAGTTCCTTCTCTTCAACAATGTACTCATACACATAGTGTGCATCACGCACATACAACCACACACAACATACATCATCATACAATACATGCACCTACACCTGACATTCAACACAGACGCCTATAACCAGCGAAAAACACAACACAATACATACACCTACGCCTGGTGTACAACACAATACAATACGTACACCTATGGTGTACAACAAAAATTATACACATGTCATGATAGCATGACTACACAATGCACACACAAAATACCACATGTACACAAAAAAACATGTGAGACATGCACACAATACCAAATTTGCACAACACAACTTGTACGACATGCACATAATACCATATCTATAACAATACCACATGTACAACATGTACACAATACCACCTACAAAATGTGTACACAACACCACCTACACAATGTGTACACAACGTGTACACAACACCACATGCACGACATGTACATTGTACACAACACCACCTACACACAAAACCCCATGTAGAACATGTACACGACACCACATGTACAATCATACACACAACACCACATGTACATAGCACCATATGTGCAACATGCACATGATGCCATATATACACAACACCACATATGCAACATGCACAAAGCACCATATTTACACAACATCACATATCTAGCATGCACACAACACCATATGTACACAACACTGCATATCCAATAGGTGTACAACGTAATATGTACACAACATTGCATAAACAACATATACACAACACCATCTATACATATCATTGCATAACCATGTACACAACACAATATATACACAAAACCACATGCACACAACATAAGAGGTGCAACATGTACAACATATACAAAATATATACAACAATAGGACCACACATCCAAAGATCACACTGTCTCTACCAGGAAACTTTGCTTCAAGTGTACTTCCACTATTCATTCATGTTCCAACATGGCACCAATCAAATTTCTTTTATTCCACTGATGTATCCCTCAACATTGTCCATAACATAAACATAGTCATAGTACGAGAATATAATATCAATTCATATCCATATTATACTGACCTTTTTTATCCATCAGGGTTACTCTTCTTGCTTCATTCCTCATAACCCAAGAACCTTTTCATGCCATTCACCAACACAAGTAATCATTCCTCCACAAGAATGATTCCCGATGAACTTGTCAGAAAACAACATACATACATACATACACACATACATATATGCATATAAACTTCAACATAAAACAACCATGATTCCTTATGACCCTGTTAGGCAATCACATACATACATGCATATACATGTAATCATCAACATAATCATGATCATCGCATAATTACCAGATATCATAAGGTCAAGGTTAAGATAACTCCCTCTTTCAGCACATAGTATGCACAAAATTGAGAAAAATAATTACCAACATAGCCAAGGCATATGACGCCTCAAATCCATTTACTTTACCTTTCTCATGATTGTCCTACCACCGTCCATTTATCCCAATGGACCCAACCAACTCAACTGACTATCATACTATTACCTTTAGTTGCCCTTTACTCATGCACCGAGCTTCATCCATGTTTTACATTACCTGTCGGGTTCCATACATCTCTCCCCAAGCTCCAATAATTTCTCTTTCTCAACCAATCCCCAAGACCCTCAAAACATAAAATACAAGAGAAAGAACAAACAAGAATAAAACCATGAAAATACAATAGCAATCCAACACCAGAAAAACGTGGCATGACCATGCACTAGATGCAATCAAGATTACAAATCAAGAAAAAAAATCACAAAATACCAAAAACAAAAGACTAGCAATAAACACCATGTTTCAATCCCCATGGTTCCCAGTGCTTCCAAGGAAAGATCAACTTGAGCCTTCTCTAAGATTCCATGGTAGTCTCTTTTCCATAAAATCCCCTACATGATACTACCATAAACACACAAATGTCACTGTATAAATAAATATAACAATATACCATTCAATTTTCCTTGCCATACCCAAGCATGTTTCCTTATAACTGAACACATCCATGCCATGTGTCAAACGACTCTAATTCCCTTGATGGATCCAACTATACTATAAACCAAATGTTACACATGTCAAATACATATTCATTATTATAACACATACCCACATAATGTTAGATGAAATCAAGGTTAAGAAGACTTTGTGTATTCATGCAAAGCACTCATTCATTTAGAATTGAAGTTTCCAAAAATAGGCAAAGGAATTCTCACCCAATTATTTTCTTTTAAATTTTACCTTGCTACCATTGAGTGTTATTATGTTCTATCACATCAACCAAATGTTAGTTATATAAACACATTAACTATTTCCTTGTCATGCTAATACAAAACATGTTTCCCTGCAATTACTCACACATGTAAGCCACATGTTCCAAAGATCAAGACATTATATATTTCAAGTTGAAATCATCCTTTACCAAGACTAACAACCATGTCATAATAAAAAATCAAATCACATTCATAATTAATAGTGCTACAACTATCACCTACTTACACTGTTACACATCATTTTGCCACCGTCCCTGCAATCCCTCGCTCCGTATATTGGAGGGTCTTTCTCGTGTCCTGTGGGCAGTGTCATACTCTACAAACACCTTCTTTGCATCCTTCTGCATAAGGACATCATTTATCTTGTTGAAAATTTCCTCAGAAAGCCTATAAAAACCTATGTTTTGGCATTGGCGTGGGTAGCCAGTTCACCCCTCGCGCCAGTGTGGAGGATGTACACTAGAGGCCACGCCAGCTGGCGCTCTGTCTCTTTGTTGTGCCCACACTAGCCTTTTTGGGAATATTTTTTAACAAATTAGAGGAAAATTTTTCCTTTACCACCTCAGGAATGAGTCACAGCAAGTGGTTAAACTTGATAAGCCACGGATCTCTTCCTTTAGGTAGTGGTTTTTGGAACATTCTTGGAGATAGGACTCCCCTCCATGATTATAGGGATCCTAACCTTCCCTCCTTCCTCTATATAAATAGCCCTTCTCCCTTTTCAAAAGCTAGCTGAACATATAGCCAGGAAGATGAACTTGTAGAAGAGATACTATATTTTAGTAATTTCTATCGAGAAGGTAGAACCAAGGAGAATTCCATAGAGAGAGCCCCGTCCGAATTCCCGACGAGCTTTGTACGATGCGCTCCGCTGGAACCCTGTTTGAGGAGACCGTAACATCGAAGCTTGGTTGTAATCTTCCTTCTTTTCAATAATATACTCGACTATGGTATTGGTTCCATCTTTGTGTTGTGTTTATTAATGCATTGATTTGGTCTTCTTCGACTGGCTGATAGTTACGGATGCGAAATAGTATGTTGTATATCGTCTTTGTTTCTTGTGTATGTGTAGGTATCTAAGCATGAGAACGAGTGGATCATGATCTGTCAAACCAGGAGTGAGAGGCAGCCACTCTTCTGACGATGACAACAGCGCAGGATATACGGTAAGTTATCTATCAAATCTCCATCCATTCGTTAACTAGGAATTCATGTCATAGCGTGTCTTGTTTGTGGCTAGACCCACTCTAGGGCTAGTGGGATCTCCTCTGTCTGCAGAGGGGATTTACCTCACCAAAAAATTGGTGACTCCACTGGGGATCAATGCGAGTTTTCCTTTCATCCATTAAGTCTTATTCTTGGTCTTTGCTTGCTTAGCTTGCCTTTTCTGGTTGTTTTGCTGAGTTTTAGACCCTTGTTCAACCCCAGAGGATCAGATCTGACCTCTGTTTTTCCAAAATTTTATTTTTTCTAAGGTTGGCTTGATTGGTGTGGTTTCCAGTCTGACAGTCGCACCCACTGGCGCTTGTTGCTAGTTTATCACTCGCGCCATCCTCTATCTAGCGTTGATTACAACCAAACAGTCGCGCTATTTCCTGTAGGTGCTAGGTTTTTCCCTGTTTTGGAGTTTTTGGTCAGTGCTTGTGTCTTTGGGTGTTTTCTTGACTTGATTTGAGTGCTTTGAGATTGTTTGTGATTGTGAATGGCCTCTTTCCTTTAGTTGTTTGTCCATTTCTTTCAGCATCATGGCCTTAGGGTTTTCTAGTGTTTTGGTATGCTGAGCCTCCTGTGGGAGTTTGGGTCTTTTGATTCGCGGCCACCTTCATTATTTTCTTGATTGGATTCAACTCCCTAGATCCATTTTGAGTGATTGCATTTGGTGGAATGAGTCTTGAGTGAGTCTTTCCTCTTTCATTCGCTTTGCTTCTTGTCACTCCAAGCATAGCTCACATTGCTTGTATGGGTCTGTTTCAACATCTTTCTTCAATTTGAGAGATTGTGACATTGGTTTGAGTCTTTGTTTTGTTTGCTTGTGAGTTGATTAGATTGTTTCATTTCAGCTCTCGCATTCACATTCTCGAACTAGTGTGAAGATTCATTTTTCATGTCATTTAGTGCACTGTTTGCTCTATTACATTGAAAAATAAAAAAACATTTTGTGCTTGCATTCTTGTTTGCATTATGGAATTGGAAAACCTTTTGCATAACTAGCATTGAGCATTCTAGGAAATATTTCTCATTTTCATTATCTTGCATTAGATTCTGTAGTGAATGATTCTGTGTGTTCTCATTATTCACTATCGCTTGAAAAATCCTAACTTTCTCGTAGATATCTTTTCATCGAACGAAATGGTATTTTATGGCATGTAGCTTGCATTCAGGAATTTTTGAGATCCAACATTCGGTAGGACCTTGGAATTGAAACATAAATACAAGATCAACTTAAAATTTATTCAATTAACCTAAGACAACATTGAAACTTAACGAACCACTTAATGGTGTACGTTAGAGATGTGTTCCAGGTCTCTAAACCTAGCAGCTGTCGCTCGCCATCTGGTTTCAGACAACACTAGTACGGACTTGTGCTCCACGTACCATCAAGTATAAAAAGGGAGACCCCTCTAGGTTGCAATCCTTTTATCTGTACGAAGCCGAGTCTGCCACCTTGTAATCGTGATACACTGAACACAACATTTGGGGAGACTACCTGCACGTACGTCAAGTCCTTGGTTGATTATTATTTCATTTGATAACCAAGGTGTATATGGAAATTCACGGGAACCTGTTACACCCTTTTACCTAGACTACCTGAGCAGTCATTTTCGGTCTTTACTAATTCCATAAATTTGAAAAGATCATCGAGCACTTATCCTTTCACGCTCGCTTAAAACTGAAAGAGACTAGAGTCATCTTTGACTGTTTCTTGACTCTTAAAACATGAAACAAATTTTTTTTGGTTTCAATGTGGTAAAATAAACTACCTATGATTACATGCCCATTAAAGTTTGATTACTTGGCCTGTCTTTGTTTGCCTTGGTTTTGATCCAAGAGTCTTCATTTTCGATCTTTTTCCCTTTTCTGGTGTGCTACAGTCACAGTGGCGGAACCATCGGTTTCATCTACTGGTAGTCCTTTCTCGGATGATTCATCTGAAACTTCTCAGACCTCTCAGTCTGTCGAGCTTCAACAACCTGTCATCTCGTCAGAGTACCGCTTTGGAGAACCAGTTGAGTACCATTGACCTCTTTCAAACGCTTGGTTTGGTTTTGGGGTTGGGGAACATTTTCCCCCTCTTACATCGGGATCACCGTTTTTGGCTGCTATCATACCTCCTAGCCCCCATAGTCTTTTGAAAGATCTCACGGTGGATTCAGACATGGACTCGTTTTCTCCTAATGGTAGTGAGCGTATTCCAGTTTCTGATGAATAATACCAAATTTTCCTGGAAGACATCCATCAAGAGCCTGCTTAATCTTCACCATCAGTGTCGCTTCCAGCCGGATATAGGTCGTTGGGTCAGATTATAGCTGATATTGCCTCCATGGCAACATAAACTACGTCAAGGGGTCCGGTTCTCCCGTCACTAGGGATGTCGCCGACAACACCTGTCTCATCGACGCCTTTTGTTACGTCTGTCCCCATAAGGCCTACTGTTTGTGTGGCTACTTCAACACTGGTTGTCACCGCTTAATCGTCAGGAGTTTAGACTTTGGTAGAAACTTCGATTGCCATGGAGATCCCTAATGGCCTTTCTTTTGAGGAGTATCGGCTGGCTGTTCAGCAACAGAGATCCCAGACTAATCTGTCCCCTCAGGATCCTAATCGTCCTTATTTTTCTCATTATGGAGTGGATGGTACCCTAATTTATTCACTTCTGTTTCAATATGATGAGCACGGAAACCCCATCTATTTTCCTGCTCCTGAAACTTATTAGTTCATTAACGGTTTTATACCTACCTTGCCTGTGCAACCTTCTAACCAACAAGGGCAACCCTTCCACAGACAACCTTCGGTTGAGCAAGGGTATGCTTTTGGCCCACAAGGACAACCCTTCCAGGGACAACCTTCGGCCCAGCAAGGGTATGCGTATGACCCACAAGGGCAACCCTTACAGGGACAACCTTCAATCCAGCAGGGATTTTTTTACGATCCGCAAGGGCAGCCTTACAATCCTCAAGGTCAACCTTTACAAGCTCAACCTGTGATCCAACCAGCGCAACCTCAAGGACCAGCTGGGCAACCGGTATATCAACCCGGACCTTCATACGGTCCTGGGGGGCAGATCCATCCATCTAAACCTTTGGTGCAACCTCAACAACCATATCTTCCAATATGTCCAAATGTTGCACAGCCAGGACCAACTTATGGTCCTGCTCTAGGTCAACCTGGTTATCAAGCACAACTTGGCCCACCATAGCCATCAGGCCAACTTGCTCCACAGGGGCAGGCTGGTGGCCCTCATCAGTCAGTGCAACCTGCTCAACCAGGCCAACCTGCACAACCCATTCACCCTGCTCAACCAACACTCAATTCTATGTCACAGCCAAATCAACCTGTGCGCCCGACCTATTTAGCTCAGTAGGGCCCCACTTATCAATAGTTCGTTCGACCCTAAGGCGGTTATTTTCCTCAAGGTTAATATCGACCGGTTTACACACCACCTCAAGGTTTTTATTACTACCCTCAACTGCCAGGCTATACTTATAATCCACAAAAAAATCCTTATGCTGCTCAATCAGGTCCTTCGTATACTCAGAATCAGTATCCTGGTTTTCAACCCTCGTACCTTGGTCCTTAGTTGCCATATCAACCGAATTATCCAGCTTGTACCCCTTATGGTCCAAATCTTCTAGGACAAAACCAATGGGGGCAGAATTATACTCAACCAGGGTGTAGTATGGGTACGGGTCCTTATCGAGGAC
Organism: Pinus albicaulis; assembly: GCA_034641835.2. NCBI lineage: Eukaryota > Viridiplantae > Streptophyta > Pinopsida > Pinales > Pinaceae > Pinus > Pinus albicaulis. Next base: position 910,737,671 of record CM076579.1, on the reverse strand, counting down.
CTGCTATGCCTTTTAACCCTCAATTACCTTTTCTCGCCACGTTGGAGCTACTAGATGTGTCCAAATTGACAAATGATCCCATTCTTCATAATCCTTTTTGGCCTCTGGTTCCAACAAAGGTTCCTGGTGATTGTCCCAGGTTTGAGGGAAAATCTAGAGAAGATCCCCAAGCTCACATCATGACATACCATTTATGGTGTTCTTCCAATTCTTGGGTACATGACTTTGTTCGACTTCGTATTTTCCAGCGCACTCTTACCGGAGCTCCTGTTAAGTGGTATATTGAAATACCTCATGGCATATTTCAAGATTTCAACACTCTCGCTATGGCATTCCTTACTCATTTCTAGTTGCCGGTTCGTTACAAAGCCGAGACGCATATCCTAACATCCTTGAAACAAGACTGGGCTACCCATATATCGGACCACATTCATGAATGGAGACGGTGTCGTTGCCTAATCAAGTTTGAAATTCCTGATTAGCTTCTTACTCATTGGGTCACTACCTTTTTTTTCAATCAGATCGCAAAAGACATCGCCATGGGGGCATGTGTAACTGAGGAACAAGCCATTGCTCATGCCCAATACCTTGATTTAGTTTTCTATCAATCTGGCATTTTATATGACATCTTCACTAAGGCTCCATGACCTGGGACCTCTAAAGCGCCGGCTACGCCATCAGTCAATGGCGTTATTGGTTATGTGTCTCAAACTTCACGCAAGTCTTCCAATGGGAAGCAGAAACCAAATTCTTCAAATAATTCTGCTCCTGAGACTACCCCAGATTCTGGTAAAACCTCGGAGGTCAACATTGTTCAGGCCAATCCGGCGGACAAGACTTCCAAGGGGAGAAAGAAGGGAAAAGGCAAGGCCAAAGCCGATGCCCCAAAACCAGAAATATTTAAACCTCTTGCCGATGATGGTTCACCGCGAAAGCTGAAGTATCCTTGTCTGATTTGTGATGAGGACCACTACACTAAGGATTGTCCTAGAAAATCCGAGGTCAGTCAATTACTCAAAGGCGCTAAGGGAACTCCAGCGGTCCCTAAGGAACCTTTCCCATCTCAGTAGACCCAAATGGTCAAGCAAACTCCGCCATCTGCATCATTTGGCTCTCAAGTATTCATGATGAACGGTTCTGCACTCATTTCCATTGCTACTCGATTGAAGGATTATGCTGGATCACGCCAGGCAGCCGGGAAAGAGGTCGTTGATGGTCCTCCTCCCACAACTAACTGTGGTCCTCTTGAAATTGAAAGGCCCAGTGCTGAACCCGTTGTACGACCACCTTCCAAAGGTGTTCTCCGGAAATCTTCTTATAATCCTAACGCCCATGCTACTCAGCATTACACTATTCTAGCCTTCTCTCTTTCGACCTTGAGAATTTTGTCCCCCGGATTTCGCACTAGATTACGCTTGTTATAAAAGTCGGCGTCAACGGTCTCAACATCCATAGAGCCATAGTGGACGAAGGTGCATATACCTATGTCATGTCATATTCTTGCTGGAAGGCTATTGGCTCTCCAGCCTTGTCTTCATCACCCAATGCCCTTGAGGCATTCGATGGAAGGGAATTGAAACCCTTGGGTGTTCTCGCTAGCTTGTCGATCACGTTGAAGTGAAATATGGTCAACGTTTGTTACACATCAATTTGTCACTGTCCCAAAAATACCTCGCCCCACATATTGAAGGGTCTTTCCCATGACCTGTGAGCAATTTCCTCCTCTACAAGCACCTTCCTTTCATCCTTCTATATAAGAACATCATTTCTCATGTAGAACACTTTCTCGAAAAACCTATAAAAATCTATGTTTTGGCATTAGCACGGGTAGCCAGTTCACCCCTTGTGCCAATGTGGAGAATGTACACTAGAGTCCGTGCCAGCTGGCGCTCTGCCTCTTTGTTGTGCCTGCGCTAGAATTTTTGGGAATGTTTTTTAATAAACTAGAGGTGGAAGTTTCCTTAAACCACCTTTGGGATGAGTCACAGGAAGTGGTTAATTGGATGAGCCATGGATATCCCTCTTAGGTAGTGGTTTCCTACTCTTATGGGACACTCCTAGAAGGCAGGTCTCCCTTCCATGATTATAGGGATCCTAACCTCTCCCTCTCCCCTATATAAATGAGCTTTCTCCCATCATGAAAGCTAGCTGAATAAAGAGGATTATGCAGCTGAAATGTTGAACTTAGAGAACTAAGCCATAGTGGAATAACTGAGAAGGTAGATCAAGAAGGAAGTCCATCGAGAGGTCCCTTATCCCATCTGAATACCCCGAAGAGCTTTGAGATGTGCTTCGCCTGAGCCCTGCTGGAGGAGACCGCAACGTCAGAGCATGGTTGTATCTCTTCTTTCTACCTATTAATATAAGTGACTATTGTGTGGTTTCCGTCTTGTGTTTTATCTGTATCAAATGCAATATGCTAGTCTTATCTGACTAATTAGTAGATTTTGAATGGAATTAGTATATGGTATGTGGTTGTCGTTTTCTGATCTCTGTGCAGGTGTCCAAACGCGATAGGCGGAAGGGTTGTGACTTGTCTTCGATCAGGAGCGAGCGACTCTCATCATCAATACAAGTGTCAATGATAACTTTGGACCACAGGTAGGCCATCTTAATCACATCCTTTTTCATTCAAGTATCTAGGAACCTACACTCTAGCATGATTCCTTATTTCTAAACCCACCCTAGGGCTAGTGGGATCGCCTCTATTCGCAGAGGGTATTTACCTGAGTAACAAGTTGGCGACACTGCTAGGGATTAGTGCGAGTTTGTCTTTCTTCTATTAGATATTATTTTTGGTCTTTTCTTGCTTAGCTTTCCTTCTATGGTTATTTTTATGAGTCTTAGACCCTTCTTCAACCCCAGAGGATCATGTCTGACCTCTGTTTTTCCAAAATTTTCATCTTTCCAAAGTTGGCTTGATTGGCGCAGTTTCCAGCCTGACAGTCGCGCCCACTGGCACTTGTTTCCAGTTCATCACCTGCGCCATCCCCTGTCTGGTGTGGATTACAGCCAAATAGCTACGCCATTTCCTTTAGGTGCTAGGGTTTTCCCTGTTTTGGAGTTTTTGGTCTAGCTTGGTGTCTCTGGGTGTTTTCTTGACCTGATTTAAAAGCTTTGGGTTTGTTTTTGACTGCAAATGGATTTCTCCCTTCAGTTGTTTGTCCATTTCATTCAGCATCATGGCTTTAGGAATTTCTATTTCTTTGATATGCTAAGCCTTCTGTAGGAGTTTTGGTCCTTTGTTTCGCGGTCACCTTCGTTATTTTCCTGATTGCATTCAGCTCCCTGGATCCGTTTTGAGTGGTTGCTTTGGGTCAAGTGAGTCTTGCCTCTTTCATTCAGTTTTGCTTCTTGTCACTCCAAGTAGAGATCACATTGCTTGTATGGGTCTTACATCTTTCTTCGATTTGAGAGATTGTGACATTGGTTTGAGTTTTTGTTTTTTTTGCTTATGATTTGATTAAATTGTTTCGCTTCAACTCTTGCATTGGCATTCTCAAGCTAGTGTGAAGATTCATTTTTCATGTTATTTAGTGCACTGTTTGCTCTATTACATTGAAAAAATCAAAAATATATTTTGTGTTTGCATTCTTGTTTGCATTGTAGAATTGGAAAATCTTTCACATAACTAGCATTGGGCATTCTAGGAAAGATTTCTCGATCTCTTTAGTTTGCATCAGGTTCTGTAGTGAATGCTTCTGTGTGTTCTCATTATTTTCTCTCTCTTGAAAACTCCTAACTTTCTCATAGATAGCTCTTCATTGAACAAAATGGTATTTTATGGCATGTAGCTTGCATTCAGGGATTTGTAAGATCCAACATTCAGTATGACCTTGGAATTGAAACATAAATACAAGATCAACTTAAAATTTATTCAATGAACCTAAGGAAACATTGAAACTTAAAAAAACATTTAGTGGTCTAAGTTAGAGACGTGTTCCAGCGTCTTGAAACCTAGCAGCTGTCGCTCGCCATCTGGCTTCAGACAGCACTAGTATGGACTTGTGCTCCCCGTACCGTCGAGTATATAAAGGGAGACCCCTATAGATTGCAATACTTTTATCCGTAGGAAGCCGAGTCTTCTGCGTTGTAACCATGATACACCGAACACAACATTCGGGGAGACTACCTGCACATACGTCAAGTCCTTGGTTGATTCTTCTTTCATTTTATAACCAAGGTGTATATGGCAGTTCATGGGAACCTAGTACGCCCTTTTACCTAGACTACCTGAGCAGTCATTTTCGATATTTACTGACTCCATAAAATTGAAAAGATCATCGAGCACTTGTCCTTTCATGCTCGTTTCAACCTGAAAGTGATAGAGTCATATTTTTCGAGTTTCTCAACTCTGAAAATATGAAATGATAGAGTTTTATTTCAATGTCTTAAAAATTAACTGCCCACGAAATATTCTCGGTTAAAGTTAGTTTCCTTAGGGTGTTGTTTTAAATTTTTTATGATGACAACAATTCCGGAGTTCACTAACCCAGGAATCCCTTCTGAAGGGAATCATGGCTCTTTTCCTACTTTTGGAAATGTTGGTGCTCCTTATATGGCAACGTTGTCTCTTCCAAGGTTAACTATTGATTTTCTTGTATGGTTATTTTCAACCTTGGTGGTCCCGAGTGTTTCGTCCACCGTACAACCATCTCCTCCACCAGAACAAAATCATGTTGCTTCTAAGGTGGACCTCTCCTCTTCTTCGCCTCTTTCTTCATCCTCCTCTTCTACTTTGCCTAGTGAAAGTCTAGATTCTAGTAACTAGGTGGCTAAGAAGAAGAAGAAGAAGACAAAGAAGAAGAAGTCAGATAAGCAAGAGGCTAATACTGCAACTACTGCGCTTAAGGAACCCCTTACGGAATCATCCAAACTTCCACAGAAAGTAAAATTCCCTTGAATTCTCTCCAAAGGTAACCATCTGCTTTGAGATTTCCCTATCATTCCCATGGTACTTGACGCATGGTCTGACGGCCATCCGCCGTTGCTTTTGGCTTCTGGAAGTCATATTGATAACACACCTTCGACTGGCTCCAGTAAGAATCATAAAAAACAGGGCAAGATTACCAATCCCTGTAAGTTGTGTGAAGGGAATCATCCCATTCACCTTTGTCCATATATGGACGAAGCCAAGAGAGTGTTGGACAACCCTACTCTTTCTGCACCCTGCCTTCCGGCTGGATATCAGAAGCTTTCTTTGAGTCCTCTGCTAGTTGATTCCACGATCGATCAAACGTCATCTTTGCTCGATCCTGGTCCCTCGAAAATTCAAATTCAGGAATCTGTTCCCAACCAACCATTGGTCGAGGAATCAATCGATCTGACCCCATCTATGGTCCATCAGGTCTTTTTCGTTGAGAGTGGATATCATCCCCCCCATGTTTTTCTTGTTTCATCAGATTATTTGGACTTGGAGAAAGATTATTCCGTCCCTATAGTTCAATAAGCTTCTCCTCCTACTCCCACATTGGAAGTCTTGGAAGAAGCTTGTCTTGCTCCAGTAACACCGAGGGACAACCATATTAGTTCGATGGTATCCCCTCCAAGTAGTTTGGTCACTTCCTTTGGTTGGAGTCGATTCGCCAGATACCGCCTTCCGTCTTATGTGCCTTTTGAGATCATGGTACATGCCTTTTATGTGGTCATACCCAACACCATTATAGATGAAGGCACATATGTTAGTATTTTGTCTTCCGCCACTTGGCAAGATTTTGGTTCTCCATCGCTTATGCCTGTTACCCAGAATCTGTTGGCGTTTAACAGAGGAACCAATCAACTGTTAGGGATCATTCCCAGTTTTCCTGTTACTTTGGGAAGGAAAACCGCCCATATGGACGTGATGGTTGTTCCGGGCCCCTTATATTTCAATTTAATCTTGGGCCACGACTATATTTATGTCATGGGGGCAGTTGTCTCCTCCCTCTTTCGTATGATCCATTTTCCACACAAAGGTTGAATCATGACCATTGATCAAATTTCATTCATTGGTCCTGACATGACATCTGGTCCACCGTCATCCATTCCAGGCCATTATTCGTCGGTTGTATCTTCGTTGCTGCAGGTTAATTATGTGGCTACCTGTCATGTGCCTGTAGTCAGTGATGGTGTCGTTGTGCATCGTGTGATGGGGGAATTGGGTCCTAATTTTCAAGATGTTGTTCTCTCATCCGAGGCGAACCTCTTGGAATCTATGACCTTTTATTCATCATAATGAAAGGTGGTCGGATGAGAGTTCGTATTTCCTGTGTCAAGCTCCTTAAAAAATTAACCAAGGCATCATGAGGATAGTTCATATTCTATGTCAACCTCATTAAAAAATGAATTAGGTTTCGAGGATGGTTATTTTAATGTGTCAACCTCGTTAAAATAATCAAACATGTTGCCGTTCAATTCGAGTCTTTATAAGATCTCGTAAAATCCGAGTCGAGTCTTTCTCTTGATCTCGTTTTTTTAACCTTCACTTCATTTCCTATGGACTGAATCTTGGGGGGCATGTACACCTCGAATTGAGTCACCATGCTGGGGGGCATGCCTGTTTTTCAAGCATAGTTTATTTTTTTCAAGCTTGTGTCAACATGAAACCAATACTCAAGCATAGTTTACGTTTGTTTTCGAGCTTGCATAAAAATGAAATCTTTCGGTTTTATACCCTTTGTGAACAATTTTTTCCTCGTTCTTGGGTCATTACGTATTATGAAGATTATTTAACTGATACATTAGTTAAACACTGTATTAGGAATTTGCATAATTTGTAACAAGAATCATCACATGTACAAGGATCTGTGCAGGAAAATAGATGTATATATATATCTCATTTGTTTGCAACGTGTGCATCATAAAACCCACAAAAATAATATATGTTTGTTTTATTTACATCGTGAGACAACATGTCTCTAAAAAATGTGCAGAAATAAAACCTAAGCTCCTAATCAGTGTGGTGCTCATGATAGCACGTCACCGCCCATACCAACCTCCTTAGAAAGCGGTGGATACGAATCGACACCCCTACAATATGCCTCTGATAGGCCCGAGGCACATCATCCAAGCGAGCATAGTCTGGGACCCCACGGGCGATCCCCTCCAGGTTCTGCACTAGCTCCTCCTCGCCACCCTCACCATGAAGATCGCAATCCCGAGGAATCTGCCTCGCTACCGGTGACATGCTTGCAGGATGCTCTGGGAAAACATCTGCATACATATAAGAATAACTGTCAGAACATGCATATATATCCAAAAACTATAAACTCATGAAAATAAAAAAATGAGTCTTACCAAGTTCTTCATCCCAACCCTCTCCCTATGGGAGTGGGAGGTCTAGGTCTCAGGTGAAGTCTGTGCTAGCGTAGGGCCAATCCTCCATGACAATCTGTTGTTGTCGGAGCCAATCACAAAAATCTGGCCTCCAGGACATCTGTTGGCCACCCCCTGATCTAGGCATCAATGCCGCCCATCGGGCCATCCGTGGCTCGGTGGGTGGTGGCTCCGGGAATATAACCTCCTGACGCTGAAATATGGACAATTGTTCCAAGAAGAACGATACCAAATTCGACCCATACCCAAACTGCTTGAGTTTGGTCTTCTTGCAGTTGGTGAGCTACCGTTTGATGTTGACTGTCACGGCCTCGACCCAGTTGAACAGATTTGGGTTCATACACTCTGAAGCAAGAAGAAGTTGTGTCTTCATGGCCTCATGCAATGCCTACGATCCCGTAGCCCACATGATAGCGTGCAACACTACCCTCAGTGCCAAATCAAGGACGATTTGGATATCCACTTTGCCATTCCCTGATCCTTTTCGTGCCCCGTGGCACACCCTGCCAATTACCATTGCCATGATTTCTCCAGAATTCTAGGCACCGGTTAAGATAGGGACTTCACCCCTACGTGACAACCCAGTGATGAAATACACATCAGAAACTTCGAGTTCAAGCTCTTGATCCCGAAGTATGAACTTTTCCTGATCTTCATCCCAAATGCTTATTAGATATTGAAGCAATTCGGGCTGATCTCGGAGACATGGTGTCAGGAAGAACTTATTGAGCACACAATTCCTGAGGGCATTCATACATTATTCATTTTCCATTGCTTGTTCATCCTCTTCACTGTGTTCTCTCTCCTTCCACTGGATTACCATCTTTTTTCTCTTTGTACCTGCATGAATTAATCATAGAAACATTGTAAGCCCTCTTTGGTATTAAAATTTGCAGTCAATTGGTTGCATTTTCTTAAATTTAAAACGGATTTTGGGTTGTGCGGTCGGCGCGACTGTTTGGCTAACAGTCATGCCACTTGGCGCGACCCCTGTGTAAAAAAGGGTCGATTGGTGCAGGTCCGTGCCTGAAACCCATGCCAACCGCGATGCCCTAGAATTTGCAAATCCTCCCTTAAGGGATCCCAAATGACAACCAAATGCAATGAAATATAACTTAAAATATGGCAAATGGTTTCGGCTCTTACCTGAGACAGACGGAATCTATATTGGTCCACTGGATTGTTCATAATCGTCGCCAGAAGATCGCAAGGGAAACGGGTCACTTTTGCTCTGCAAAGAGGTAAAAGTGAAAAATAAATATTATTTACCATTTCTGGTCTTTTATAACTTTTCAAAGTCCTAAAATAGGTTTTAAAACATATTTTTCGATATATTTTCATATTATTTTCGAGGAATACGTTTTACACGTGTCTTTTTGTGCAGCGACAAGTTTTCACGTAATTATGACGAAGAAACGAGTTGTATTTTATCCTTTTTTCGGACTCGGTAAAAACACGAAAAAGTCACTACTGGAGTCACCTTTAGCTCTTTTCTGACTCTCTAAAACTGAAAAGATCACCGAGTCGCTTGTCATTTTGAACTCGTTAATTTGGTTGTGAAACGATATTTACCCAGTATACGTTTACCCCTTTTTCGGGCTGGGATAGATTATTTACGAAAAAGGAATACCTTAGCCGATCACGACTAAGAGGTTCTCTCAAACACAATTTTCTAACTTTTCAGATCTTTGAGACTACCTACGAAAAGGGACTGCTGGATTTTTCTTTTTCGCCTTCTTTTCAAACCCTCTAAATATGAAAAGATGCCGAGTTCTCCCTTTGTCAGACTCGTTAAAACTTGATGACATCAGACTCCATCGTCATGACGTTACTCGAGTTCCTCCTTCCTAGGGCTTGTAAAATGTACTAGGTTGGATTTTTTTGAAGGAAAAACTTACATCGCAAGCAGATGCTATCCCCTTCAATCTTGTTTTCAAAAATAATTGGGGTACTCGCCAGAAATTGTGGGGGGAAATGGAACCAGATTGTAGTCATGTTGGCAGTATGTCGCTCTTGAACATGGCACTTGTCTGCATTCGTGTCGGGTTGGGGACATCTCATCTTGTTATTTTTTTGCCTCCATGGATTTGGGTAGTCTCTTTTGATCGCTCATCTGCTCTTTGCCACGTCACCATGACCTCAGATCCCTTGATGTCAAATACTACCAAATCCAGTGTCTTGTCACCAATATGTTCAAGAGAAGTTTTCCTCTGAAGTTTTCAACCTCCCTCTGATTCTCTGTTGGTCTTGATTCACAAACATCATGTTCCTCTGTCTCGTTTCGATGATGTGGGAAACATTATGGCCCACCTTCATTCAAAATTACTTCCTGTCGACTCTAGCTCATTATCCAGGAAGTTGATCTAGAGACTCCCTTCAGGTACCTTGGAGCCTACATGCCTTAATGGTAGGTTATTCGCATTCAACGCAAGGTCCACATCATTGGCCTTCAATCGACTGACTCTGTGGGTTTTTGACGTTAGATCACTATTTACATTCCATGGATTGTACCTTTCGTACCTTGAGAGCTATTGTCATTATTGGTGATTTCTCTCATGTCTGTTAACAACTTTCATCATTGGCTGGTAATCAGATGATGTTCTTGCATGTTCGACTTCAGCTCACATATTCACAGGCTTGAATTTGTACTTTGTTCGGGTCGAGATGGAGCACAAGACCCTGGGTTTTGTCTGATGAAATCCAGGTTGTGTGTTCTTTGTGGATTACTATGACTTATTATCTGACTCTTTTGATTGGATGGCTACGACCATACCTGAGTCTATTTGCTGATCCCTACTGCTAGATGGTTGTGTCCATACCTCGGATCTCATTATTTATGTACTCTATTATGGATGGCTACGCCCATACCACATGTCATGTATCATATGTATCGGTTGTATTCGTACTTGAATTTTTTCCAAAAACGGTTTTTGGGTTCAACGAGTTCTCATAAAGCATATCACCCCTCCATCTCTCTCAGACCTCATGATTTATGGGGCATCTGTTACACAACAATTTGTCACTATCCCTACAATCCATTGCCCTGCATATTGGAGGGTCTTTCCCGTGACCTGTGAGTAGTGTCCTCCTCTACAAGCACCTTCCTTACATCCTTCTATACAAGAACATCATTTCTTCTGTAGAACACTTTCTCAAAAATCCCATAAAAATATATGGTATGGCATTGGCGCGGGTAGCCAGTTCACCCCTCGTGCTAATGTGGAGAATGTACACTAGAGGTTGTGCCAGCTGGCGCTCTATCTCTTTTTTGTGCCCACGCCAACCTTTTTGGGAATGTTTTTTAACAAACTAGAGGTGGAAGTTTCCTTCAACCACCTCTGGGATGAGTCACAAGAAGTGGTTAACTGGATGAGCCACGGATCTCCCTCTTAGGTAGTGGTTTCCTCCTCTTATGGGACACTCCTATAAGATAGGTCTCCCTTCCATGATTATAGGGATCCTAACCTCTCCCTCTCCCCCTATATAAATGAGCTTTCTCCCATCATGAAAGCTAGCTAAACAAAGAGGATTATGCAGCTGAAATGCTGAACTTGGAGAACTAAGCCATAGTCGAATAACTGAGAAGGTAGATCAAGAAGGAAGTCCATCAAGAGGTCCCTTATCCCGTCCAAATTCCCCAACGAGCTTTGAGACGTGCTTCACTCGAGCCCCGCTGGAGGAGACCGCAACGTCAGAGCATGGTTGTATCTCTTCTTTCTACCTATTAATATAAGTGACTATTGTCTCGTTCCCGTCTTGTGTTTTGTCTGTATCAAATGGAATTAGTATTCTCTGACTGATTAGTAGATTTTGAATGGAATTAGTATATGGTATGTGGTTGTCATTTTATGATCTCGGTGCAGGTGTCCAAAATGCAATAGGTGGAAGGGTTGTGACTTGTCTTCGATCAGGAGTGAGCGGCTCTCATCATCACTACAAGCGTCGACAATAACTTTGGACCACATATAGGCCATCTTATCGCATCCTTTTTCATTCAAGTATATAGGAACCTACACTCTAGCATGATTCCTTGTTTCTAGACCCACCCTAGGGCTAGTGGGATCACCTCTGTCCGCAGAGGGAATTTACCTGAGTAACAATGTTGAAGTAGAAGTTATTGAAGCCAAACTCAATTACAATCTTCTACTCGGTCGCAGTTGGACTCACGCTATGTTGTGCGTTCCTTCCACCCTCTTTCGACTTCTAAAGCTTCCACACAAGGGAAAAATCATTACTATAGATCAATTGTCGTTCTTTTGTTTGTCTTCCGAGAACAACGTGCCATACGTGGATCAGATCCCTTCTCCCCCTGACAGTGTAGGGTCGGGTCTCTTCAAAGATCCTGCTCTCATGGGTATCTTTCCCCTTTCGCCACCAAATACCGTTCAAGTTAATATGGTCTCTCGGTTAGATGACCCATGGATTTCCCCTTTACCTAAACAGGTTGAATCGTTTGGAGTTTTAATGCCGCTTAGTCCCATCGAAATCAATTATTGTGAGCTTACAGCTACATCTGACTCTCCCCCTCTTGAAGCTACTCCTTTGAGCATGTCTCTCGACGTTTATTCTCAATCCCCTTGGCTCGATGATTCGGATTTTCCTGATCCTTTGAAAGAAGTTTTTCCATCCGATGACGCTATCATGGAAACCATGTGTCTCGAAGATCTACCATGGAGTGATGGGCATCATCGTTCCTCGTTTATGCCTTGCCTCAGGGCAATGTCTAACTGTCTTGAGCGTTTTGCATCTCAAGTTCCTTCTCCGCCACTTCAAATGCCTATTTTAACTCATGAAGTCTTCGCTGAATGTAACTTGGGTAACATTACTCAAACAATGCCTATCGACATTTCCGTGAAACCGGGGATTGTCAAGAACATCCATGTGGGAGTCACTTGCTCTTCCGAGGAAGTCCAAGTGTATACTAGCCTCTTTCATGAATTCCATGATGTTTTCGCTTGGTCTTATGAAGAAATGCCTGGAATGGACCCTAGTATTGTGGTGCACAAGATTCCCACCTACCCAGGTGCGAAGCCTGTTCGCTAGCGTCTTTATCCCGTGCATCCTTGGAAAGTCGCCGCTATCAAATATGAAGTTGAAAAACTTCTCAAAGCAGGTTTCATTTATCTTATTCCTTTGACAGAGTGGATTTCTAACATTGTTCCTGTGGATAAGAAGCAGGGAGCAATTCACATCTGTGTTGACTATTGCGATATCAATCGGGCCTGTCCTAAGGATAATTATCCCACCCCTTTCAATGATCAGATCATTGACGATTGTGTGGGGAGTGAAATATTTTCCCTTATGGATTGTTTTTCTAGCTATAATCATATCAACATACTCCCGTCTGATCAACACAAGACCTCTTTTATCTGTCCTTGGAGAATGTTCGTGTATAAGAAACTCCCTTTTGGCTTAAAGAATGATGGGGCTACATTCCAGCACACCATGTCTTATGCCTTTCATGATATTCATCATATTTTTCAACCATAGTTGGATGACCTTCCAACTCATTCAGCTGCGGGAAAAGACCACCCGGAACATCTTCGCCAGATATTTCTTCGTTGTAGACGCTACAACATTAAACTCAATCTGTATAAATGTGTCTTCTGCATCGATTCCAATAGAATTTTAGGGTTTATCATATCTAAAGAAGGAATTCACCTTGACCCACTTAAGGTTGATGCTATTGTTAATCTCCCCTCCCCATCCTCATTACACTAGCTCTAGAGTCTCCAAGGGAAAGCAAATTCTTACGTCGTTTTATCCCGAACTACGTCGAAGTAGCCAAAGGATTTACACGGCTTTTAAAGCAAGACGTCCCTTTCTATTGGGATGAGATTTCTTAGCAGTATTTTGATAGGCTTAAGTTGTTGCTTGTCAACGCTCCTCTATTATGTCCTCCAGATTACCATCGTGATTTCACCCTCTATCTAGCTTCCACTTTTAGTACGATCGCCATGGTTTTGGTTCAAGATGATGATGACGGTAATGAGCACGTCATTTACTACTTGTCTCGAAACCTTATTGACCCTGAAACTCATTATGCACATGTCGAGAAGTTAGCGCTGGCTGCGGTCCAGGCCATCCAGCGTTTTTGTCATTATATCCTTTTACGCACAGTGACCGTGATTTTTGATTGTAACCCCATGACCTATATCCTGTCTTGGAAATTGCTAGGGGACAAATACTTGAAGTGGATCAATATCCTCCAAGAGATTGATTTGGAGTTTACTACAGCTAAATCGAAGAAGTCACTTGTTTTTGCTAATTTAATTTGTTCTCTCCCCACCGACTCTGTTCCTTCTTCTTCCGAGGATTATATTCCAGAAGAAACTCTTTTCTTGATTAACACCCTCGATCCATGGTACGAAGATATCATCGTGTATCTCCAAATGTCTACTTTCAGGTCTGAGTTAACGAAATATGTCCAACGCCACATTCGGCATCAGTCGCAACTTTATCGTATTGTTGGGGATACCCTTTATCATGTGGAAGTCTATTCTGTACTTCACCGATGTCTGACCCTCAAGGAAGTGGAGAAAGTTTTAAATGACTGCCACAGTGGCGCCTGTGGTGGTCACATGTCTGGTTATGCCACCGCACAGAAGATCCTTCATGCTACCTATTTCTAGCCATCCATTTTTAAAGATTGCATTGTTGCAGTACGCAAAATCCATGTGTGCCAGATTTATCAACGCAAGATGCGTGTGCCACCTGTTCCTTTACACCTTCTCATTACCGTTGGTCCTTTTTCCAAATGGGGCATAGATTTTATGATGTGTAACCCTCGTTCGGCCGGGGGGCATGCCTATATTATCGTCGCCGTCGATTATTTTACGAAATGGGCTGAAGCAATGCCTACACTGGCTGTGGACAGTAAGACAGCGACACAATTCATATTCAATCACGTTATTGCTCGGTTTGGTGCACCTCAAACGATCTTTACCAATCATGGTTATTATTTTTGGTATTATATGATGGCGGAACTGACGTCTAATTTGGGTCTGCGTCATGACAACTCAACGCCTTATTATCCTCAAGCTAATGGCCAAATTGAAGCCGTAAACAAAGTCCTTGTTACAATGCTTCAACGAAAAATTGGGATCCATAAATCAAATTTGCATCTCATGTTGTTTTCAGCTCTTTGGGCTTACCGAACGTCGTTTAAGATTGCAACCAAATTTACCCCATTCCAGTTGGTATACGGTTTGGAAGCCACTCTTTCGATTGAATGTGAAATCCCTTCTCTCAAACTAGTTGTAGAATTACTACCTAATACTTCGCCTGAGGAAGAACGTCTCCTCAACTTAGAGAGGTTGGATGAAACTCGTCGCTTAGTTTCCTTAGTCATCGAAGCACATAAGAAGCGAGTCAAAGCTCATTTTGACCAAACAGTTTCCCCTCGTTCTTTTATCGAAGGCGATCTCGTTCTCCTATATGACCAAGATCATGACAAGCTGGGGGTAGGAAAATTCCAACCCATGTGGCATGGGCCCTACATCGTTAAACGTGTCTTACAGAATGGGACTTATAAGCTTATTGATTATGAAGGTTATCCCTTAGCACAGCCCAGAAATGGGTTGTACCTGAAAAATTATTATGCTTGAGTCATTCATGCATGATATGTGTACATAGGTGATTTTTTCATTTTTGTGCATGTTTTGGTCTGATGTGCTTTGTGAGTATTTTTTCTGCTTATTGGGTCTTGTTTGCTGTGCAGATGTCTATTTCCCCTTATGTCAGTTTCGCGGATGGTGCTTCCCGCAGTACCAGGAACTTGTCTTCAATAGCCTGGGTAATTTATGATTCAGTTGGTGAGTTGATTAACCTACAAGGTATTTTTTTAGGACCAGCTACAAACAATGTCGCTGAATATAGTGTTTTTCTGGAACTATTAATCAAGGAAGTTAACCTCAACATACGCATGTTGCTTGTGTATTTGGATTCGCAGCTTGTTGTTTTTCAACTTAACGGTCATTATTCAGTTCAAAACCCATGCATTTTGAGATTGTATTTGTGTATTCGTTTACTTGAAAGACATTTTGATTTCATTACATATCAACATATACCAAGATGAATGAATACATTAACATATGCAATAGCTAACATTGTGCTACATTTGCACAATTTATAAAAACATCATCATATGTAAATAGACACATGTAGAAAATAGATGTATATATATATCGTTTGTTTGCAACGTGTGAATCATAAAACCCAAAAAATAATATATGTTTGTTTCAGTTACATCATGAGACAACATGTCTCTCAAAATTGTGTGGAAATAAAACCTAAGTGCCTAATCGGCGTGGTGCTCATGATAGCACGTCACCGCCTGTACCAAACGCCTCAACAAGCGGTGGATACGACTCGACACCCCTACATTGTGCCTCGTATAGGCCCAAGGCACATCATCCAAGAGAGCATAGTCTGGGACCCCACGGGCGATCCCCTCTAGGTTTTGTACTAGCTCCTCCTCGCCACCCTCACCATGAGGATCAATATCGCAAGGAACTCGCCTCGCTATTGGTGACATGCCTGCAGGTCGCTCTGGGCCAACATCTGCATACATATAAGAATAACTGTTAGAATATGCATATATACCAAAAAATCATAAACTCGTGAAAATAAAAAGTGAGTCTCACCTAGTTCTTCGTCCCAATCCTCTCCCTCCAGGAGCAGGAGGTCTGGGTCTCCGGTGAAGTCTGTGCCGGCGTAGCGCCAATCCTCCACGATAATCAGTTGTCGTTGGAGCCAATAAAAAAACTTTGGCCTCCAAGACATCTGTTGGCCACCCCTTACTCTAGGCATCAGTGCCGCCCATTAGGCCATCCGTGGCTCGCTGGGCCGTGGCATCGGGACTATAACCTCCTGACGCTGGAATATGGGTAATCGTCCCAAGAAGAAGGATACTAGAATCGATGCATACCCAAACTGCTTTAGTTTGGTCTTCTTGCACTTAGTCAGTTGTTGTTTTATGTTGATGGTCACGGCCTCGGCCCAGTTGAAGATGGTCGGGTTCATACACTCTGAGGCAAGAAGTAGTTGTGTCTTCGTGGCCTCATGTGGTGCTTGCGATCCCGTAGCCCGCGTGATAGTGTGCATCACTACTCTTAGTGCTAAATCAAGGACGGTTTGGATGTCCACTTTGCCGCTCCCTGTTCCTTTTCGTGCCCCTTGACACACCCTGTCAATTACCATTTCCATGCTTTCCCTTGAAGGCCAGGTACCAGTTAAGATAGGGACTGCATGCCTATGCGACAACCTAGTGATGAAATACACATCAGAAACTTTGAGTTCAAGCTCTTGATCCCGAAGTACAAACTTTTCCTGATCTTTGTTCCAAATTCTTATCAGATATTGAAGAAATTTGAGCTAAGCCCAAGGACATGGTGTCAGGAAGAACATATTGAACCCACAATTTCTGAGGGCATTCATACATTGTTCATTTTCCATGGCTTGTTCATCTTCCTCACTGTGTTCTCTCTCTTTCCACCCAATTACGATCTTTTCCTCCTTGGTACCTGCATGTATTGTCCATATAAACATTGTAAGTCCCCTTGGGCATTAAAATTTGTAATCAAATGGTTGCATTTTCTTGAAATTAAGGCAGATTTTAGGTTACGCAGTTAGTGCGACTATTTTTCTAACAGTCGCACCACCTGGCGCGACCCCTGTGTAAAAAAGGGTCGATTGGCGCGGGTTCGTGCCCAAAACCCATGCCAACCGCAATGTCCTAATTTTTACAAATTCTCCCCTAAGGGATCCAAAATGATAATTAAATGTAATAAAATTTAGCTCAAAAGATGGCCAATGTTGTCGGATCTTACCTAAAACTAACGAAATCCGGATTGGTTCATTAGATTTTTCACAATCGTCGCCAGAAGATCGCAAGGAAAATGGGTCACTGTTGCTCTGCAAAGAGGTAAAAGTAAAAAGTAAATATTATTTACCGCTTATGGTCATTTATAAATTTTTGAAATCTTAAAATAGGTTTTAAAACATACTTGTCGATATATTTTCATATTATTTTTCGAGAAATACGTTTTACATGGTCTTTTTTTGTAGCGACAGGTTTTCACATGGTTATGATGAAGAAACGAGTTGTATTTTATACTTTTTCGGATTCGGTAAAAACACGAAAATGTCACTACTAGAGTCACCTTTTAGCTCTTTTCTGACTCTCTTAAACTGAAAAGATCTCTGAGTCGCTTGTCGTTTTGAACTCGTTAAATTGGCTGTGAAATGATATCTACCTAGTATACGTTTACCCCTTTTTCGGGCTGGGATAGATTATTTACGAAAAATGAATACCTTAGCCGATCACGACTAAGATGTTCTTTCATATATTGTTTTCTATCTTTTCGGATCTGAGAGACTATTTATGAAAAGGGATTGTTGGGATTTTTCTTTTCCGCCTTCTTTTCAAACTCTCTAAACATGAAAATATGTCAAGTTCTCCCTTTGTCAGACTCATTAAAACCTGATGACATCGAACTATGTCATCATGATGTCACTCAAGCTCCTCCTTCCTAGGGCTCGTAAAATGTACTAGGTTGGATTTTTCTGAAGGAAAAACTTACATCACAACCATACGCTATCCCATATAAGCTTTTTTTTAAAAATAATTTGGGTATTCTCCAGAAATGGTGGGGGAAAATGGAACCAAAATATAGTCGTATTGGTAGTATGTCGCTCTTGAACATGACACTTGTCTGCATTCGTGTCGGGTTGGGGACATCTCATCTCATTATTTGTTTGCCTCCATGGGTTTTGGTAATCTCTTTTGACCACTCATCTACTCTTTTCCACGTCACCATGACCTCAGATCCCTTGATGTCAAATACTGCCAAATCCAGTGTCGTGCCGCCAATATGTTCAAGAGAATTTTTCCTCTGAAGTTTTTCAACCTTCCTCTGATTCTCTGTTGGTCTTGATTCACAAACATCATGTTCCTTTGTCTCGTGTCGATGATGTGGGAAACATTATGGCCCACCTTCGATCAAGGTTACTTCATGTCGACTCCAGATCATTAACTAGGAAGTTGATCTAGAGACTCCCTTCAGGTACCTTGGCGCCTGCATGCCTCAATGGCAGGTTCTTCTCATTCGACGCAAGGTTCACATCATTGGCCTTCGATCGATTGAATGTGTGGGTGTTCGACATTAGATCACTGTTCACATCCCATGGATTGTACCTTTAGTACCTTGAGATCCATTGTCATTATTGGTGGTTTCTCTCGCGTCTGTTAACGGATTTCATCATTGGCTAGTAATCAGACGAATTTCTTGCATGTTTGACTTTAGCTCACATATTCACATGCTCGAATTTGTGCTTTGTTCGGGTCGAGATGGAGCACAAGACCCTGGGTTTTGTCTAATGAAATCAGGCTACAGGTTCTTTGTGGATTACTACGACTTGTTATATGACTCTTCTGATTGGATGGTTGCGACCATACCTGAGTCTGTTTGTTGATCCCTACTATTGGATGGCTGTGTCCATACCTTGGATCTCATTTTTTATGTACCCTCTTATGGATGGTTGCGCCCATGCCACATGTCATGTATCAGATGTATCATTTGTATTCACACTTGTAGGTTTTCTGACAACAGTGTTTGGGTTGAATGCATTCTCATAAAGCATTTCACCCCTCCCTCTCTCTCGGACCTCATGATTTAGGGGGCACCTGTTACACAGCATTTTGTCACTGTTCCCGCAATCCCTCGCCCCACATTTGGAGGGTCTTTACTGTGACCTGTGGGCAGTTTCATACTCTGGAAACACCTTCTTTGCATCCTTCTGCATAAGGAAATTATTTCTCCTGTTGAACATTTCCTCAGAAAGCCTATAAAAACCTATGTTTGGCATTGGCGTGGGTAGCCAGTTCACCCCTCACGCCAGTGTGGAGGATGTACACTAGAGGCCGTGCCAGCTGGCACTCTGTCTCTTTGTTGTGCCCACACCAGCCTTTTTGGAAATGTTTTTTAACAAATTAGAGGTGGAAGTTTCTTTTAACCAACTCAGGAATGAGTCACGACAAGTGGTTAAAATTGATAAGCCACAGATCTCTTCCTTTAGGTAGTGGTGTTTGGAACATTCTTGGAGATAGGACTCCCCTCCATGATTATAGGGATCCTAACCTTCCCTCCTTCCTCTATATAAATAGGCCTTCTCCCTTTAGAAAAGCTAGCTAAACATATAGCCAAGAAGTTGAACTTGGAGAAGAGATACTATAGTTGAGTAATCGCTATAGAGAAGGTAGAACCAAGGAGAATTCCGTAGAGAGAGCCCCGTCCGAATTCCCGACGAGCTTTGTGAGACACAACGTCGAAGCTTGGTTGTACTCTTCCTTATTTTTAATAATATACTCGACTATGGTATTGGTTCCATCTTTGTGTTGTTTTTATTAATGCATTGATTTGGTCTTCTTCGACTGACTGATAGTTATGGATGTGAAATAGTATGTTTTATATTGTCTTTGTTTCTTGTGTATGTGTAGGTATACGAGCGTGAGAATGAGTGGATCGTGATCTGTCAAACCAGGAGCGAGAGGTAGCCACTCTTTTGACGACAACAACAACAAAGGATATACGGTAAGTTATCTACCGAAAATCCATCCATTCGTTAACTAGGAATTGATGTCATAGCGTGTCTTGTTTGTGGCTAGAACCACTCTAGGGCTAGTGGGATTTCCTCTGTCCACAGAGGGGATTTACCTCGCCAAAAACACTCAAGTACATATCGATTGTCTCAGCACATATGTGTTAGTACAGTCATCTTAAAATGAGATCATTTCTTCATTCAATCGTATCGACACATAATTATAACATGAAATTAATAAAACATTAACAATGGATATATGACATATTAGACACCAAATATATGAAATAATCAAACACTCAAACACCAAATAGATGACATAATCAAACTCATACCTTAATGTATCTCAGGGGAGGCTATCTTTTCTGCAAAATCAATATAGATTAGCACAATATAACTTCACAACATATCAAATCAAACATAAATAAGGCCATGATGTACATAACAGTAACTAACTAACATGTTCACATCATAAACTCATAAACAATTGTCATTCAAGCATAACAATCACATATGCATAGTAAATCTAGATTAGTACAACACAATATCACAAATAGGTCGACTCATACCTGGATGTCATAACCCTAACCATATGCATAGGCCAATCCAAATTAGCATGATATAGATAACCTCAATATCTTAGTTTCAATGACCATAACCATCATGTATATGACCACAATGCATAAAAAAACAAGTTATTACCATTGATGACTAACTGACGCACATGCCTATGACCGCACTTATCAAATAGCATCTATCATACATGTAACCACAACAACAATAGAATGAAATGAATATACATAACCATAATGCATATAAAAACCACTAACTAATATACTTGCATGCCCAACATACAAACCTATATGATGATATACTCTTAACCGAAGTCTAGTGTTGGAACCTCGCTTTGATGATTTGCATCTCCTACTCTATCTCAACCAACAAATCAACATCATAACAAACCAATGACATCATGATGACCTAAAATTCCTAAAATTACCTCTTTCATGAAAACCATGCCCGTAATAATGCTTTCATAACAACATATAGACACTGACATGCATAACAAATGCATATACAACCGACATGCATTCATGATGAACACATTATAACATTAGCACCATTAACTTCTGCATGGCATTACAATGGAAACAATGGCCACCACCATTTATACACAACAAGCACATAGACAAACTACATGCATGTATGAAAACCACATTTCGCCCATTTAGTCCAAGAGTTGAACCATGCTCTGATACCACCCTGTAACACCCTCCTTCCAAATTTACCCAAGCTAACTAGACCACTGAGGTAAACATGTGACAAGAGGCTACTATGAAGTGATTCAAACCCCTAAGTACAATTAAGGAATTGGAACCGACAAACACAACCAATTTTACCTTCCTAAGGAGCTATAAACCCATTAGGAGACAACAAAACCTTCTAGGTGCTTAAACCCTAAGGTAACTCATCATTTTACTGATTTGGACCATTAGTCACTACCATGAAAAGCCATGCATGTGACTGAGGCATTCTAGTTGCTCCCACAACAAAACATACCAATGACTATGGAATTTTGCAGGTAGTTCTAAGCCAACGACCCTGGATTTTGTGCCACTTTTTCAGGACACAAATTGAGGTCGCTGCCCAAAACTTCATGAAACCTTCAGAAATGATCAATAACAATGGAACAAGGATACTAATGCAATCATTGGTACACGTACTTGATCTGACCCACACTATCCATGACATGCATTTCATCAAACATGTCACAAATATGTAATCTACAAGTCATAACAATTTTTTTTAGCATACAGGTATCATACTTACCTGAGATTCGTAAGGAATCATTGATTCCTTTTCAAAATAGCTTAATTATCATCTATTAGTTCATATATTCATTGTGTTGAATTTTGCAACAAGAAACAATGAAATTGGCATCCAGAAACAACATCCATGATCCTAGTGAAAATTAAGCACCTACACTAGGGTGGGGCCCACATAGGATATTTTTTGGTGTATGTCTATTTATAGATGCATGTCCATTTTTATTATCCCTTAATATTATATGGACATTAAACTATAATTTATTCTCAATGAGAACTTGGAAATATTTAACTGAAGTGGAAAATCAGTTAGCTAAGTGAATTTCAAGTTAAGTGGTTGGTTGGCGGGACATGCAGGTTGACTTTAGTTGTAACAAAGGTTGAAGTGTAGTGGTGCATTAGTTAATGCAAGTTATAAATCAGTTTAACTCAGTTAAGTGAGTTAAATTCAGTTGTGCTAGCTGTATCTACAGATACACTAGTGAGAGATCAAGTGAATTAAATATTAATTAATTCACATGTAGTGATATCACAAGCAACTGATGTTTTTACTCTTATTAACTACATGCATGTCAGTTCCAGTGGAAACCCAGTTGAGATCTAGGTGAAAGGGAAGTGTAACTATCAGTTGTGATATTAGCAGGCTACCCAAGTGTAGTTATAACAACACAGGATGCCCATGATACTCAACGCAGTTGAGGAAGGCTAAAATTATTTGTGATTAAGGATTTCATTCATCAAGAACTACGTGAGCAAGGTAGGCTATCTGGAGACAATAAATTGGCTAAGGGATTTGCCAATTTTTGTATGACAGTGTGAGATAATTAGCTGATGTACTGAGAGCTCTTGTGATTGGAGTTTTGTATGTAATTGTTTCATGATTCCTTGTGGAATATACAATATATGATAGAGGGGTTTTAAGCAGTAAGCTTTCCCTGGGAATATCTCGTGTTGTGGTTTTGATCTATTCTTCTTTGCTTCATGTGATTTGCAATTGTGTTGTTTTTAATTTTCCAAATATTTGTAGAAGCGATTCAGTATTTAACTTTAGTATATTGTTAGATCTAGTGAATCCAAGATATGCATGCATATTGTATAACTTTCTACATGGTATCAAAGCTATGTTATAAATTGTCTACATCGTATGAGAGAAGCAATTATTTGGGTGTGCGAGTTTGTAGAGAATATATGAACATTGTGATGAAAAATTTTCAGAAAAAAAAATAGCATATTTGGATTCCTTGCGAAAAATTACCCAAATTGAAAAACAAAATTGGTCGAATCAGAGCTTGGATGAGGGAGATATCATCGATTTAAAATCAACTCTTTTTTTAGAAAATTTTATGATGGCAGGACAATTACAATGTGCACGATCCAAGAACCTACATGCAATGAGGTACAAGATGCATGCAAAGATTTGAGGAGCAAAGCAGAGGTTAGTGACTTGGTGGTTGAGAGGGAGTCTCTCAACATGCAGCATGAGAAGCATTCTCAGAAGGTTGTGGAGCAACCACAACTGGAGATGCAAAAGAATTTCTATAGATTTGATGTAAATGCGATTTCTACGAAGCTTCCTACCATTTGGAGTGTGAGAAAGACATGAGATTGACCCTTGAGAGGGAGCTAGATTTTCATGCAAGTAAGATTGAACCTCAACATGTGGAGCAGCCACATGCGGAGGATCATGGAGTGGGATCAACCACTCATGTAGAGAAATTCTGAGCCAGATGGGTAGAGGGAGTGCATGTAGCTATACCACCAGGTGAGAGGTGGGGCGACATGAATGAATAATACCAAGAAGAAAATTTGGGCAGGATTCATTGAGATGGTGTGGATCTCATGAATTGAACCTGGCTACTAGGAGCCTACAGAGAAGCAGTAGCAGGATCAGTTGGATTGATTCACTTAGATTTCATGAGGAGATAAATTAAAGTGACAATGTTGGATTCTGGATCATAGATCAGTGTTGGTAGCAAGTGCATAGTGCATGGATTCAAATGTCAGCAACACAGAGGATCTAGTAGACATGTGCAGTAGCTAGCAGCAAGTTAGAAGACAGATGCATTATACTGATTCTGTTTTTTGCAGGCTATTCAGTTTCAGAAGTGTTGCATGCAAAGGTTGCATGTGTGATAAACACTAGCGAAGTGCTGCATGCAAGATTTTCATGTGCGAGAAACACTAGAGAAGTGTTGCATGCATGAGTTGCATGTTGCATGCATGAGGTTGCATGTCGCATGCAAGGGTTTCATGTCGCATGCATGGAGTTGCATGTCACATGCAGGGACATTCCTTTCTTGTTGAGAGGGAGTGTTGAAGTTTGCAACAAGAAACAATGAAATTGGCATCCGGAAACAACATCCATGATCCTAGTGAAAATTAAGCACCTACACTAGTGTGGGGCCCACACAGGATATTTTTAGGTGTATGTCTATTTATATATGTATGTGCATGTATATTTATAGATGCATGTCCATTTTTATTATCCCTTAATATTAGATGGACATTAAACTATAAACTATTCTCAATGAGAACTTGGAAAGAGTTAGCTGAGGTGGAAAATCGTTAAGTGGTTGGTTGGTGGGACATGCAGGTTGACTTTATTTGTAACAAAATAATTCTAGTTGTAACAGAGTTGGAAGTGCAATGGTGCATTAGTTAATGCAAGTTTTAAATCAGTTTAACTCAGTTAAGTGAGTTAAAGTTAGTTGTGCTAGTTGTAACTGCAGATCCACTAGTGAGAGATCAAGTGAATTAAATATTAATTAATTCACATGTAGTGATCTCACATGCAACTGAAATTTTTACTATTATTAACAGCATGCATGTCAGTTCCAGTGGAGACCCAGTTGAGATCTAGGTGAAATGGAAGTGTAACTATCAATTGTGATATTAGCAAGATACCCAGGTGTAGTTATAACACCACAGGATTCCCATGATACTCAGCGCAATTGAGGAAGGTATAAATTATTTGTGATTAAGGATTGCATTCATCAAGAACTGCGTGAGCAAGGAAGGATGTATGGAGACAGTAAATTGGCTAAGGGATTTGCCAAATTTTATATGACAGCGTGAGACAATTAGCTGATGTACTGAGAGCTCTTGTGATTGGAGTTTTGTATGTAATTGTTTCATGATTCCTTGTGGAATATACAATATATGATAGAGGGGTTTTGAGCAGTAAGCTTTCCCTGTGAATATTTGGTGTTGTGGTTTTGATCTATTCTTCTTTGCTTCATGTGATCAGCAATTGTGTTGTTTTTAATTCCGTAAAGATTTGTAAAAGCAATTCGGTATTTAACTTTAGCATATTGTTAGATCGGGTGAATACAAGATATACATGCATATTGTATAATTTCTACACATTGTACATCCATTTTCTAATCAAAATATGTTAAGAAGCATACATCAAGTCTATCATAAAACATACTCATAACCAACATATAACAGAGGTATTTAAAAAGTATATAACATACAAAAGAATCATATATGAACACGTACATTTACATATTAAATACCAAGGAGAAGGAGCTCTTATTAATGAATGTATAAGCCAACTAGGTTTAGTACTTCCACGAACCACCCGACCATAGATTGGGCTGAACCAAATATTTCTTTCGTTAAATCACCCCCGTGCCATATTCCAAGAATGAATGTGGGACTCACAAAAAAGCCAATCCAAGTTTCCTCAAACTTTACAATAATCCCCATTGGATAAATAGGCCCTAAGAAAGCATGGATGCCTCTGAATTTCTCCACCTACACCGTGAGGAATTTTCCTGCCTCCTAGTCTCTAGGCTTTATCGTATATCCCGCCATTCACCTGTCGAGGATTCCTAAGCCTAATAGTGACTCCACCCTCCAAGATTTAACGTATATCTTGTCATTTACTAGTCAATGATTACTAAGCTTGATCGAGGGCACACAGCTCTAGGATTTACCGTATATATCACTATTCACAGTTCCAGGATTCCTAGGCCTACCAATGTACACAAAATATAGCTTTACCGTAATCCTACCTTCTCTAGTCTAGGGATTCCTAGGACTTGTGTTCTTTATTTTAGAGACCACCCCACTCAGTTTTGAAACCTTTTGACAATCCAACTTAATCAAGCAAAAGAGAACCCATCACACCATGGCTATTGGGATATGGCAAGGCAAGGCTGAAAATCATTGTCACACCTGGAAAAAACCATGCCAATGACAATAAGAGAACCAAATACACACATGCATGTACCATGCCTCTCAAATATAACAAGTATTTCATACATGCAAATCGATACCTCCAAGTAATCCCACGGTAACTGCTTGATCCTGCTTTTCCTTGCTTGATATTTGCTTCCATTTTCCTTCTTGTTCCTTCCTTTGATTTCCTTAATCCAATGCTAGAGTGCTCCAAGAATGCTCTAAGTGTCCAAGAGAGAGAGAGATCTCTAAAACAGAAATAACAAAAAAGGTACCAACTAATCCTCATATGCCTTTTTATTATTGAGGCCTCTATTTTCTTCATTTATCCATTATTTTCCTTCATTTTCCTCCTCACATGAAACTTGTGACCTTTCACCTTCATTTTCTCCCAATTTCCATTATTTTCATAAATAAAATTCCAATAGTAATGCCTCATGTATTTCTAAATCCATTTCCATTTCCTTTTCCAATTTAATTAACCATAATAAATCAAATGAACACCCACACTAGGATGTTTTTCCCAACATTCATCTTGGAATACGTGTCCCATGACCTTGGACTTTTTTTTCTTTATTAATTTTTTTACATGGAATTTTGACCAAGGTTGTTACAACAGGGTTACAGATGCTCTTAGCAAGAGAGTATAGGTGAATAACGTAGAAGCTATGAGTTCTTATGGGACAAACTTACAAGATAATATCATACAAGTAGGACAACAAGATGACAGGAGCTTGTGCATAGGTTACAATAGGGTATAAGTGATCAGGATGTGGACTATCATCTTACTGCATATGGTTTAGTCAGATTTAGGGACATGATAGATGCATCGAATGAAAGTGAGCTCAAGAATACTGTCTTGCGATATGGGAGGATTACCTTCCATTGGTTTAGTTTACTTATAATAATGGTCATCATAAGTCACTGAGGATGAGTCTGTTCGAGCCATTGTACAGGAAGAGTTGTAATACTCCCATTAGTTGGAGTGATCTAGTGAATAGGGTCTTGATTGGACTGGAAACATTGGAAAATATGGAACAAGAAATGCAGGTAATCAAGAAGAATATAAAGGCAACAGATGACATGCAAAAAAATTATGCAGATCGGAACAAGATGTTTAAGGAGTTTCAGGTTGGGGAACAAGTGTACTTATGCATCAAGCCCAAGAAGAGCTCCTTGAGGATCAAATCATGTGCCAAGTTTGCACCTCAATTTTGTGGACCTTTCAATATTCTTGAAAGGATTGGATTAGTAGCCTATCGAGTTGCACTTCCTCCAACAGTCAAACTCCATGATGTTTTCCATGTGTCATTGCTTAAGAAGTATGTTAAATATGTTGATCATGTCATTGAATAACATGTATTGTAGGTGGATCTAGAAGGATAATTCCAGCTAAAACCTTAGTGTATTTTGTAGAGAAATATTCTCATGCTGTAGAACTAAGCAATTGAACAGGTTAAAGTGAAATGGAAGCACTTTGGGCTCGACGAATCTACATGGGAGATGACAAATCATATGCAGGATATGTATCCTTCTATATTCGCTGGTTGAGTGAATTTTTTTGGCATATTTTTTGATGTGATGTTTTGGTATATGCATATATGTATATGGATTTAAATACCGCTATGATTTGTGTTATAAAAATCTAATAAGCGGTATGGGTGTCATGTTGTTATGGTTGTCATGTTGGTTTGCTTCTCAACATGACAATCATTGTAAATACTGCATCAAGATAAATTATAAAGTTCGATGGGAAGTATGTTTTGGTTTTCAGAAGTTTGTTGGTTGTAGGTGTCATTGAACACCGAGGATGGTGTTCCCCCAAGGGGGAGTGTTCTGTAACATCCCTGGGTTAAAAATTCATGTAATAAAGTTAATAAAGAAAAAATAATAACCAAGGTCATGGGACATGTATTCCAAGATGAATGTTGGGAAAAACAATATCCTAGTGTGGGTGTTCATTTGGTTTATTATGGCTAAGGGAAATTGGAAAAGGCGGTGACAAAGGATTTGGAAAGACAAGGGGCATTAATTGGAATTTTATTTATGAAAATAATAGAAATTCAGATAAAAGGAAGGTGAAAGATTAGAGGTTGCATGTGAGGATGGAAATGAAGGAAAATAATGGAAAATGAAGAAAATAAAGGCCTCATTAATAAAAAGGCTTATGAGGATCAATCGATACCTTTTATTACTTTAGTTTTGGAGCCCCCTCTCTCTATTTTCTCTCTCTCTCACTCTTGGACACTTAGAGCATTCTTGGAGAATTCTAGCATTGGATCAAGAAAAAAAAAGAAGGGACAAAGAAGGAAAAGGGAAGCAAAGATCAAGCAAGGAAGAGAAGGATTAAGTGACTAAATGGAATTTCTTGCAACTATTGATTTTCATGTGTGATTTCCTTACTATATTTGGCATGCTTGGTACATGCATGTGTGTATTTGGTTCTCTCATTGTCACGGGAATGGGTTTTTCTAGGTGTGGTAGTGATTTGAAGCCTTACCTTGCCATTTCCAGATATCCATGGTGTGATGGTTTCTCTTTTACTTGGTTAAGCTGGATTTTCAGATGGTTTCGAACTTGAGTGGGGTGATCTCTAGAGAAGAACACAAGGCCTAGTGATCCTTGGACCAGTATGTGGTGGGACTGCGATGAAGCTATATTTTGTGTACATTAGTGGGGATAGGAATCCTCAATTGCTAAATGGAGAGCTATCCTGTAAAACTTAGAGGTGTGTGCCCTCTATTAGGCCTAGGAATCCTTAACCAGTGAATGCTGGGATATATGGTAAAGCCTAGAGGGTAGAGTCTTGATTATGCCTAGGAACCCTTAACTGGTGAATGGCAGGATTTACGGTAAAGCGTAGAGACTAGGAGATAGGAAAATTCCTCACAGTGCAGGGAGAGAGATCCAGAGTAATCCATGCTTGTATATGACTAATAATACCTTGACCAGTATATTGTGGGAGTTTCATGAAGTTATAGGCAGTGAATTGAGACTTGGCCGTGAAAAATTTGCTCAAAATCTGGGGTCGCTTGCTTAGAAATTATTGAAAAGGTCCAAAGTTGGTTGCATGCCTTGATGTGGGAGAAATTGGAGGGCTTTAGTCACATGCATGGGATTTCATGGGAGCATCTAAGGGTCCAGATCAACAAAATGACAAGTTGTGTTAGGGTTTAAGCACGTGGAAGGGTCACTTGCCTCCTGAAGGGTTTTTAGCTCCTGAGGAAGGTTAGATTGTTTTTTTTTTCAGTTGCACTTCCTTAACTGTAAATGGGGATTTTAATCACATCATATTAGCATCTCTTCACATGTTTACCATAGTGGATCGGTTATCTTGGGTAAATGTGGGAGGACAGTGTTACAACCATGTTGTCTCTATGATCGAGAACTAGAATAAAACCCATAACCAATGGCTCTCCTAGTAGGTGTATCCATCCATCTACCACCTATAAGTGTCCCATCCCTGTCCTACCTATATCCTCCATGAGAAATTATACCGTAAGCCCCATTATTCCTTTACTATTGTCCATAACTGATGTATGCTTTCCCATGTCTGTGTGAATATGATAAAATTTGAAGGATCACTCCAATGACCTCTGTTTTCTTTTCCCGTGCTCTGGAAAGTATTTAGGGTGACTGAATTATCCTTGTCATTATCCAATTTACAAATTTTGATTTATGCCTTTAAAATTTTCAAGGTATTTGCTATGTTATGAGAGTACTCATCTTTGTGTTGCTCATATAATCTATAAGGAGAGTCACATGAACTATAATCCACCATTTTTCTGTTCATCTTTGATCTTCTACTTCCTGCAAACATACCATGTTAAATAAACCAAATATAAACATGATCAAACATACCTTAGTGAAGTTCAATGGAGGTTATATTAGTTGCACAGTCAATCCAGATTAGCACAAAATATGTATATATATAATGAAATCAACATATCAATTGTCTCAACATCAACATCAGGACAAAACAAGACCAAAAAAATCACCATCGTAATGCATGTGTACCAAACACACCGACAACTAACACGCATGCATAACAATCACACATAGCTCATCTAGTCCAATTGTTAGAACTTGGAAGCTCTGATACCCCCCTGTAACACATCCTCCCACATTTACCCAATTTCACCGACCTGCCAGGGTAAACATGCCACAAATAGTTTCTATGACATGACCTGATCTCCAAGCTCTATATAAGGAAGTGGGGAATACAAACTGACCACATATTGACATCCTACAGTGCCTACGGGTCACTCATAGGTTGAACAACCACCCCAGGTGACTCAACCCTGAGTTGGAACCATTTTTATTTGCCCTGGGCCCACAACCACATGCATGACAAGGCATGGGTGTGTTTATAGGACTCCAACCATATGCATAGCATTGCCTCCATGCAGTTGTAGCCCAAAATATTCAGTTCATAGGATCTGGTCGTGATATCTAAGCTACATCTCCATACCAACCTCCATATGACTAACCAGAATTACTTGTAACTTCTCATAATGACAAATGAGATAATGACAAATATTTTCGTACAAAAATTGAAAAAAAAAAGTAACCTAGGACATTCCTAGTCCATAATAGAAATTTTTTGAAACACGTGGAAAACATGTAAGCTACAGGTCATGAATTCATATATGATAATATTAGTATGAGATTCATCTGAGAATAATGAAGAAGGATCTATTACCTCTCCACATAGTTGCAACAAAAATTAATATTCCATGCACTCATCAACCAATCAATAGATAAACAATTCATGACAAGAGCCATAAATGGTACACATCATATAACCAAAATATAAGCAAAAAATAAACAACAAAGAAACCATTGAAACTCAACCATCATATCACCAACATAATCACTACAAATTCTCATAGATCATAATAGGAAAATATCTCATATTAACATATGAAAATTCCAACCAATTCAAGGACCTCCATGTACCACCCAACCATAGATTGGGTTGAACCAAATCTCTCTTTCAACCAATTACCCTCGCACCATATTCCAAGCATGAATGTGGGATATAATGGAACAAACTAAGACAAAACCAAACCAAGGCTTCCAGAGGACAAACCACCTCAACCCTCAACCACAATGATTCCACCTCTATGTTCAAGAATCACTAACATCAATTAGATCAGTCTCTACCCAAGTTGTCTAGGACTCTAAGAAATAGTAACTCAACCCACAACCTTCCAAGTATCTAGAGAGTTTTTCTAACTTGACTCTATGGAATAGTAACTCAACTCACCAAGGGCTCTAGAGTGTTTGTCCCAGCCCAGGCTTCAGGACTAGTAACTCAACCAAAGTTGTTCCAGGGCTTCCAAAGAATTTGTTCCAACAGGCACCCATAAGGAACCTGAGCACCAATTGAAAAACAAATGGAAAAACAAAAAACACCATGGCTATCCAGGAAATGGAAAGGCAAGGCAAAAACCACTTTCTATAAAATAAAATATCCATGCAAATGACAACACATAACCAATGAATCAAATTCATATACCATGCGTCCAAAAATCAACAAGGAAATCACATGTGCAACCTATTACCTGATCTAGTTGTAGTTTCTAACCCAATTATTCCCTTGCACTTTCCTTCTTTTCATTTGCCTTCTTTCTACAAATCCAATGTATGACATAGTGCTCCAAGAATACTCCAATAATTCTCTAAGTGTGCAAAAGAATGAGAGAATGAGAGAATGAAACGAGAGCTCCAAAACTGAATTGAAAAAAGTTTGTGAATGGATCCTCATAAGCCTTTTTATTATCGAGTCCTCTATTTTCTTCATTTTCATTAATTTTTACTTCAATTCCCCCCTCATGAAAATTTTCATCTCTTCACCTTCCATTTCTCCAATTTTCTTGTATTTTCATAAATAAATGCTAGTTATTGCACTTTTACTTTTCCAATTTCCATAGCCATTAATTAGTCACAATTGATACCCCATCACTATGTTTTCCCCAACATTAATCTTGGAATATGTGTCCCATGACCTTGGTTTTATTTTATTTACATAGAAAATCAACTAGGGGTTGTTACACACAAAGTGGGCTCACGTTAATCTATTCTAGGTTGGTTATAGTAAAAATAATCTCCAAAATTCGTTGCATTGTAAAATTATATTTTGCAAGGCCAAAGTGGTTGAGGGCTATCTCATAATTATAGTGTTAAAACCAGGATTTAATTATAGTGAAACTCTAATAATTCCAAGTGCATATATCCAATTGTATCCTCTTTCAATTGTGAATAGTTATATAAAATGCATAATATTATATCCCCAACATATTTTGGAGTGGAATATTAATGAAGTGTTTATGGTAAATAATTTTGGTTCAGTTATTTGTCCCCTGGGGGCATTGTGTGGTGGAGGAGGAAGTTCTACTCATGAAATTCAAAAATCATATAACATTGTGAGGGGCATTTTAATAGTCATGATTTACTTTTCCTTGTTATTTTTGGATTTCAAAATGGAACCCACATATGATTGAAAATACATAATAGAAGAAAATGTTGTTATATTTCATTTTCAATTAAACCACTCAGTTTCTATAATTACAATGTCATTGGAGGAAATGATCGAAAATAGGTCAAAAACACAGAGAAAAAAATGATGAGTTGGAGTTTGTGTTAACAAGTGGAGGAGTTGTGAGCTCTCCTTAGCACAATGAACCTTCACTCCCCCATTTTTCATTGCACAGATAGTTCTAAAAATAAGACAAATTTTGACTTGAATGCATCCCTTCTAGATCAGGGAATACTAAAACATAGGCTAATGGAATTATGTAATATGTTTTGTATTTACGTATTGTAAATTTTACAAAATTTTACAATCCTTTTGGAAAGTTTTAACTTCCAAATAACCTTTGTATGTAAGGCAAGTATGTCTTAAAATATCCATAATAGGAGACTATTTAGAAGAGACCCTGCCTGAGCTAACCTAGGTTTAAAGGAAATTGAAATATCTTAATGTACATGATACAACTGAGGTGAATTTTGTTTGCTATAATACAAAATTATGATAATTGTTTTAAAAAAAATAATTAGAAAA
Source organism: Pinus albicaulis (assembly GCA_034641835.2). NCBI lineage: Eukaryota > Viridiplantae > Streptophyta > Pinopsida > Pinales > Pinaceae > Pinus > Pinus albicaulis. The sequence continues at coordinate 910,704,680 of CM076579.1, read as the reverse complement.
ACAAACAAACAAAATAGATACACGATTAAAATATGAAAAAGATAAATATTTGGAGTAGAAGGATGCCATTAAGAAGAACCACTACATGCAATGAGTTCAATTTTGGCACCTCTCCTTCCCAATATTCACTCTCTTCCTATTTCCTTATTATAAGGTCTCTTGTCGATGAAGTCGATTTTAATTAGGCTTGACTCCGTCAATCACATATATATTGAATCCCCTTTGACAGAAAAAATGACTATATGATTTATACATCCAAATTTCGACAATAATCCCCCTAAGATTCAAATCAAGACTCTAGCCAACCAATAAGGACAACACTTATATAATAATTGAAATTTAATAAATCAATATATAGGGCTTAAAATGCCCCTCCCATTGAAATTAGTAGTTACCTCAACATTTGATTAGTTGTGGATGTTTATGAATGAATAAGTCATCTTCTCATATTGCATGTTCAATTGGTAGGTTCTTGCACTTGATTATGTACTCTATAATTGCTCAATTTAGAAGTTGCTTAATCCTTTCTTCCAAAATTGTTTTTGGTTCTAACATGGTTTCTCCCTTCTTCATTAATATCTTATCAAATAAGCTTGAAATGGGATCTTGTCCCCTATTACCTTATTTGAGTAAGAAACATGGAAGACTATATGTACACATGAATATTAAGGTAACTCCAATTTGTAAGTCATAATTCCAATAAGAAAAAAACACCTTATAGGGATCGCAATACTTGGGTGCTAACTTATTATTATTTTCTTGTTGCGCAAGGTGCATATGCATGGTTGTAGCCTTATAAATACCCGACTTCTGCTTTAAAATTCTCTTTCACTACGATGTTGATTCACTTGTTGTTTCATCTTATTTTGTGCCACAACCAACTTTTCCCTCAGTAATTGGAGAATCTATTGTTGGTGCTCTATGTGGTCCTCCAGTACTTGAACCTTTGATTTCTGTCTCAAGGGTGATGTGATGAATTTTGGATGATAACTATAGAGTTCCATAAACGAGGGTATTTTTTTGTGAAGTATAGAAGGACATGTTGTACCATCATTCTTCTAATGGAAAACACTTCACCCATTGTGTTTGTTTGTCATATGCAAAGAAACGAAGATCTTCATTGGCTTGAGGATGATAATAGGAGTTGTGAATAAATTGAGTACCCAAATGAGAAAATAATCCAGTCTAAATTACCAATGAAATTCAGATTTCTATCACTTACATTAACCTTGGGGATTCCATGTAGCTTCTAAATTGTATCCATAAATGTTATAGCTATTGTACTAACATTAAAAGGGTAATAAAGAGAGAAAAAAATTGAATATTTTGTGGGTATATCCAACATTACCATGATTACATTCTTTAAATTGTACCTGGGTAGGCATGTAATAAAATAAATTGAAATGTCTTCCTAAGATTCACTTATTATAGATAATGGTTGTAAGGTTATACCCAGGGTCTTGATTATCTTTGGACGATTTATATGTCTAAATTATGTTACATTTAATTATCATTTTGAAGTCCATAAAATTATGGAATACAAGTAGAGTATGTGTATAATGAAATTATTTTCAATATGAGATATCTAAAATGTTTATGGAAAATAAACAAAGAGAAATGAATCTAACTATGAAAATGAAACACACTTGCATGAAATTAAAATCTAATTCAACAACTCTTGGTAAGGATCATGTACTTGGGCATTGATTTAACTATTAAGATCTTGTTGTCACCAAATTATCTCTTTGTTAATATAAAACGTTCCAACTATTGTATCTTAAGAGAAAATCCCTTGGTTGTGAAAGGAATCAGTGCATAAGACATTTTAAAAGTGTGTCACGGAAATGATTTTATCATGAGGTCTTTGTTCTATCCCTATGGAGACTAGTTTTATAAAACCCTTAATGATCTAGAATAATAAAAGATTTCATAGTGCCATTCACTGCTGATATATGAATGACAAGAATAACTGCAGGGGAAACTCAAAGTAATGTGCTGAAAACACAGAATCTACCACTTTTAAGTTTAAGAGGAAATTCATGGAGAGAGAGGAAAATCGAAATAATATGTTGTAAACACAAAATCTATTACTTTAAAGTTTCATCAGGAGTTTGTGAAGAGAGGGAAAACTCAAAATAATATGCTATAAACATAGAATCTATTACTTTTAAGTTTTAGAGAGAATTTGTAAAGGGAGAAGAGATGGAGTGAAGGAGCGCAAATTAATGTTATTTAACTCTTACTCACAGATGTAATTAAGAGACCGAATGCTACATTACTTCACTTCATTCAAAGAAGAAGGGACAAAAAATGGCACAAGAAACACGAATCACCATCAACAATTGCAGGAAACTTACTGCTTCTTTCATTTACCCATCAGAAAAATAAGTAAAAAATGTAATCCCCAAGAGGTCCATAACTCATGCCCCCTCCATTTCTTTCTTTCTCTCTTGCTTAAATGCATCAAAAATAGTTTGTAACTGTTGGAACTTCTTGTAACTACTCAAATTTCCTAAAACTCTATAAACTACCTATTGCATTGCAATTAAAGACTTCATTACAATGTCGATCTTTAATCAAGAAAGAAAAATAGAATCAAAAGTATCAATCTATTTGCTGGATTTGATTTGTTGTTGATGTGTCTCTGTCTGTTTCGGCTGTGATGTCCCAATAGTCTACGTAAATGTATCTCCACTAGACTCTGCCCATGCATTTTCATTTTTGAATGCTATCATCATGTCACATGCTACTTGGCTCTACCTCTTCTGCTCGTGCCAGCTGCATTATGCCTTTTCCTTTCCTTTGCCCTGCGTCAGATCACATACCTGAGTCTTTCTGCCCACGTTCAGAATTTCTTCCCTAAACCACCACAAGACTTGGAATTGAAATATATTCTATTCACCTCTGAAGAACGCATCACGTCCTCTTTCTATTGCATTTCAGCGTTTCAACTGTTTTACGTTATGATCCTCCTTTCCTCCTCCAATGTGATTTAACACAAGAAATGCATTACTTCCGGATTTGAAAACCTTTGGAGTTTACTTTCGAAACCACATTGCATCCACCTGAAAATCAAAAATTGGGGATTTTATTATAAAAGACGAGAGGTAATGTTAAATTATGCGATGCGCGAAGTGCGACAGGCGGAAGGTGACGTGGCAAGAAGAGGTGGGGCCAATCTCAAATCGCAAATCAATGGATTTTTTATGAGAAATAGAAGGTAAGCACTAAAACTTGTGAACTGTGAAGTGTGGGGAGAGGGAGGTGACGTGGCAGGGATGGGTTCCACGGATATCGCAAATCACAAATCGATGGATTTAGTTTATGAGTGGTGGAGGTAAACATTAAAACTTGCAAAGTGAGGAATGCGGGGAGAGGGAGATGACGTGGAAAAGAGAGGTGGGCTTGCCCACAGAACGAAAATCGCAACCTTTAACACATTCCTTAGTGCTAACCCTTTAAACTTGCGAAGTGTGATATGTGATCACATCGCATCACAATATTGAAAGTTTAACCATATTTTAAACTTGAAACCTTTACCGAATGTGATATGTGATATGATCTCCGCCGTCCATCTCTCTATTTCAGTTATGCGCTTTGATCGTGACTTTCTATTTTTCCCTTTGTGCCTCCTCAAAAACTCTTAAATTTCTAAGGGAAATACACCATTTCTCTGCCTGCGGAAAATTATTCTGTTTTCTCCGCAGTGTAACCCTCCTAAACTTATCCAGTGTTATACCGTGCTAGTCTCTCCTGAGCTTGCGAATGAGCCTGAATTGACCCTTGCTGCGTGCTTTTCTTCTTTTTTGCTCCTCTGGTTTAGATTGCGCTTCCAATGTTGTTGCTGCTTCCCTAACTTTGGTTCCATTGCACATGTGATGATGAATCCTCGTTTCACTTGTGGTTATCCTTTTGAGCATATTGCAGGTCTTCTTGACATTCTAACAACTGTTCCTCAACAACCTTGAATTTCTCAGGACCTCTTTTGACTTTTAACTGAGTCAAATTATGCTACAACACCAACTATCCAAAGATTATCATTTCATTGTTGGTGAATTAGGAAACAAATCAAACTTTCATAAGAGTAAATCATAACTGTAAAAATGGAATTAAAAGATATCCTACATTGAGAAACACTTTGTTCTCTTGTCACATGCCCTCACTTTTTTAGAATAGAATGCCACTACTTATCTACAACATAAATAAACTAATATGATTGAAAACTATAAGAATTATAAACTACAACCTATAATAAAACAAGAATAATATAACTACAATCGATATGGACACAATATCTGATGAAATGTAGTTTATTCCATCACACTCAGGCATATCCTCCAAGAGTTCTCCCTTTGAAATGGAGAAGGCACTCTCATTCATACAAAAACTAAAATAACCAATAATAAATTTAGATCCACATATCTCTCATGTAATTACAACTATTTTTTAATAATTAGAAAGTGTTATCTCTAAAAATATTCCTACAAATATCTCTAAAATATTTGATAGCAAATATTCCATGATTCTTCTACATCTTATATACTTGAGTGATCCTCGCAAATCCTAATCAAATATTTAAGTATTGAAGATGAAATCTGAATTTGGATCTTAATGATAAAGACAATCATTTTGCAAGTTCTAAATGTACTTGAAATCATCACCAAACTCACCCAACCTTCGAAGATCAGTGAAAGAACACCATTTTTTTAACATTTAATCATAAATTCAATTAAAATACTAAAATAAATGCATTGTAAAATATTGAGCCTAATCCCACATATAAATATTGAAGCGAGATTACAAAAAAGTGGAAAAGGAATAAAAAAATTAAAGGAAAGGTAGTGAAAATATGTAAAAAGATGGAAATTCTAAGACTCAACATTTGTCTCTACCTTACTCTATTGGAAAACAAAACATTCAACCACAAAAATTTAAACGCTAGTTCTAATACCTTCCCATAAAATATCCTTCTTAAGCCTTTGGTAAATTTTCATCTTACCCTGAATTTACTCCTATAGGAGAAGCATGTAATTCCAAAATGACGTTATATTTGAGTTTGGAATTCTCTAAATATAGTTCATCCCCATACCACAATGAATTTTTCTTCCATGCAAATTTATTTAATGCACTTGTGTCCTCTTGTAGTTGTTGAATGACCTTGCATACATTTTGATCAAATTATGTAATGGAAATATCACATACCTTTGTGTCTTCTTCTTTCTTTCTAAGTGAATTTTCCACCACATTTTGTAGACAATGTCAAGTTCATAGTATAGAATCCTTATAGCTCATTTTTTTCTCTTCTAAAGGTTTTCATTGTCATTATAACTACTGCAACCCATCATGATATATTTTTCCCTTGAAGTGCCTTCCCATTAGGTAAGGACACCATTTTTTAACGACGTATAATATGCCTAGTATTTCCTTTTAAATAGGTTTGAGTAAGTTATTTCCTTTAAGTTGTCTACTTTCAAACATAAGGGGCTCTATTCTTCCATTAAAATTATATTAATGCCATAACTTGGGGCATCACACTCCATAATAAAGGTTTTTGTGAAGTTAGGCATGCCCTGGAAAAAAGTTGTACACATAACCTCCTTGAAATTTTCAAAAGACTTGGTTGCTTCTTGTTTCCAAGAAAATGTTGAGATTCAATAAGAAATTTTTGGCACCCATGATCCTAGTGAAAGTTAAGCACCTACACTAGGGTGGGGCCCACGAGCTATTTTTAGGTGCATGTCTATTTTTATTATCCCTTAATTTAGATGGAAATTAAACTGTAATATATTCTCAATGTGGACTTGAAATAGTTAACTGAAGTGGAAAAATTAGTTAGCTAAGTGAATTTCGAGTTAGAGGTTGGTTGGTGGTACATTTAGAATTAATTCTAGTTGTAACAAAGTTCGAAGTGCAGTGGTGCATGAGTTTGTGCAAGTTGCAAAAAGTTTAACTCAGTTAATTGAGTTAAACTCAGTTGTGCTAGTTGTAACTGAAGATACAAGTAGTGAGAGATCAAGATAATTAAATATTAATTAATTCACATGCAGTGATCTCACATGAAACTAAAGATTTACTATTATTAGCTACATGCATGTCAGATCCAGTGGAGACCCAGTTGAGTTCTAGGTGAAAGGGAAGTTGACTATCAGTTGTGACATTATCCACTTTCACACATGCAAGTAAACACAAATCGGGTGTTCCCATGATACTTGCACAGTAAATGCAGGCAGGATTGCATCAATTCAGGGATTGCACAGTAAAGGCAGGTTGTCTGGAGACAGTAACTTGGCTAAGGGTTTTGCCAATTTTTATATGAAATTGTGAGACAATTAGCTGATGTATTGAGGGCTCTTGTGAGAAGAGTTGTATGTAATTGTTTCATGGTCCATGATATAATATACAATAGAATATAGTGGTGTTTTTAGCTGTAAGCTTTCCCCGAGAAATTATATGTGTTGTGTGTGATTGATCTTTCTTCATGTTCATGTGATTGGCGTTTGTGTTTTTAATTCTGCAGAGATTTGTAGAAGAGATTCAATATTTAACTTTATAAAATTGTTAGATCGGGTGAATCCAATATATACATGCATCTTGTATAATTTCTACATGGTATCATAGTACAATAAATTGCAGAAGTGAAGCAGGAGTTGAGTTTGTGACTGGATAGAACTCAAATTTGCAAGAAATAATTTCTTGATGCTATAGCTAATTCAAGATCGAAATGGATTTCAATGGATTGAGGTTAGAGTATGCACTTGAGGGAAGCTCAAAATAAATTTCTTGGAAGGACAGGATGGAGGCAGTACACGAAGACAATGACTTGAAGGAATTCATTGAAAAAGATGTTCCTAAGCCAAATGCTGCAGATGCTGCCATTTTTTATGCATGACAAAAGAAAGTGGCAAAGGCAAGGAGGTTCTTGTTGGAGGGAGTACGAAACCAAATTTTCTCAATACTCCATGGGAAATCCACACCATATGCTATGTGGAAGGCTTTGACGGATCTATTCCAAAGAAACAACGACCATAGGAAATTGGCGCTCAAAGATAAACTCGGGAAGATCAAGATGGAAAAGGGCGACACCATTCTAAAGTATCTCACGAAGTTTTTCCAATGTCAAGATGAACTAGGGAGTGTGGGAATAATAGTCGTTGATGATGATTTGGTGATTTTGGATCTCCTAGGAATTCCTAAGAGTTGGCACAATTATGAAGACTCTGCCAACAGACTGGAAAAATTGCCAGATTGGAAACGACTGTGGTCAAATTTGGTATAGGAGGAGTTCAGTCGGAACACCAGAGATGGATCTTCATCAAAGCATGATGATGAAGAGGATTTTTCTTTGGATTCCAAGGAAAATAAGGGGAAGGGGAAGAAATTCCATTCTAAATCTGAGTCTAAAGGAAAGAAGGAGGACATGTCCAAGGTGAAGTGTTTTCACTATCACGAACATGGGTATTTTGCTACTAACTGTCCACAAAAGAAGAAGAAAAAGAAAGTTGTTGGATCTACAGCTGGTGAGGCCCTTGCCTCACAATTTGAGCTTGAATTCTCCTTGATTTCATGCATGGTGTCAAGTTCATTGGGATCGGTGTGGTATTTTGATAGTGGCGCTTCCTTTCACATGACAGGAGACAAAGAAATTTTCAATGATTTGGAGGAGAAAGATCTCCAGATGCATATTGAGATGGGTGAAGATGGACGGTACAGTGCAACCGAGGTTGGTACCATTACCTTTTAGAGGGAGTCAGGTAAACCACTTCAATTAAAATATGTAATGCATGTTCTAGGTCTGAAGAAAAATTCGGTCTCAGTCGCAATGTTGGAGGACAAACGCTATGACGTTGCTTTTAATGATGGAAAATATTTCCTGTGACGTAAAACAATGGGTCAAGCCAAGAGGATAGGGATTCGAGTTAAAAATATATACAAGCTGGAGGTAGATTGCTGCGCTGCCATGATGGGCAAGGCAAAAAAAGTGGTGAGCCAGGATGAGGGCGAATTATGGCACAAGCGATTGGGCCATCTTCATCATGGAGCCTTGAAAGTCATGCAACAAATATCTACTGGACTTCCAATGGGAACACATGCTCTGTTAGATCAGTGCAAGGGTTGCACCATGGGGAAGTATGTAAAGTCGACCTTTCATGAGAAGGAGAATCGAGCTTTAGGGATCCTTGAGAGAGTTCACACAGGCGTGTGTGGACCATTCTCGGTTGCTTCAACAACAAAACATAAGTACTATGTAATCCTTGTTGATGAATTTTATCGTAAATGCTAGATCTTATTCATGCAGAAAAAATATCAAACATTCTCTAAGTTGTAAGTTTAAGGCATTGGTGGAGAAAGAGTTGGGGAAGCAAGTGAAGGCTCTTAGGAGCGATAATGGTGGAGAATACATCTCTAACGAATTCAAGAACTTCTGTAGCAAAGAAGGAATTTGAAGAGAACTCATAACGCCTCATAACCCACAACAAAATGGGGTCACAGAGAGGAAGAACAGAACGATCATGGGTGCAGCATGAACAATGTTGCACGATCAGGGCCTACCAATGAATTTGTGGGCAGAAGCATGCAACACTGTGGTTTATGTGTATAATTGTTTTCCTCATAGAGTACTTGGCATGAGTACACCTGAAGAGGCTTTCATTGGTAAGAAATCTGATGTTTCACACTTTAATATTTTTGGCTCATCTGTTTATGTGCATGTGACCAAGGACGGCAGGAAGAAGCTGGAACTGACTGCTGAAGTTGGGATTTTTGTGGGGTACACAAAAACACCCATAATTATCATATGTATTTTCCAAACAGTAGAATGACTGTTGTACGACGAGATATAAAATTTGATGAGGGGAAAGACATGCAGTTGTACCTTGAGAGGGAGCTTGACTTGCATGCAGAGGAGGAACTGCTAGTTCCCAAAGACAAGTCTCAATATGTGGATCAACCACATGAGGAGGTTCATGTAGTGGAGGAATCCACTCATGTAGAGCCATCCATCATAAATGGCAGAAGGCGCACCACGGAAGCTGATAGGTTGAGACTTGATGCTGCACAGAATTTAGGAGCCCCTACTTCACAACACAGACAGAGACCATCTCTTAACTGATTTACTGGATACATGGCTCTCATGAGAAAATGTATTATGACTGAACCATATTCCTTTTAGGAAGCAGTGCAGCATCCTATTTGGGTTGATGCAATGGTGGAGGAGTATGACTCCATTGTAAAAAACAATACATGGGAAATTGTCGCAAGAACGGTTGACAAAACAATGGTAGGTTCGAGATGGATCTAAAAGGTAAAGAAATATGTTGATGGGAATGTGGAGAAATACAAGGCCATACGTGTGGCCCGGGGTTTCTCACAGATCGAGGGGATAGATTATGATGAGACCTTTGCACTTGTCGCAAGGTACTATTCCATAAGGACCATACTTTCACTCTCAGTGCAGATGGGCTGGCACATTCATCAGATGGATGTGAAAAATGTGTTTCTCAATGGGATTATTGAGGAAGAGGTGTACATAGAGCAACCTTAAGGTTTTGAGATCTTCAACAACGAGTCACATGTGTGCAGGCTCAAAAGAGTGTTGTATGGGCTGAAGCAAGCACCCCGTGCTTGGTACACTTGGATAGACAGCTATTTCACCGGACTGGGCTTCACCAAAAGTGAAGCAAATGAAAACATGTACTAGATTGTGGCTAAGGGTAAGCTATTGATAATTGTTCTTTATGTTGATGATTTAATTTTGACTGGTGATGAGCAGTTGATACACTCATGCACGGATCTTGCAAGGGAGTTCGAAATGAAGGATATGGGCCTCCTTAATTATTTCCTTGGATTGGAAATATGGCAGCGAGATGGTGAAATTTATGTGTCTCAAGGAAAGTATGAAAAGGATATACTAGGTAAGTTTAACATGGAGAGCTGCAAACACATGGATACTCCTCTTCCAGGAAACTAGAGGAAAGAGGATGCTAATTCTGGAGAGGTAGTGGATGCTATTGTCTATCGATAATTAGTGGGTTCGCTAATGTATCTAGTGAACACGAGACTAGACATTTGCTATGTGGTTAACCAACTAAGTCAAGCTATGGTTAAGCCTACCAAGCTCTTTTTGAAGGTGGGAAGCGTGTCCTAAGATACTTGAGGGGCACATCAGAGTATGGTCTATGGTACAGACATACGGATGTAGTGAATTTGCATGGATTCATGGATTCATATTGGGTTGGAAGTCCATTAGACAGAAAGAGCACATCAAGAGGGATCTTTTGCATTGGATCTATAGTTGTTTCTTGGTACAGAAAGAAGTAAAGATCCGTGGAACTCAGTTCAGTGGAAGCGGAATACATGGTAGCAAGCCAAGTTGCATGTGAGGCTATCTGGATGAGAAAGACCTTGGTTGGTTTGTTTGGTTCTCAGATGGATCCAACAGTGATTCATAGTGATAATCAGAGTTGCAATAAAATCTCGATTAATCCTATGTTTCATGGTAGGTCCAAGAATATAGTTATCTGGTACCATCATCTCAAATATTGTGTGCATAAGAGAATCATGTTGCTTCAGTACATTCCCACGGAAGATCACGATGCAAATATTATGACAAAGGCGCTCACCAGGAGAAATTTCGAATACCATAGAGACATGATCGGGGTGAAGGATAATCCCTTTCTTGTTGAGAGGGAGTGTTGAGATTCAACAAGAAATTTTTGGCACCCATGATCCTAGTGAAAATTAAGCATCTACACTAGGGTGGGGCCCACAGGCTATTTTTAGGTGCACGTATATTTTTATTATCCCTTAATTTAGATGGACATTAAATTGTAATCTATTCTCAATGTGGACTTGAAATAGTTAAATTAAGTGGAAAAATCAGTTAGATAAGTAAATTTCGAGTTAGAGGTTGGTTGGTGGGACATGCATAGTAATTCTATTTGTAACAGAGTGATTCTAGTTGTAAGAGAGTTTGAAGTGCAATGGTGCATGCGTTAGTGGAAGTTGTAAATAGTTTAACTCAGTTAAGTGAGTTAAACTCAGTTGTGCTAGTTGTAACTGAAGATACAAGTAGTGAGAGATCAAGTGAATTAAATATTAATTAATTCACATGCAGCTAAAGGTTTACTATTATTATCTGCATGCATGTCAGATCCAATGGAGATCCAGTTGAGTTCTAGGTGAAAGGGAAGTTGACTATCAGTTGTGACATTATCCGCTTGCACAGATGCAAGTAAAAAAACATTGGATGTGCCCATGATACTTGCGTAATCAATGCAGGAAGGATTGCATCAATTCAAGGATTGCATTCAAAAAGGATTGTGCAGTGAAGACAGGTTGTCTGGAGACAATAAATTGGCTAAGGGATTTGCCAATTTTTGTATGACAGTGTGAGACAATTAATTGATGTACTGAGGACTCTTGTGAAAAGATTTTTGTATGTAATTGTTTCATGATCCATGATATAATATACAATATAATATAGTGGGGTTTTTATCTGTAAGCTTTCCCCAAGAAATTATCTGTGTTGTGTGTGATTGATCTTTCTTCATGTTCATGTGATTGATGATTGTGCTTTTAATTCTACAAAGATTTGTAGAAGCGATTCAGTATTTAACTTTAGAAAATTGTTAGATTAGGTGAATCCAAGATATACATGCATATTGTATATTTTCTATAGAAAATGCCTACTTTTTCAATAACGTTATTAGAGGTGTTGCTATTTGACCATAATTATTGACAAAATTACAATAATATCTCGTCAATCCTAAAAATCCTCTAATTTATTTAAGGTTTGGGAATTGGTCATTCAATCATAGCTTTAATTTTGTTAGGTCCACTTTGACACCTTCATGAGAAAAAATATAACCCAAATATCCACTTCTTAAACCCCAAAGGCCCACTTGGAAGACTTCACATCTAGTTTTTGATCGTGGACTTTGGACTGTGGATCAACGATCTGTGCAATGAACTGTATGCCATGTTCTGATAAGTGATTGATTATTTCATGGGGGAGAGTGTGAGCATTCCCACTCCCTGACCATGGGTCAATTCCAATGCGCACTTGATTTCCAGATCTGATGCTCCAAGTCAGACCATTCCAGATGTGCGGTAGAGAGGCTAGAACATCCTTCTAAATTGATGAAATGTTTTGGTGGCTCCAAGAGGGACGTCTGATCCAGTCAATAATATTCATGGGCTGAACGTGTTTCATGTACACCACCTATGTCCAGAGATTTCTGGAGTTCATAATTTTCCATCCCAATTTTGCAGCAAGTGATTTGGAAAAAATGTCCAGATTCTCGATGCCCCATCCTCCCCACTTTTTTGGAAGGGTGATACGATCCCATTTGATCCATGTGAATGTATGTCCTTCTCGATTCTCATTCCAATGAAAGCGACAACATAATTATTGAATTCTATTAATGATGGCATGGGGGATCCACGCAAGAGACATCCAGTAAACTGGAGTGGCTTCCAGGACAGATTTGATCAAGGTGAGTCGCCCAGCCCGAGATAACCATTTGTTGTGCCAAATAAATATTCTCTTTTCCAATTTGGAAATTAGCCATGTCCAATCTGCAATGCAGTAATCCGATATTTTTAGTCGAAAAACAAGATACCGAAGACCATCAAGAGGGTCTAGTGTGGTGAACAAAAATCTGTTCATGGCAAGTCCCCTTTCGTGTGGAGTGCATCCAAATACTGATATGGTCAATTTGTGAGCATTGCAGATCATGCCAGTGGCTATGCTAAATGAGGCAAGCGCTACTGAGAATAATAATATGCCACTGATTGATCCATTAAGAAATATGACAACATCATCCATGAATAGGAGGTGGGTGAATGCGCATCCCTCTGTAATTTTGATGCCCTATAGACGCCCCTGATTCTTTTCGTCCATTATTAATCAACTTAATGCTTCCCTTTTGAGGAGGAAGAGGAGTGGAGATAGGGGGAAACCCTGTTTGAGCTCTCTTTCCAAGTGGAAGAAGGTGGAGGCAGATCCATTGATGAGAACGCTGAATGATACGTTAGTGATACAACACATGATCCATTTGATGAAACTGTAGGGGAACCCCAGATGGGTGAGGATCATGCAAATGTAGAGCCAATTAGAGTAATCAAATGCTTTTGCAAGGTCCAACTTTAATATAATTCTCTTGAGATTTTTTCATTTGATGGAGTGAAGGACCTCTTGGGCTGTGCCAATGGCCTCATGGATCTGGCGGTGGTGGAGGAAGGCAAATTGTTCAGATGAAATGTCTTCAGAGAGGATGGGCTTAATGTGATTTGCAATGATTTTGGCAATGATAATGTATATGTAGTTACAGAGGGAGATAAGACGGTAGTTAGAGAAATGTCTGGGGGCATCAGATTTGGAGATGAGGGCAACGAACGTGGAGTTTTAAGCATCATATAATTTTCCAGATGTGTGACAATATTAGACCACATTGAGTATATCCTGACCCATGATCTCAAAGAAATCCAGGTAGAATTTAATAGGCCAGCCATCAGGCCCAAGGCTCTTGTATTTCTGGAACCATTTCAAGGTGTCCTGTAGTTCTTGCATGGTAACAGGACGATTCAGTTGTTCTTCATCATCTTGGTCCACAAATCTAGGAAATAAACCAACAAATTTTATAATTTCAGCCAGATTGGTGTTAGCAAGGGCCTTGTAGAGGTTGCGAAAGTGTTCCACCCCCATGTGGGCCAACTGTTGGAAATTTTGGGTTTGATTTCCATGTTCGTACTCTAGTGTCTAGATAGTATTGATGGCTGGTGAAAGAATTTAGATTTTTCATCTCCAAAACAAGTATGCTAATATTCATATGAAGAAATAATTTGTTAAAATCAATTCTCGCATTAAGTGGAAAACTCATATGCATATAACAATATATTACATACATAAATCCATTGCAGAATATGAGATTACTGAAAAAATCCTTCAAGTCTTCAAAATGATTAAATTTAGCTAATAGGAAAAATCAATATCCTTATATTCCTATCGATGACGACCCTTTGGTCGATCGACCAACCCCCTTCTCTACGAAAAGAGAATCGTATATATGGAAAAAATATTTAAAAACAATACTCAAATAAATTACAATTTATAAAATAAAATATGAAAGATAAAATTAAGTAAAATTGATTAGGCTAGATGAGGTTATGATTTTTAAATAAAAATTGCATTTTTAAGGTTGTTGATGAAGCCACCTAAATTAGTCATTCATCATCCAATGGAATCGAGTCAGACCCAGTTATTGAGGTATTTGTTTCACTCTCTTTCATTCTAAGTAATTATGTCTAGTTGTCAAATGGCTCAGGAATCTAAGTGAGATGCATGGGATTGATGTTACTCAAGACAATTTAGCATTATATGATTGTTTTCAATGAATAATTTTTCTTTATCCAAAATTTAGGAGAAAACTTAGAAATGGATTTCATGCATTCATATGGAACTCGAAAACATTTCTAAATTTTTGCGACAAACCATTCATAAATGGCTTCAATATTTTATTTATACTTTTCTTTGTGTTCTTTTACACCTTGTAAGATATGATCAGGGGTAGGGCCTTTTCAATATCCTTAGTGTAAGGCATGATGTAGTCTTATACAATATCTAATGCCTAATTCCAAACCTTGTTACACTAGTTAGTAACTTCTTTAATCCATTCCTTTATGATTAACACACTATATTTCCTTTGGTTCAAGGAAGTTTCCATCATCCTCTTATCAATTTTAGAAACTTTACAAATGTTGACATATTTTTCTTTCTTCTCCCATAAGAAAATTTTATCTAAATGGTTTGATGTTACTTCATCCTCTTTCACCAAGGTCTCAAATTTATTGGAAAGTTGAAGAAGGTCAAGATAAAGACTAGAAATTTTACAAGTTCTATTATAAAACTTATCCTGAATTTTCTTTAGCTAAGCATCCACAATTATAGCATGATTCTTGAAAACATACATGTTTATGGTTTCTTTATTCAATGTCTCCATTCTGTCAATATGTGTATGTTTTAACTCTTCTATTTGTTTTTTTAATTTGCTTTAAATTTCTAATAACTGCCTTTGTAACTAAGTTTTAGTCTAATGTTTTTCCTTCTTATGATTCTTCTCCTTCTGTGATAAAGTAATTTTAAAACTTTCCTGCAACCCTTGGGTATTGTATTACAGTGTTTGACTATCATTATTCCTTAGGTATTATAATTCATGTTCCATATCACTAATCGTATTCTTGCATTGATCTAACTACTTAGAGAGTTCATCAATAAACCATTTATTGGTCATAGAGAAAGCCTATAAGGTTGACTTCATTTACTTTGCAACCTTTTTTGGTTCTCCAGTAGGATACCAAGTTGTTGATGTCACTTCTTGCAAGGATGTGTTTGTTTTAATCTTTTTGGATCTTTTAAATACAACTTTAATTGAGAATTTAAATAATAATTTTCTAATGAAACCACTCATTTGGTGACTAGTATCACTCTACCAATATTAACAAATAAAGAAGAAAATATCTCTGAATTAATTATCATTGGGGTGACAATACTTGTGGGAGAAATAACCTACATTATTTTATCTGAATTAGTTGTACTTGTAATATTTGGATCATTGATATTCTGACTATCACTTTGAGCTTCAACCATAGGTTCATCTTCATGTTCTTTGACCTATGTCTATTCAGATATGGGCATGATGTTTTCCTATTATTTTTTCTTTGTATTCTATGTTCCTATACCATTTCCTTCCTTAAATTATGAAAGATGTTCATGATTTGATCTCATGTTATGTTGATTTTTTTCTTTCTCCTACTCTAAAAATGTTAGATTCATATTATCTATAGTGTTTTGAGGCTTGTCTTTTGAAGTACTTTGATCATCGGTTTGGATCATAATAACATCAACTTTAGATTCATCTCAAAGAATCAATGGACTGATAACTTCTCTAATTCAAATTATAGTAAAAGGGACAAGTGAGAGTATGGCTCTTTCTCGAAAGAAGGACATTGTAACACCCCACCCCACATTTAATCGCTTTTACAATATCTCCAAGGTAAACATGAGTTGAATATTACTATGACATGAACCGACCTTCAAGTTATAGTTATGGAAGTGGGGCCTACTAACCAAAACACATATTTCCACTTTTTAGGGACACCAAATACTTAGGAGTCTGAAAACCACCCCTGGTGATTAATCCCTGAGATGGAACTTCTTTTCACAAGCTTTACATCCCAACTGCACCCTTGACACACTGTGCATGTGGTTGGAAGTCTCCAAATGCACCCACAATCCTTCCTGCATGCGGATGTGATTGAAATATGTCAGTTTTTTGCCAATGGTTGCGTGATCTGTGCCACTTTTTCAGGGCTAGCCTATAGGAAAATGCCCATAATTTCCCAAAACTTTCTAGAATCAGGTCTTATATGATAACAAGTTTGAAAAATCAATAGTAAGGATATATATTTCTCAAAACATGCCATCCACATAATATACATTTCATTAAACATGCAGTAAACATAGTAGTTACAGGTCATGAATTCATATTTGATCATAATCTTCTTAACGTCATAAGAGAATCATCAAGAAGGCTCAATTCCCTCTCAAGCTAGTTGCAATAAGACTTGTTAGCCTGTGCATACATTAACCATTCCACAACTAATCAAATCATGAACAAGATCCATAGTAAAAACGCATCATATAACTAAAATAGAATCCATGGTAGTTCAACCATAAAATCAACATAATAAACTATACATGTGCTCATCAATCACAATAAGAAAGTAGCTCACTTTAGGATATGAAAATTCCAACCAATTCAGGGACTTCCATGTACCACTGGACTATAGATTGGTTTGAACCAAATCTCTCTTTCAACCAATCACCCTTGTTCCATATTCCAAGCATGAATGTGGGATCATATGGGTTAAACCAAAGTAGAAAAAAACATGGATTCTAGAGGAAAAACAACCTCAACCCTCAACTACATTGATTTTACCTAAACCGATCCAGAAATCACTAACATCAAAACAATCTTGGATGAATCTGACATCCTTCACCAACTCCAAAGGAATTTTTTTGTCTTCACCCATCCACCAAGAGTTCTAGGAGAAAGCCCATCTCCTCCCTTGATCATTAAGAATTTTCCTGAGACCACCTCAACCAGGATCCAAGTCTATCGATCATCTAAACCTTAATCAAATGGAGAACCCACTACATCATGGTTATCTAGGAAATGGATAGGAAAGGCTAAAACCACTATGAATCTAGGAAAATCCCATGCCAACTACAAAAAAATAACCAAAGAACCACATGAATTTACCATGCATCCAAATCTTAGCAAACAAATCACACATGCAACCTATTACCTGCAATGTACACCTGTTTTAGGTGTTGCCCCAAGATTTTCCTTGTGCTACCTTGCTTTCCTTTGCTTACTTTCTTACCCAAGTGCTTCCTCTCTCTTCTTTTTGAAAGTCATCAAAATATAAACTTACCAAAGTGCTTAAAAGTTGTGAATTGTTTCTATTATGCATTTTTATCGTTGATGTCTAGTCTCTTCCTTTCATTTTCCCTTCATTTTCCTTCATTTTCTCTCTAATTTACCTTACATGCTTATTTGTGCCTCTTCATCTCCCTTCTCTCATATTTTCCTTTATTTCCTTAATTAAATGTCATTGATTGCCTCTTTACATTAGTCAATTGATATAGCGATTATTAAAATAAAAGTGATGCCCAATATAATGTTTACCCACCATTCAGATTGGAATACATGTCACATGACCTTGGTTCAATTTATTTACATGGAAAATCAACCCAGGGTTGTTACAAACATGTACAATTCTTCTATGTGAGCTTGAATTTTTTTCTTGACCATAGGGTCATTTAAAGAAAAAGATCATAATACTAACTTCATCAAAATAAAATGCATTCTTGAACAAATGGTGAAAAGGGAGATCTTGGTGATAATAACTCTTAGAATACATGAATAATTTTAGATGTGCGCTCACCATTTTATCAAGCTCATACTTATAAAAGTTGATTAAATACACTAGACTTTCTTCAAACATTTTGCTTCCTATATTGGATGGCCTTTATTAAGAAGATAATAGAGACCAATTTGGATAGGAAATGTTAGCCAAAGTTTCCTGGAATTATTTGACAATAAATTTGTTATTCCATGCATAGTTGTTGTATTAGTTAGTTCCCTTAGTGCCAATCTATTATGAATGTATGTAGGGAGTAAGTGGGGAGGAGTGTCACACCCAAATATTCTAAAATAGATATACATTTATTCTATAAACTAGTATCCAATTCCTTATATATAATTTCAAATATCACTGCGAATTCTAAAAGGGTGTTTACCATGCAACAACTAATATAATGGTGCCATAAAATGATTACACGTATCATACATATGATTTGTATACCAGGTACTAAAAATAATATAACAGAATCAAGGGACATATTTTTCTCTTTCTGACCAAACCCACTTTAATGAAGGGATTTGTGAGACAAATATTATATCATCTAGGAGATAGGAAGAGATGAATAAGGGTGAGCCAAAACCTGGCGGAGAAGACAACGACATCCTGATTGCATTGGTTAGATTATGGGACAAGATATCTACCCAATTAAATATCTTGGCCTTTTGAACAATGCCATGAAACAGAGGATCCTATTCCACTTTGAAATGAGTAAGGTTTGGTTGGTCGTATAATATAAGAAGCATAATTATCACCAAAGAATGTGGGGATTTGAATTTCTCAAATAAATAATTATTTGAAAAATGTCAAAATGTACTCTTGTATCCAATAAACTAACAATATAATAAATAATTCAAACATGAAAGGAATTTGACATGTCAAGATGAAAAAAGATACTACACTTCTTATAAAAATGAAAAATGAACAATCACACATTCACATAAGAAATTTCTGCAAAAGATATATGACCTTGAATTCTCTATTAAAACTAATAACAATATACATATTTAATAAAAAAAATTATAACTTTTCTCTATTCAAATAAATTCCTTTCATACTCATTTGTATAATACCTCTAATAAATTTTAACTTCATTCTATCATAAAAACTTCTATTTCCCAATTTATAATCATTGGAAAAAAATTCATATGATTATTCTTACCAGCAATCATATCAACACAAGTTTTTCATTTTCCAATTTAAAAAATTATCATGGCATAAAAAATAACTTTGTTTAATTTAAGATCTTGTACATGTATTATTCTTTATTCACTCTAAGTAGATTCTCTTCTCATCTCTCAACTTCTTCCTTTACACTCTCGTTATAATCCACATGCATATTCTATATAATATGCATAATGAAAAATGAAATTCAAGTAAATTTATTTACGCAAAAATTTAAAACCCATAATGAAAAATGAAATTCAAGTAAATTTATTTACACAAAAATTTAAAACCCAACCAACAGTTTGGTTTAATGATTTATCCTATTTTATTTTAGGAATTAGTCTAATTTGATTCCTAGAAATGTAGGATCTAATTCAAAATGGCTATGAGAGCTGTAAGTAGTTGTATTGATATGTGGTCAATAGCTTTATCATCACATGGCTGTAAGAATTAGTACCACATTGATGAGGTAAACTCATAATAAAATATTTATAAGTATTTTCTTAGTCAATCTCATGTGAATGGTATTGTGGATTCTTTTATCCTTGATTGTATATTTTACACAAAATATTTTGTCATGAAGAGTAAACATATTGAAAAATCAGGAAATGAATGACACATAGAATGAACTCCAAATGCCATATAGGTCAATCTTTGTCCATGTAAGAAATATGATATGACATGGAAAATAGTTGGAAAATATTGTGGAGTGTATTCATAGCAATTTATAGATGTGGGAAGCTTGATCAGGCTTCACAAACTACACCTAGATCCATTTATAAGTGTACATGTGAAAACAAATCCAGAATCTGGGGCATCAGGGAGATTTAAATAAGATCATATAACCAATGTTTAAAATATAAGATACTTCACGACAGATAATCTGGAACCCGAAATTCAAAATATTTTCAAAGTCGTTCCACCAAACTTTCTCTGAATCTAGATGCAAGTAAAACTCATTGAATCAAAATTAACCAATGTTTAAAATATAAGATACTTCACGACAGATAATCTGGAACCCAAAATTCAAAATATTTTCAAAGTCGTTCCACCAAACTTTCTCTGAATCTAGATGCAAGTAAAACTCATTGAATCAAAATGACCTGTGACTACGTGAAATCATCTGCCGCATCAACATGATCAATGAATTAACTGAAACCAATTGCCACATGAAATTTTATATTACATGTCAACAATATCGTATCTGAAACCCTTTAAAACACATTCCATAGACTACATTGTTAATGAAACTTTGATGAAAATAAAATTATGGGTTTGGATAACCAATATCTGGGAATTTGGGAATTTGATAAACTCAAACAAGCATAATTTAAGTTCAATGTGAATCCAAATACATGCATTCCATGACCCATTCAAATACAAATATGCCTAGCTTGATTAACTTTGGATCTAGATATAAAGATATTGGAATCCGGGTATACAGGTTGTTCATATTATTAATGTTAACATTTTATCAAGATATGTATTATCCTCATTTGCATATCTAGGATCTAATGAAAATAAACACAATATTAAAATATTTGAAATTCTTTGATTCAAATCTCATGAATTAGACTTTTCCAACAGTTTTGTTTTACATTCTGCAAAACAATAAGAAATCAAACTAGATTAAATGATATAAATAATTGTTTTTAAAGGAAATAATTGAAACAAATTAACTACAAAACTTTTAAAACCATAAAAATTTGGCTCATTAATATTAAACCAATCAAAATGTAAATATTCACAAACTGATATAAAATCAAAATCAAATGATGTGAATTAATCAAAATGAAAATATTCACAAACTGATATAAAATCAAAATCAAATGATAATATATCATTAAAATAAATAAAGAAAGAGAAATTTTAAAGGGTCCTTATTATTTAAGGAGAAATCATAGAATACTTTGGGGTTGTTGTATAGGCTACAATATTAGGATATATATCATTCTTCCTTATTCATTACTTCACTAAAGTTGGAAAACTGAAATTATTTTCTTGTTTTATTTGATGATTTAAATAACCCCATCTTTGTTCATAGGCCAATAAGGCTTCTAATTGTATGTTGTTTGTTTTTCTTTTAGAATGTGAAATGGATTCCTATTAGGGTTATTGATGAAAGGTATCTATTGAGATGAATTCAATAATATATGAGGCATTACAAGGATTAAATGTGTACTTTGTTTTTCCTATTTAACATTATAGTTTTGTTCATTTTGGTATGTGGTTGTTTGTGTAACTCTACATTGTAATTACTACTCATGAAAGAGATAAAATATCTCAACTAGACATCTCTTGTAAAAGGGTTGGGGTTCTATTTTCTATCATGAAACAACCAAATCTTATGTTGATATATTTATAAAAGGATTTTTTTTGTATTATTGTTTCCTCTTAACAAATTATTTTAAAAATGATTCAGTGGCCTTGAAATGTCTTGGGTTTACTTCAATCAAGTCTTTGAGTTGAAACAACAAGTATCATTGAAGCCCATATGTAGCGAAGGACTGCATGAGCTATATTTATAAGCTATTATTTTCTTTGATCAATTTCCTTACCTTAGCCATAGGGTTATTCTTTCACACTTCTCTCCTTTTTTCCCATTTGACCCAATCTATATCATGTAATTATGCCCATTATTCATTCATGGTGTGAATAATTTGTCAATATTATTTAGTGGGACCACTCCCTTTTCACATGACTCCATTGTGGATTTCCATTTGGAAAATCCTTCTCTTAATCTAATTACCTCAAGAAAACTAATTATTTATTCTTCCTCTATTTGAACTCATACTAATTGGATAGTAGGTTTAGTGGAAATTGGTGCTACTAGCCATTGCATAGTAGTTTTCTCCTCTTGTATTTTTGTAAAAATATGTTCCTCAGATAAATATGCAACACTACGTTCTCCATTTTCCTATGTTTCCATGAATTCAAAATTTTCTTTTGTAGAAATTGTTTCAACAAGTGCTTCCACAATCAAGGATTCAATAATTAGTTTAGTAGAAATCTTACCCACAATATTGGTAGCAAATACAATATTTTTTCCAAGGATTTTAGTAGCAACCTTAGTGATAGTTTTGTTAGTAGGATTAATAAAAAACTCAATAATCTTGTCTATGACTTTAGTAGCAATTTCAATACCAGTATTCGCTACAATTTTTGTCACAAACTCGTTGCCAACTTATTCAATGGGATTAGTAGAAAAAACTTCATTAATGGGAATGATAAAAATAACTTCATTTGTGGGATTAGTTGCAACAAATTCATCAGTGAGATTAGTCGCAAAGATAGATTGAGTAACAATATCCTCAAAAGTCAAAGAAATATAAAAAATAATAGCATGCTTAATAAAACTAATAGGTTCACCAGGTTCGGGAGCAACCTCAAAAGTCACTTCTGTTACACCATTTTTTGGTCATCTAACCTATTATCATTAGATGAACCCAAGTACACCATGTAAGACCAATTTTACCCTAAGTAAAATTGCTTTCACTATGTGAAATAACTTAGTAAAACACCTTTATTAAGTTGTTTATGGTCTAAACAGGAAACCCAAAAATGAAATAATAAACAAATCTATATTTGTTTATATTTCCTGGTCATATTTAACCCAAAACAAGGAAATCAATTAAATAAATCCTTATTTATTTGATTATTTTCTAGGAATAAGTTATTTAAATCCTTATTTAAATAATATTCCTAGTTAAATCTGACTAAATCATTTATAAATAATTAAATAAATCATTATTTATTTAATTATATTCCCACCATTTCCTTAAAATAATAAATAAATCATTTATTTATTTATTATTTATAAATAAAGGAATTGACCCAAGTCAAAAATCATTTTCCTTCCAACAAATATATTAAAATATTCCTAAAGGGTGGTTCTAGAATTTGATTAATAACATTTTATTCATGCACCAAGTTCTAGATCATCCTAATATTTTGTTATAAATAGAAGGGTTTTCCCCATTCATTAGTCACCTTTTGTTGCCTATTAGATCACTCTGGATCTATACACTTAGTCACATTTTCTCCATTTTTGCCTTGTGAGCTCCCATTGAGTTCTATGTTTGTCTGGGTTTTCTACACCAACAAGAGAGAGAGATTTTAGATCTGAAATGCTGAGGACTATCAAGAACCCATCCCATTGAGGAGAACCGGAAAACACCTTTCTTGTTTTCCTCTCAGGTGCCCCTTTTCAATATAATATAAAAATTCTTTCAAATACATCGTTCTTGTCTTGTCTATTGGATGCATGGAGCCACATTTTACTTTATCTGCTTAATGTCTTTTATGCTTAGATCTAGATTTGTGCAACATTATTTGAATCACCTGTTTGCAGATTTAAAGATATTTAGCAGCCATAATTGATGTTAGGGCTATTTGTTATGCGTAGCTAAAGTGGTCTTTTACGACGAAAGATTCATACTAACAATTGGCGACTCTACACGAGTTTTCTTTTTACGATCACTCGTCGTTTTATATATTCCCGCATATCCAGCCTATTTCGCACTCGGGGGTTTCTCTTCGCTTTTCCTATTTTTCCTAGTTTTATGGTTCTTTTCACCTCTAAAACCCTCAAACATTAAAATTTTTATCTTTCGTGTGTTTCTGGCCCTATTGCGCAGGTAACAGACATCAGCCACAGCTGAGACGATAATTTTTTCTGAAATCTGCCATCGAGAGACCTGGATCTGCAAGTCGCACTTATCGGCCCAAAAACTACGACCTAGACATGAGGACGCACTTTTCTGCCCCAAACCTGCGACCTGGACTGAAAATAGGTCAGAACCTACGACCTGCACTTTTTTTTCACTTTTCCAGCAATTTTTCTGGGTTTGTCTGAAGCTTCTGTCAGGGTTTTCCAGCCTCCATCTCTACCCGTTTAGACATGTTTCTAATATGTTTCACTCAACTAAGTGGGAATATTTCCCTTAGGGCTTTAGTACCCTCCACTTTTGGTGGGAGAGTTTTTGCTGTTTCAGAAGTCTGAATTTCTAGAGTTTCAACCTTATTTCTTTCAGATCTAATACCTCATTTTCAGATCCCTTTAGATCAGCTCTTATCCCTTTCAAATCACCTCATATAGTTTTGTTTGGGTTCATTTCTAGGGCCACCTCCTTGTCCCCTTTACTGTTAGCTAATTCCCTCCTTTTTAGCAGCGACCTTGCCTCTGCCTCTTTGCTGTTCTCTGCACCTCTTTTCAGCAGATTTCTCCTTTAGATCCCCGTCCCTCCCGACCCTAGATCTATTGGCCTCTTTTTAGCTTGCTTTTCTTAGATTTTTTCCCTCTTATAGACTAGTTTTGAGAGACCCTCCTTCTTGGGTTAGATTGATGCATTGTTAGCTGTTAATTTTCTGTTATTTCAGTCTTGTTTACTACAAATTCATTTTTAGTTACACAGCACACTTTTTATTTTACTCTCAAAACATTTGGGTTTAATCAATTAAAATTAACGCACGCCACACACTGACCCTAAGTGAAGAAGAGCCTGGTTAACACCACCTGGAAAAGACTTTAAAATCAATTGTCACTGCACCTCTCTGCCCCTGACCTCACTTGATTTTTTCCCTCCCTGCCCTTGTCGGTTTTTCTTCTTCCCGTCATCATTACGCCCCCAAGGCGCTTCTCCCGGAGACTTCTTGGCCTTCACCCTCAGTTTCCGATTGGTCGACTTCCTCCTTCCTGTCTTCATCGAGTAAGTCCTCCCCCGATTCCATACTCCGACTCTTCTTCTGATTGTTTGGGTTCTCCCCCTACTCCTGGTTCTCCCCCTGTTACCTTCACCATGTCTAGTTCAAGGCCTAGCGCCAGCAGCAACCCCAGTTCTACTGCTAGGTCCATTTCCAGCGGAACCACTACGGGACCTACCTGGACTGCCCCATTGCTCCCTTATATGGCTGGCCTTATTCTCCCCGACTTCAATTAGCTGATGAATGATCCTATCTGCCATGATGTTAGTTGGCCTACTATGCCAACCAAGCTCCCCTCCGACATTCCCAAGTTCGAAGGCCTTGCTAGTGAAGATCCCTCCATCCATATCTGATCTTTCCATATGTGGTGTTCCTCCAATTCCATTACTGATGACTCCATCCGTCTTCGATTTTTCCAACGCACGCTTACCGGCAAAGATTCTAAATGGTATGTTGAGCAGGCCACCTCCTCCCATACCACTTTTGCGACCATTTCCCAAGCCTTTTTATCTTATTTCCAGCTACCTCTCCGATACGACACTGGTACTGAGCTTTTAACTTCCTTCCGTTAATCCTCTTCGACCCGCCTTTCCGCTCATGTCCAAGAATGGCGGCAAATAAGAAGCTTATGTCGCGCTCCTCCCTTTGAAGATCGGGTTTATATGGACTAGTTCCTTCGCTCTCTCCTACCTCCCATTGGAAAAGATGTCGCCTCCCATTTCCCTCAAACCAAAGAAGTCGCCCTCCAAATAGCCTTGAAATATGACCTTATTTATGCTCAATCTGGTTATGTTTATATCGTCCTTCCTGACCTCCCCAAGCCCGGTGGCACTAACTCCCCAGGGGCCTCTCACTCTGCCAACGGTATCATTGGAGCTCTTTCACATACCTCTGCTCAACCTCTTATGGGCTATGGTTTCCCTTCAGGAGGGACCAGCACCTCCAGCACTTTTCCCCCTCCAGGTAGCATGTATCCAGGATACGACATGCCTCCTCCTTTTGCCCCCACTCCTGCTTACATCAATGTTGCCCATCCTAACCCTTATCCTTACCCACATCCTGGTGTCCCAGCTCCTCCAACATTTGGACCTCTCACCCCCTTGCCTTCTCAACCCTCACCGCAGCACTTACTACCCCCTCCAGGGCAAGTATTTGCGTAGCAGGGCACAAGCAATTCTCTTCCTTCTCAAAGAAAGAGGAAAGGCAATCAATCTGTCCCTGGTAATCGTGGATCCAATCCTTCGAGTATTAATCCTAAAAATACCAACCAACCACAGGGATCTCAGCCGAAGCTGGATGGGCCACTTCGCACCAATAAGCCCTGTTCATGTTGCGGTGTTTATGGACATTACACTCACGATTGTCCCCTATTACCACAGATGAGGAAAATGTGGGAGTCTCAGGCCACCGTATGGGGACAACATTCCTCCCCTACTATCCCTGCCAATCCGGCTACTTCTCAACCCGATGTGTTTACCGATCCTTTCCCTCCATAAGGATTCGTGGCCACTCAACCTTCCCCTTCTGGTTCCTCCGATTACCAGATTCTCATGATGGCCGCTGACCAACCTCTCACCGTTGACCTTAACCTTCAAACTCGGTCTCATCAATACTCCACGCCTCCCGTTCCATCTGTCTCTGAGTCCCCATCTTCAGGTCCTACAGAGCCTCTGTCGACACCCAATTGTCCCTTACAAATCCCTCCACCCAAAGCTAAGGTTCATACCAAGATTCCTAAGGGCCCATTACGCCGAAATGCTGCCTCTGGTCAAGCTGCCCATTCATATAGCATAGTAGATGATCTGGCACAATCTCCTGCCGCCATTTCAACACTGGAACTCCTCCAGTCGTGTCCTTCCCAAAAGAAGGCTCTACTATCTGTCGTGGGCGCTGTAGATCCTGCCGATGACCAATTGATTGTTTTTGATGCCCGTCAGTCAGACCATCCCCCCCTACCTTCTTCTGTTGCTTTCCAAATCCCAGTCAAAATCCGAAATGCCAACGTCGCTCGGTGTATCATTGATGAGGGGGCATCTACCTATGTGATGTCTGCTTCGGTTTGGAAACAACTCAGATCTCCTGAGCTAGCCCCTTCCACAATCACCCTTTGTGCATGGGATGGCCATGCCTCCCAACCCATTGGCCTATTTTGTAACTGTCCTATCACCCTTGCGGGTAAGATTGTTTATGTCGACGTTGAAGTTATCGACGCCCCTCTTGACTACAACATTATTTTGGGGCGTAGTTACACCTATGCCATGTCTTCCGTCCCATCCGCAGTCCACAGCAAGATGTTTTCCCCTCATAATGGCAAGATTGTCACCATTGACCAACTGACTTACCATGAACCCAAATCTCAGACCTCCCTTGAGTCCACCATCTCTATTGTCACCAACAAGCAAACTGTTGATTCTTTTACCAGTGTTTCCCCTAGCATCTACAAAGACTCCTCCTTTCTTGGAACTTTTCCAGGTTCTCCCCCTCCTCCTGTCTCTGACCCCAGCTTAGCAAATGTTTTCATGATACAATCGTCTCAGGCTGACCTTCCACAACCTGCTTCGGCTAGTCAGCAACCTCATTCTCGCCCACTGCAACCTGCTCCTAGCGCTTCACTTCAGTCGACTGAACCTTTTCCGCCTGGACCTTCCCATCCACCTCACACTCAGGAACCTCCCTACCCTCCCAAGTCGGTTCCCCCAGTGCCCCACCATATGGGAGCCATCCCTCCTGGCCATTACCCCGCCGGTCAGATACCTTTCCTTGCTCCCCCTCCCAGAGTCTATTCGGTTCCTGTCATGGCCACCCTTTCCCTCCGTAATTTAACCTTGGGAATACCGGTATGGTATCTTACTCCTCCAACCGAGACCCCACCTGGCCACCCCAAACCATACATTGATGTGACACCCATTCAACCGATTCCCTTCGCTCATTCCACCGCTACAGTGCCCCTAGCCCTTCTGCATGACCATCCTCATGCTGTGACAGCTACGGGAAAGAAAAGAAAAACTCGCAAGGGGGCATCCAAAGACAAGGCCACCGCACCCAACCCTACCCCTCCTCCACCCGCCAAGCCTTGTGCCTTGTGTGATGGTATCGGTCATGCCACCCATACTTGTCCGTAGTTGCCCTGTATCCAACCCATGGTTAAAGTCGCATTCCCTGAATCTACGGCCCCTGAAACCTCTGTTTCTTCCTCATCCGCCGCCAAGAACCCAAAGAATATTCGCACCAACAAATCCTGTGCTCTGTGTGGTGTCCATGGCCATTATTCTCACCATTGTCCTCACCTCACGCATTACCGAGCCTCTTTAGAGGTCATTCGTGAGTACAAAGTTGAACAAAATCAATCCGCCTCTCCCATCCTTTCTCAGTATGCATTAGGTTTACTCGAGGATCCCCCTGCTACCATTGACATTCCTCCCCTTGATGTTTAGATGTCAGAACCTGTTGCCCCCCTCCTATACCTATCCTCATCCGCACAACCCTTGGAGTACATTCCCGCTGAATCCACTCCATCTGTTTTTCTTGATTCCCCTTCAGCAACATTCTTGGGCTCTTCATGCTTTGACCATCTTTTTACTTGTTCTTCTGTCATTCCCCGTGATGACCCGTATTTTCACCTCTCTTCCCATACTAATGATTTAGGTAGCTTTGCAGTGTCATGTGGTTTCCTTGACCTTTCCCTTTCCTCCCGTAATCAAGATGATACCATCCGTATCTATGATATCCTTCGCAGCATGAGTTCCCGCTCTTCCTCCCATAATTCTCATCCATCTCCCTCTCGTCGATCTATGAGTCCTAGACTTCCTACCCTGACTACTCCCTCCCATAGTTGTCATTGGATGTCTACCCTATACTCACACTACCATCATTATTCTCCTTCCTCCCATTTCTTGTCTTGTGACACTATTCCACCGGCCCTCTCGTCCACACATTATATTAGCTATGCCGATGGGGCAAGTCGCTATTCCCAGAATCTCGCCTCGGCCGCATGGGCCATCTTTACCCCCTTGCATACCATCGTTCTTTCAAATGGGATCTGCATTGGTAATGCCACGAATAATCAGGCCAAATATGATGCAGTACGTGGTCTCTTAGCCGATGCCCTATCTCATCGCATCCTCCATCTGCACGTTCATTTATATTCCCTGCTTCTTGTTTTACAACTCAATGGTGTCTATCGTGTGCATAACCCTATCCTGTTTAGACAATATTTACGAGTGAAACTTTTGATACGTGACTTTAGATTCATTACTTTCAACCATGTGCCTAGAAATCAAAATCACTACGTAGATAGAATTGAACATCATGTTCTAGACTGGCATTTATCACACACAAGACAATAACATCAACACAATGCATATACATAATATATATCATATAAAATGTTTTTTTTAGAGTCCATCTACTCTGAAAAATATGACATGCCCATAGCATGTTACAAAAACAAAACTACAAAACTGGGGGGCACTACCTGCCCTACATCTAATCACTCTCTGGAGGATCCCGAGCCAATGGCTCTGCTCCCGCAGCTCGTAGATCACGCACAGTCTGACCGGCCATCGCCATGCGTCGCATGATACCTCGCCATTCCGATGGTAGCCCAATACATAGCTCTATGTATTGGTCGTCTAAATCCTGCCAACCATGCTCCGACACACTGGTCAACAGCCCCTCACATCTACGCCGAATGTCCTCCAACAGAGTGGCCATATCCTCGTTCTGTATCGTTCTTGATCCACTTGCACCTGTAGCTCCAGCTGCTGCAAGTCGTCCCATATATCCGGTCGATTTTACCGGAGCTATATCTGCATTCCAAAAAGTATAAGGATCAGTACCATGAATACTATTCAAAAAATTTACAATGCACATAACCAATTAGTTACTTGTCACTTACCATCGGGCCCCCATACTCGACCAGGTGGAAGCGGCAAGTCCGGATCTCCCCAATAACTCATCCCACTATAGGGATAGTCATCTATGTACAATGGCATCTGATCCCAATGGGCGAAGAACTCTGGTCGAAACACCCATCCGACTGCCCCTCCTCCTCCTCTGCATAGTAGTCGTCCCCACCGACGCATCTGAGGCTTTCTCAGACCCCCATCAGGTAGCTGTACACGAGGTCGTAAGGTCAAGATCTTCTAAAAAAAGAAATAACACAATACAGTCCCATAAGCACAATCATGATTCACTTGCCGCTTACATAGTGACAACTATCGTTTCACCGACACTAACATCATCTGGGCCCACCCATAGTAGGTCCCACTCAACACACTCTCTACAATCATCATCTGCCCTCTAGTGATGTGATGGAATGTCCGGCTGCCCAAGATCTGCAACACTGCTGCTGCCACTGCCCGGGTCTCCAACCTCTCTAGATCTCCAATTGATATCCGATTCCCTTTGAATTGGATACCTGGTCGACAATGTCGCTCAATGAACTCCATGATGTTACGCCCACACGGTAACACTGGTTGTGTATTTCCCACCATCCCTAATGGTGGGAGACCAGTCAGGAAATATAGATCCTGGACTGTCAGCTCAATCCTATGCCCCTGCACTATAAACACCTCATGATCTAGATCCCAATAACTGATAATCCGGGCCAAAAAGGGCTCCCCAGCCCTCATCAAAGGGTTCTCCACAAATTTCAGAACCCCAAACCTAGCCAATGCACGACGTACACCCTGATCCACTTGGATTTCCGACCGTAATGTCCCTAGGTCTCTCTCCCTCCACTTGATTCATATATCTGCCATATCTGCACAAAACCATCATCTTTGTCAGTCTACAAATTAGCAAAACTACATCCACTCACACCAAAACTGAATCTCAGCCCATACCAGCACTGAAACCACCCCCATCTACCAGGTCGCACTTTTTGGCCAGGTCGCACTTTTAAGGCCCAAACCTGCATCCCAGGTCGCAGGTTTTTCCCCAAAAAGTGTGACCCGGCCGTAATGATGAGGTAGGGGCAGTTACTGAGATTTAAGACCCTAATCTGAACTTTGAATCCATCAAAAACAAAGAGTAGGATTAGGCCTCTTACCTGCAACTGACGAATCGTGATTCCAACGGTCGGTTTGTCTGCTACGATCGCCGCAAGATTTAGGGCCTTCTCTCCTCTCCACATTCACCACGGCTACACAAGAAAATGATGGATTTTGGAGGGAAAATTCCTTATTAGGAGAAAAGCCCTTGTTTTTTCTTTCGCCCGCTACGACCAAACCGTAGCCCCGTTTGACACACCGTCTGCACCGTTGGAAAGCTCTCACTAAGCACTCAAATGGGTATCCATTAGTTTTTCATGTTTTGATACTTCACCATGACACATTTTGTCCATGAAGGGTCTATTCACCTCTCCTCAAAATCACATTTCTTCACTTACAACACTTGTACTTGGGGCACCACTTTGCCTCCTTACTTGTCTTTATTAGTGTTGATTTTCGTCATGAGATACCCTATTGTACTCATGTTTTTATGGTCCCCCATTGGACCTTTACTGTGTGGTAGCACCATTGAGTCGCCCTTGTTTAGAGCATCCGAGTTGAGTCATCATCGCATTCATGGAGTCTATCCCAAGTCCCATTGTATCCCTCTATAGTCCTCCATCCTTCTTTGCTTGGTCCCTCTCTCGTGTCGCACATTATGGCCTTCAGTCCCATTGTCCCCTATCCCTCATGATATTGTGTCAGTCGCTGCCAAGCCATCTATGCCCTTTATGCTCTAACAAGGGAAGTCATCCATCCGCTACTCAGTATTCCCCATTTCATCATCATCAGTAGTGTCCATATGTTAGTCGCTCCACTATTTTCTCTCACACCTTAGTTGGGGATCCCTTATTGCCTCACCTATGGCGGACCTCCTTCTGTCGACATCAGCTCATTTCCTCCAGAAGCTAGGTTTCAAGGGTGGTGTACCTTGGTTCGAGCTACTTTCCACATGATCGTGATCCGTGTACTTGATGGTCCATTGATGCAGCAGCAGCTATTGGTGATACCCAGGTGTGTGTGAGATGTCTCAACCCTCATGAGAGGGTGGCCCTGCAAGTAGCCCCCCACATGCCCGGATGACTTCTTCATTTCCGCCTTTGATGCAGCTCCTTATATTTGATGATATCGGCCACAGCCACTTGCAGCACCTCTTCGATTTGCATGTATCAGTCAGATTTTGCAAGCCCTTCCCCGTTTATAGGGGGCATTTGGGGTGCATTTGTATCTCATGTACTAAAATATTATTGTATAAGTCCTGGCTGTTATTCCAGGCACAGCATGTATGTGGGGTTCATCATTCTATTTTTTCTGGCTTGCATTTATGCCAGCATGTACTTTATAGTTCGGTTCCTTGTTTACTGGACATACTATTATTTTGTACTTTGTCTCAGCGGGCATAGGTATGCTTCCCTCGCTGCCTTTCACACAGGTACCACTTCATAAACTAGAGACTTGTTGCACCTGTAAGTCTCATCTCCTCAGATTCTAGTCCTTTAGCACATTAGACTACCTTACATTTCTCTCTCTGACTTCCCTCTTGATGTCTAGTGATTGAGTTCTTACAACGTACTTCGGTCATACGATTTTCTCCTAACACTCATACGTTGGGGGGCAATCTGTTACACCATTTTTTGGTTATCTAACCTATTATCATTATGAACCCAAGTACACCATGTAAGACCAATTTTACCCTAAGTAAAATTGCTTTCACTATGTGAAATAACTTAGTAAAACACCTTTATTAAGTTGTTTATGGTCTAAACAGGAAACCCCAAAAGGAAATAATAAACAAATCTATATTTGTTTATATTTCCTGGTCATATTTAACCTAAAACAAGGAAATCAATTAAATAAATCCTTATTTATTTGATTATTTCCTAGGAATAAGTTATTTAAATCTTATTTAAATAATATTCCTAGTTAAATTTGACTAAATCATTTATAAATAATTAAATAAATAATTATTTATTTAATTATATTCCCACCATTTCCTTAAAATAATAAATAAATCATTTATTTATTTATTGTTTATAAATAAAGGAATTGACCCAAGTCAAAAATCATTTTCCCTCCAACAAATATAATAAAATATTCCTAAAGGGTGGTTCTAGAATTTGATTAATAATATTTTATTCATGCACCAAGTTCTAGATCATCCTAATATTTTGTTATAAATAGAAGGGTTTTCCCCATTCATTAGTCACCTTTTGTTGCCTATTAGATCACTTTGGATCTATACACTTGGTCACATTTTCTCCATTTTTGCCTTGTGAGCTCCCATTGAGTTCTATGTTTGTCTGGGTTTTCTACACCAACAAGAGAGAGAGATTTTAGATCTGAAATGCTGAGGACTATCAAGAACCCATCCCATTGAGGAGAACCGAAAAACACCTTTCTTGTTTTACTCTCAAGTGCCCCTTTTTAATATAATATAAAAATTCTTTCAAATACATTGTTCTTGTCTTGTCTATTGGATGCATGGAGCCACATTTTACTTTATCTGCTTAATGTCTTTTATGCTTAGATCTAGATTTGTGTAGCATTATTTGGATCACCTGTTTGCATATTTAAAGATATTTGGCAGCCATAATTGATGTTAGGGCTATTTGTTATGCGTAGCTAAAGTGGTCTTTTACGACGAAAGATTCATACTAACAACTTCCATAACAACTTCCTTATTAAATGCTATGTTTGTATTAATTTCCTTATTTTCTTGGTCACCTTCATGCAAAGAAAAAGGTAACTAGGCATACTCGGCTAGGGCTTGAAACAATGTGTACAACTCTTCCTAAGACTTGTATGCCTTGAGTTTTCTCTAGGAAGAATTTGAATATTTGCATAAAATCTCTTTTTCCTTCCTAAGATTTTGATCAAGTTTTATAATTCTACCATATGAAGGTCGTAAATGGTACTTACCCATAATAATTTTAATCCCCATCTTAGCTTTTGGCTTCACTACCTCAATGATTTTTACATCCTATGTTGTATCCTCCTTAATGTTGTTCATTCTCCTAAATGTTATGAATAAGATTGTCACAATATTATTATAAAAAATCAACAAGTTCTTCAATATGTTGCTTGGGAGAATGCTCTACTCCTACAATATCTCTTACTAATGTAGGTTCTTGTTTATTGTCATGTTATTTTTCTCCCACAACCACCTCAACTTGTTTTTCTACCGCTTTCCTATTATTGATTCTTGTGTGGCAATAACAACTACTTTTGTAGAAAAAATTGACCTAGTCCTCATATTCTGAGGATGAGTTGGAATGGGGATTTCTTTCTTTGAATTCCTCCTTTTTCTAGTTCATGGACTAGAATTAGTCACAAGGTCATTAAAAAATTCTAAGGGGGCAAGAGGATTTTCCTCCATGACAAGACATCTTTCAATTGTTATCTCAATCCCACTAGGTTGTTCTATTATTTGTAATTCATATTCTTCTATTATTTCAACTTTAATTACATGTACTTCATATTCTCCTTAGGATTCCTTTGTAGCAAAATTTTCTTCGACTTACTTTACATGTCCTTATTCTACTTGACTCATTGTGCTACAAGCTCTACATCTACCATCTGAAGCCTTTGCAAAAATAGTTGTAAGTTTGATTTATATGAAAAAGAGCATAAACTATTAAGATTTTAATTAGGCATTGATGTGTTAAACTAGTACTAGGTGTACATGACTCAACATTCAAGGCCATCAGCTAGAATGACCATAAAAAATAAAGGCATATTGACCAGCCTTTGATGCCTTAGATTGATGATAAATTTGAAGTGATACCCAAGAAACAAGGTTGTGATTCCACTTATAGGTGAGATGTTTTTGCATGAAATATGTAACACATCCCATGTCAATCTCAATGACGACATTTTAACCCATTTCCCTCCATCTTAGATAACCTCACTTCCAACAAGGAAATAAATACAAGAAGCTTTAAATGTGAGAGGGTGCTCAAACCAATGTTCCCTTGTTCGAGGAAAACATGTCACCTTAGAAATGATTTCCTTTGTTACTTAAATGCACAGGCCCCAAAAAATGGTTGTAGATAATTAGAAATTGTGATCAACTTTGAGTGCAATGAGTGTATTAAATCCTTGTAACCACTCAAAATAAGAAAACATACCATCATATTTGAAAATTAGTGTCTTAATATTACTGCACAATTATGCTAAAGTAATGGGATCGATACTAACAACAAACCCTCCCATTATGCCAGGCTATATTGATAAGAGAGTCTTGAAGTAGTAGAAAAGAGGAGTAATATAAAAAAAATGGAGTAACAACAATGAGATGTAACAAACAAGAGTAACATCACTAATTTTTAGGGAAATGATAGCAAATGTGGAACAATGATTACCAATTCTGAAAAAAAAAAATCAAAACATGGTAATAAACACAACATTGATGACAATGCTAGTGATTGGCCAAATACAGATAATCATGGAATGACAAATGTTATAAAGATAAGTAGTGTGTGATAGTCGAAAAAGGTGAATAGTGTTAGTAGGTCACGTTAGTAAAGGAGCGGAGGGTAATGACCAGTGACTGAATCACACATATTAGTGATGACTAGGTTAAAGATCCCTGTAATTGAAATAACATGCCAACCTTGGAAATATGACATGAAAATTGAATATGAAAAATATACTTTCCATGCATTAACTAGGAAATCAATAAAAGTTGTAAATTAAATGAAATCATACCTTTATAATTACCCACAATATTTGAAATGATGGTGTAATTAGGTGGCAAGATTGGTGACAACATTTGTACAATTGGTAACAAGTATTTTGAATGGCATAAAGCCTATGGATTAGTAGCAACTTGAAAAATCAAAATTAGAATGTGAGGATCCTTAGCAATATTGGAGCATAAGATGGTTGGAGGATTTGTAGTAATCATCGGAAAGGATTCATAGAAAATAGTAGAGTAGAATATGGCTCGAGTATCTATAAAAATGGTATAATGGAACAAATTTTTATGATCCATAGCAAACAACTGGATTTATAGCATAAAGGACATGAGTTAGAAAATCATTATGTTTTTTTCTTTTTCTTTTATTCTTTCAACTATTTTTCCCAGTGAGCTATTTACAAATAATGTTTGTATAATTATATTGAAAAATACGTTATCAAAATTGGAATTATTATTATTATTATTATTTAGATACAATAGGGAAAATCAAGTTGTGGAAAGTATAGGTGGCATATCCACTACACTAACATTCTCTAAATCTAAAAAAATAACAAGATCTATAATGAAATCATCATTCTAGAGTGGCTTACGATATAGCCTCATTCTATGCCCATTGGCCATGAGAGGTATCTGGGATTCATCAGTGGTACATAAATTTATATAATAACCATTTTCATAGGTAGTGTCAATCTTGGATGGTCCTAAATGACAAATACAAAAATTTCCTTTGAAATCTCTGAACTCGAAATCATAAAAAAGTTCCCAATCTAGAGCTTAGAACTCTTTCTTCTTAATTAATTTTCCATGTCACATAGCCCTTTTATGTTGAACAATAGGGATTTGGTGCAAGGTATCCTGATGAATTCCATCAAGTTAATTGATTTAGTTGAGGTAGTGATTTTGGGATTTTGAGAGGTTCAATACCTATAATGCAGTTCTTAGTGTCTTTATTTAAAACTCAATGGAAGGAACCATATTATTACTATATACAAGACCATAAGTGGGTGAATATTATGGCGTTTTTCTAGTGTTTTAGATAACGCACCCCAAAAAAATTTCTAGTATCTTCAATTTACTTGGGTACTATGTTCACTCTATTTTTCCTTCCAAAATTATCGAGTTTAAAAGTAAAATTTGGTTTTTCTTTCCATTGTTTTTTCCTCAATTTATTCTTGGCCTTCTGGGTTCTAATCTTTAGGTACTATTTCTCTAGTAACTAATATTAATGCGTCATTGATCATGTTTTTATTAATATAACCCACTTTTCCGCTAGTTGTGTAGGTTTAGTGTTAATAGAACTTTTTATCCGGACAATCACCAATACTATGATCAATTTCTCCCTCAACAACTCTATTCTATGACTCCCCACCATCCATCTACATAGCATGCAAGTATGCCTTTTTAGTTGGGGTGTTTAAACAATGCCTTCACCCTTTACCTCAATGATTTTTCCTAATACATCATTGTTATGATGTGTGTACTATATATATGTCACAATAGTAGGATTTTTATCATTGGGCATGTTTTGTTGGGCCTTTCCTTACCTAGAACCTATAATTCATCGACCATTTGAGACATGTCCTAGGCACATGGTAAGTTGATATCATCTGTTGCTTTCCTCCAACTTTGTATCCTTGAAATCACATCTAGCTTGTCATGGCACTTCTCTTTCCACCATGTTTCCTTGTGATATCACCAAGCCACATGCCTTTGGCATATATGATCCTTGCATTCCTCCCCATATGTACAAGTGAGGTATGCCTCATGAAAATACAAATGAAGCATTATCAAGGCACATAGTCCATATATGGTACAGGTGTCTTGATCCTCCCTATATTTAACAGATCTTCACGGGTTTCCTAATGCAATAAATTAAGCCTTGATCATTCTAAGGGGTGGAGAAATGGTGGTAATTTTTTTATCCATCTGAGCACTAATGAATGGGCATATACACTGCATAAAATGGATATATGATTTGAAATAAGTTGGGATGTTGGAAATATATTTACCCTCTCATGAGTACTATAGGATTTCTTGTATCTAGTTGAATGACTCGATGCAATCCTTCTTAGAAGGAACCAACCTTGATTATATAATCCTTCTTGCAGCTATCACAATGACTCATATTACTCCTTAACAATGTGATTAATAAACATACACCTTTATATTTGTCATCAAAATTTCATAAGATATAATATGAAGAACTAAAATCGTTGCAAATGATCAACATCAAGTGGAATGTGAACATGGAACAAACCCATAAATAATATTTGGTGGCAGTGATGGTATTTTATGAAAACAACAAGCAAAAATAGCAAGCAAAAATCCAAATATTCTCATATATTCAAAAATGTTGAAAATGATATTTTCACCTGAATATAGGCATAAAAATTCCCAGTCAAAGCCACAATGAAGGGTTATGAGAAAGTCCATATCTTTGCATTAAATTAAAAATCCCTTCTTTGAGGATATATTTTCTAGTTTTGGCCCCAACACGTCTTTGCTAGGAAAATAGTCACCAGATCACGTAAGGAAGCACTCATGTCTGAAAGACCCCCTTGGTGAAACCATAAAGGGAGTAATGCTGACATATTCCCCACTACAAAGGAGAAAATCTAGAAGCAATGAAAATTTCATAGCCCTTTTTTGGAGCAAATAGAATCATCTTTCTATAAGAACCCTTTCATGATACAGTCCAATTATCCACATCTAAATCATAGTTACATGAGCAATTGAGGTTCCCCCAATGTAATGACAATGGTGATTTCTCAACATTGTTTATGTTGGATGGTATGAATCCCTACTATCCTACATGCATCCACTCCATGTGACATTCTATTAAGCTTTCACCCCCTTATATTCCATTTATTGAATCTTTCTAGGTAGTAGAATCACTTTTCTCTCTGATAGGTCACTTTTATTACAACCGACATCACTTCTAGGTGGCATGCTTATGGAACCCACTCATAGTGGGTGCTCGCTTAAGGTTTCATAGCATGTTAGTTTGTGGATTTACATCACAATTCACTGATAAATGGACATGTGTCATGGTTATGCCCCTCCCTAATCCCCTCATCTCGCACTCAAAACCACTGTCGAATGGCTTGTGAGCAAATTATGCTAACATGAAATTCAAACCTCTCCATTAATGTCATGTGTCATTGTTAGGATCTTAATAAAGGGTGCATTCCACCTTAACTCAAACTTCATTCATTTCTTCATGATAATGCATTAATATCATAGTTTTTCTTTTGCTTTAATTTTGGCAATAGAGCCTCAACTAGATTGGGAGATAGTAATATGGCTTCTTGACCACAACGAGACTAGTAACGCTCTATAGTAAGGGATTTGAGGGAGGAATTTTTCTCTTATAAAAACATAGAAATATCAAATATATACAAGCTAAAATCCCTATAGATATATATAAAAAATAGAAGTTTTAGGTGCGAGTGTGGATATGCATCCCTTCCTTGGGGATGTATTAGAGGATTGGTGGGGAAACAGGAAATCCTTCGGTAAAGATGAAAAATGGGTCTACATAAACATGCAATTTCACCTAGCCTACATGCTCTCCATTTATCTAATTAGTCATCTCATTGTGAAAGAGGCACAACTCACCTTAAGCTAGCGAAGCTATTGCTCATTGGTGAAGTCACTAATTTTAATTGGGCCATGATCCTCTCAAAGATCCTGCACAAGGCCATTGTTAAATATGTAAAATGGGAACTCACACAAAATGATGGATTTTACATGTCACCCTACCTAGTTGATTTTCATATGCACTAGACGAACATTACCTCTAACATGTTAGACATGGTCCCCTAGTGAACTTACAGTCCACATCTATTCCAAAAACTTATGGTTCCATAAGTACAAGCCTCACTTTGTATATATCTATTATTATTTTTTAGCTTTGTTATACCAGATCCCACTTCTTAACTCATAGAATATTCCTAAGAGGTAATCAATTATACCATTGAACACT
The DNA here is from genome assembly GCA_034641835.2 of Pinus albicaulis. Taxonomy (NCBI): domain Eukaryota; kingdom Viridiplantae; phylum Streptophyta; class Pinopsida; order Pinales; family Pinaceae; genus Pinus; species Pinus albicaulis. Next base: position 910,665,148 of record CM076579.1, on the reverse strand, counting down.
TCATAGAGGATCAATATACATTCCTCCATATCTATGGAGTCACTAAGGCACCTCACCTACCACCAACATTTTTTATCGACTAGGTAGCAATTAAGTGGTTGTATTGTTAGATGTAAATGGTAGGTTTTAATGCTTACTTGACCAATAACAACCAATGCCTCTACCCATCCTAACATTTTAGGCTCAAAGCTTACATGTTATAGAAAAACCCACATGCCATGGAAGATTCTAGGCATATAGAAGACTTAAAGCTCTTTTGGGGAATAATCCAAAAGTATATGTTATGAAACCAACTCCAAAAATAGAAGAAAAGAGAGATCAATGCCTTATAAATAAGCCACGTCGAGGGGAAACCTCCTTTACATTACATAAATGAACAATTCTTGGATGATACAAATGAACAAAACCTCCTTCTATATATAGGAGTCCATGGGATCACAATATAATCCTAGCCGACCTAACAATAATAATGTAAGGGTAGAATAATAGCAATATTGGGGTTACAGGGGTACAACAATAACAATAAGGGGGCTACACTAACAACAATAAGGGACTATACTAGTAATATAGGGACCTAAATTCCCCTCTCCTTCAAAAAAGCGTTGTCCCCAATGCTTGAGTAGCTCTGTATGGTTCCGTATAAAATTCTCATCCTCCCATGTAGAATCTTTAGTGGGTAAGTTATTCCACTTGATGAGATACTCTTAAATTGATCAATTTCGTAGCTGTCGAGTTCTTTTTTTTGTGACTGCTTCATGTTCCAATATGATTTTTCCTTCCTCATAAAGTTATAGCAATATTGTTTGAACTGGAATTTTGTTTCCTATAACCTTCTTTAAGCATGAAACATGGAAAACTGGATGCACTCGCGAAGAAGCAGGAAGCTCCAATTTGTATGCCATAGTACCAATATTTTGCAACACCTTGTAAGGACCATAGTGCTTTGGCGATAATTTATTATCCTTATTAGCTTGCTTGAGGTACATTTTTTTGTATGGTTGTAGCCGTAAAAATGCCTAGTCTCCCACATCAAAATTCTCTCGCTGCGATGTTGATCTGCCTGTTGTTTCATTCGATTTTGTGCCAAATTTAGGTTATGCTTTAAGAGTTGGAGAACTTCTTGTTGATGCTCGATGTGATATTCCATTGCTTGAACCTTAGAATTTTATCTTAAATAAGATGTGATGGACGATGGATGATACCCATAAAGTGCCATAAATGGGGTCATTTTTGCTGCAGTATGGAAAGAAGTGTTATACCACCATTCAGCGAGAGGTAACCACTTGACCCATTGTGTTTTCTTATCAGATACAAAACAACGAAGATATCGTTCCAAACATTTATTCACTATCTCTATTTGACCATCGGATTGAGGATGATAAGATGAGCTATGAGCTAGTTGAGTACCCAAACAACAAAATAATTTCGTCCAAAAATTTCCAGTAAAAATGGGATCTTTGTCACTTACAATAATATTTGGGTTTCTATGTAGCTTTTGAATTGTTTCCATAAATGCAGTAGCAACTGTACTTTCTTTAAATGGATGAGATAATGAACAAAAGTGTGCATACTTGGTAATTCTATCAACTACCACCATGATGACACTCTTTCCTTCGGACTTAGGTAAACCTATGATAAAATCCATTGAAATCTCCTCCCAACGTTAAGTTGGAATGGATAAAGGTTTTAGAAGACTCGGGGTCTTAATTGTCTCAAACTTATTTTTCTTGCAAACCAAACATTCTGCCACAAAATTTTGGATATTAGATTTAAGGCCATCCCAAAAAAAATATTTCTTCACCCTGTGGTAAGTTTTTAAAAATACCAAGTGTCCTCCTAAATGAGAAGTGTGCAATTCCAAAAGAATATTTTGTTTTAGTTGGGAATTATTGCAAATATATAAGCGATCTTTGTACCATAAGGAATCATTTTTCCAACTAAATGTATCAGATGTACTAGGATCTTGCTGCAACTTTTGAATGAGTGTCCACACTTCTTCATCCTTCTTCCATTCATCCCTTTCTTCAGTTATCCAATATGTTTATATAATAGAAATGGAAAAAAGCAATACTTCCACCTCTTCATCCTTTCTTGAGAGTGCATCTACAAAAACATTTAGCTTCCCTTTTTTGTAGATGATTTCAAAGTCATAACCCAACATCTTTGTGACCCATTTTTGCTACTCTTATGAATACAGTCTTTGTTCCAAAAAGTGTTTAAGACTATCATGATCAATTTTTACCTTGAAGTGTCTTCCCATTAGGTAAGGTCGCCATTTCTTTAGTGCATGTAGTATTGCCAACATTCCTTCTCATAAATAGATTTATGTAAATACTTTTCCTTGATTGGACGACTTCAAAAATAAATGGGTCTTCCTTCTTGCATTAAAACAACACCAATTCCATTTTCTGAGGCATCACACTCCATAATAAAGGTTTTTGTGAAGTCTGGTATAGCTAAGATCGGTGCTAGGCACATTGCCTCTTTAAGATGTTCAAAGGCCTTAGTTGCTTCAAGAGTCCATGAAAATGCATCTTTCTTCAATAATGTTGTTATAGGTGTTGCTATTATCCCATAATTCTTAACAAACTTGCGATAATACCTCGTTAACCCAAGAAATCCTCGCAACTGCTTTATGGTTGTGGGGACTTTCCATACCTTAATGGCTTTAATTTTGTTAGGGTCTACCTTTGGGAGTTTCAAACACCTTGGAATGATTGTCCAAGACTTTTTGGAGATCTGGAGAAATAGATTATTTTGATGTTGGAACTTCTAGTGAGCATAATTGTGCAATTACGCCTCGTTGTTCTTTCTTCAGAAGCTTTGTCATGACATTAGAGCTTATTATCTTTCTCAGTTTCCCTGTGATACCTGTAACTCAATTTCCTTTCCCTCAGAAAAAAATTTCAACAAAACTTCTTGAAAATTAAAAGCTAACGTCCCCAAAGATTGTAACATTTGTACTCCTAAGACAACATCAACACCTACCACCATGATGAAACTCTTTCATTCGAACTTAGGTAAACCTATAATAAAATCCATTGAAATCTCCCCCCAACGTTGACTTGGAATGGATAAAGGTTGTAGTAGACCCGAGGTCTTAATTGTCTCAAATTTATTTTGTTTGCAAACCAAACATTCTACCACAAAATTTTGAATATCAGATTTAAGGTCATCCCAAAAAAATTCTTTCTTCACCCTGTGGTAAGTTTTTAAAAATCCTAAGTGTCCTCCTAAAGGAGAAGTGTGCAATTCCAAAAGAATCTTTTGTTTTAGTTGGGAATTATTGAAAATATATAAGTGATCCTTGTACCATAAGGAATCATTTTTCCAACTAAATGTATCAGATGTACTAGGATCTTGCTGCAACTTTTGAATGAGTGTCCACACTTCTTCGTCCTTCTTCCATTCATCCCTTGCTTCAGTTATCCAATCTGTTTAGATAATAGAAATGTCACAAAGCAATGCTTCCACCTCTTCATCCTTTCTTCAGAGTGCATCTACAAAAACATTTAGCTTCCCTTTTTTGTAGATGATCTCAAAGGCATAACCCAACATCTTTGTGATCCATTTTTGCTGCTCTTCTGAAGATATTCTTTTTTCCAAAAAGTGTTTAAGACTATCATGATCAGTTTTTACCTTGAAGTGTCTTCCCATTAGGTAAGGTCGCCATTTCTTTAGTGCATGTATTATTTCCAACATTTCCTTTTCATAAATAGCTTTTTGTAAATACTTTCCTTTGATTGGACGACTTTCAAAAGAAATGAGTCTTCCTTGTTGCATTAAAACAACACCAATTCCCTTTCCTAAGGCATCACATTACACAATAAAGTTTTTTGTGAAGTTTTGCGTACCTAAGACCAGTGATAGGCACATTTCCTCTTTAAGATGTTCAAAGGCCTTAGTTGCTTCAAGAGTCCATGAAAATGCATATTTCTTCAATAATGTTGTTAGAGGTGCTCGTATTATCCCATAATTCTTAACAAACTTGCGATAATACCCCGTTAACCCAAGAAATCCTCGCAACTACTTTATGGTTGTGGGGACTTTCCATACCTTAATGGCTTTAATTTTGTTAGGGTACACCTTTGGGAGTTTCAAACACCTTGGAATGATTTTCCAAGACATTTTGGAGATCTGGAGAAATAGATGATTTGATGTTGGAACTTCTAATGAGCATAATTGTGCAATTACGCCTCATTTTTCTTTCTTCAGAAGCTTTGTCATGACATTAGAGCTTATTATCTTTTCTGGTTTCCCTGCAATACCCCGTAACTCGATTTCCTTTCCTTCAGAAAAAAATTTCAAGAAAACTTCATGAAAATTAAAAGCTACCATCCCCAAAGATTATAACCATTGTACTCCTAGTACGACATCAACACCTCCCGTTGGAATGGAAAGCATTGGACTATTCAATACATATTCCCCCATGGTTAGCATGATATTATGGCATTTTCTAGAGCAATTTATAGTTCCTCCATTTGCAGCCATTACTTGAAATTATGGTGCTGGGTATAGGAAACAATTCAATTCCTTGGCTACGTTACAATGGATAAAATTATGGGTACTACCCGAATAAATCAACACTATAACCTTTTTCTTCTTGATATGTCCTTCTATATTGAGAGTTTGAGGAGTGGTAATTCCTGCCAATGCATTACACGATATGGTTAGACTCGTTTATTCTTCTTCTAGAGTTAGTTCTTAGTGTATATCCTCTTCTTTTGAAGTTTCTTGTTCATTTTCTTCCTCCTCTTCACAATCTATGTAAAATAATTTATTCTCAGCACACTTATGACCTTTACTGTATTTTCTATCACAACTGTAGGAAAGCCCTTTTTCTATTTTTTCTTCCAAATGTTGTGGTGTCAACCTTGTAGGTTGTGGAAGTATAGGAGTAGCAACACTTCCATATTTATAGATGTGAGTGGTAGGCTTCCTTGTCGCAATAATTTTGCATTAAAATTTTCTTGCCAACCTGAATGCCTTCTCCAATGAACCAGGTTCCAAAACGCAAACTTCATGTTGGATGTTATCCTTTCAAGTCCCTTTGAAGACATCAATCCTATGTTCCTCTGGAATATTAGTTACCCTTATATTCAATTTTTGGAAGTCCTCAATATGCTCCCCTACTGAACCCTTTTGTTTGAGATTTATCAATTGGATAAAGAAGGTGTTTCTCTTTGTATCCTCATAATGTGCTATCATTTCCTCCATAAAAATTGATCAAGTGAAAAAAAATTTACGGGAGCAAAGCCATCGATACCATACAAATGTATTTTGTTCTAAATGTAAGTTGCAATGCGTACCTTTTGTGTGTTTTGCACAATATTGAGATCAAAATATTGCTCCATCTATAGTATCCATGTTACAAGATCCTTGCCATCAAACTTCCTCATATCCATCTTTGGAATATGATGGTTCTTCCATCCAACATTAGAGTTTATGAAATCACGATTAACATTTATTTTGTTCTCATCATGATTTTCCTCTACTATCTTTTTGCCATTAGGAAACATTTCTTGTATCAACTTTTTCAAACCTTCCATGTCTTCTTTTAGATCATTCTTCATGTTTTCCATGTTGTCTTTCATTTTTTATTCCATATCATCCATCTTAGCGTCCATGCCAGCTTCCATGTCATCCATATTAGATTCCATGCCTTTCTCCAAACCATCCATATTAGCTTCCATGCCCTTCTTCAAACCATCCATCTTAACTTCCACGCCTTTCTTCAAAACTTCCATTTCATTTTTTGTTGCTCTTTGCGAGAGCGAAATTTGGTGCACTTGCTCTTGTAATTTTGATATGTCATGTTGTGCTTCTTCCTCTTCGTGAGTCATAATAGAGCCTTCTTAAGGCTTAATGGGTGTTTAATTATTTTTAGGTGGCATTTTAGAACCCAATACTAATATCTATGCTTCAATATGCCCTTAGAATCACTTCAAACTGATTTTTCACACAAGAATTATGCAATTCGAAAAAACAATACACACCTTTTTCTTGCTTTTGAGGAGCTCGATATTGAAAATGAATTATCTCTGTGATTTCAAATATTCAATATCTAAAATTTTACAATATAGTAGCCCTTTGAATCTTCTTTCTAATGCCACAAGTCTGACCTGATTTGGATTCTTCAAGATAAAGTTATGCCCAATCTCCCACAATGACCTAATTATGGACTAGTTCAGTAGGGCGAACTTATACGACGTGCCACGTGTCCCTATTTCCTCTTTCAGCTCTGAACTTGATACACACGAAACTACAATCCGTGTGATTATGGCCACTTTTTACAGAATTCCAATCCGATGCTTAGCGAGAGAGTTATGACGATTTTCCCACAGTCACCACTTTGAGATGAAATTCGGGAGCCTGAAATATCCCTAACTTCCACAGATCATATCTACAAAAATATTGCGAAACAAGATCTGAAATTTTTACAGGACATTTCTCAGGATTGCGAATTATCTCTATTAAATTTTTTAGTTTCTGAAACTTTGCAGAAAATAAAGTTATAGTGCCAATTCCATGATGATATGTTTTAGGTGAAATTTGGGAGCGTGAAAAAACACTAACTTCCGCAGATCATATCTCCAAAAATATTGCGAACCAAGATTTGAAATTTTTACAGGATGTTCCTTGGGATTTCAACTTCGCTATGTAAAAATTTTAGCTTCTGAACCTTCGTATAAAAAACTTTATAGTGAAAATTCCACGATGACCTGTTTGGAGTAGCGAAACCCTAGAATCCAAAGCTATGATACCAAATGTTCTAAAACTAGCTCCAAAAATAGAAGAAAAGAGAGATCAATTCCTTATAAATAAGCCACTTCAAGGGGGAAACCTCATTTACATTAAATAAATGAACATTATTGGATGATACAAATAACCAAAACCTCCTTCTATATATAGGAGTCCATGGGATCACAATATAATCCTAGCCGACCTAACAATAATAATGTAAGGTCACAATAATAATAATATTGGGGTTACAGGGGTACAACAATAACAATAAGGGGGTTACAGTAACAACAATAAGGGACTATACTAGTAACATAGGGACCTAATTGTATAATACCAAAATGGTTGTTAATTGACATTGTTAGGACACCAAATACTATTGGTCATATTCTCACCGTGAATCGCTAGAAGAGGAAATTTGTTTAGGAACTTAGACATATGAGTAGGCCCAAGAAATAATGAACAAAAATTATAAAAATAGGCTTTAGAGGTTGAGAAGTAAATAAAAAAATCGATGAAGAGATAAGGTTGAGTGCAAAACATGAAATATTGGAACAAGAGTACAATTCCCAAGAAAGGGCATAATTCTTGAGGTCCCAAGTAGAATTTGATAAGAGTGGGGAGGAAGTTAAAGTTGTGCATTGTATAAAAGTATAAAAGGAATAAACAACTATAATAGGTGGAGAAAAAAAATTAAATAGGGAAAATTGGCTAAAGAATTATGAGATAGAAATAAAAAGGAAGAAATACAAGGCAAACAACTAAAGAAGAAAGAAGAAAGGAGGAGAAGGAAGATGGTTACAAGAAGCAAGAGGAGTGTAAAAGAATGGAAAATATTAAACCTTTTAAAAAAAGGATGAGAAAAAACTCCAAGGAGTTCAAATCACAATTTAAGAACCCGCTACCCATGTCTCACCAGTAACCATAATATTTGGAGCGTGTACACCTATTGGTCTTGATATCGTAAAGAACAGTTGATATTGAGGAACATGTGGCATTCCTCAAGAGTGCTTCCACTTCAAACAACAATGGAGCATCGTGAGGAAGTACAAGAAGTGAAAAATAATAGGTGCCCCTCTTGAATTAGAAGTGGCAATCGAAGTATTGGTTTTTGACGTGTACATAATGACTTAACTCAATGATTGTTCCCTTCATATGGAGGACTATGTTCATCAAATAAAATTTGAAATTAGTAACCTTGAAATAATTGAAAAGTGGCCATATATAAATTTTCATGAATTATTCTAAATTGTACCATGCAAATAATTCACTTCTTAATTAACTTGTACTCAATTATCTAGCAGTAATATTTATAGTTGTTGTGTATGAACTACTTCAAGGTTTAAGGTTGGTGTGCCATAGAAATTTACTCAATTTCAAGTAATTTATTCTAGTGACATTCTTCATACTCTAGCAAGTTCAAGAAAAATTATGAGGGGCTTCTTCCACATAACTTTCATATAAAACTAGATTTTATTCCATTATGGGAGCTAAGATATACATGTCAAAATGCAATATTCCACTTTAAGTATGAGAGCTATAGTTTTAAAACATAGATCGAAGAAGCTTAAATTCAATGCAACATCTTTGTGAAGCTAGAGAATTGAGTCGATGACTTTTAAATTCCTTAATATCTATTGAAATCGTTATTATGACCCTTATCCAAAATGGCATTACCAATTTTCTTTTGATGATGTTAGTGTTAGTGAAATATTATAAATAAGCAGGTAAATAACTATGCCACAAGTTTTCTTGGCAAGGATTTTAAGACCAAAAATTGAAATGGGTGTAACATATAAAATATTATTATATTTCTAATATGAACCCATTTAAAATTTGGCACCTCTCTTAGAAAAAGGTGTGCCACAAGAATTTTCCACAAGGGTTTGAGGCCTCAAGTTAAACTAGGAGTGATTTTCGCGACATCTTCTCAAAATCACTATTATTACCTCAATTTGAAAATGGAACAACTTTGATTCTAGTGGCATTGGTAAAATACAATTTGATTAATAGGCCAAACAAAAAAACTACCCCTAAAGTGTTTGTGAAAAAAGATAAAGGAAAAAAAATTGGCTTCTCCTTGTCTCAAGAAAATGCTATCATACCACTTGTAATAATCCTTAATGTTGAAGATGGAAAACAAAACAATACGACCAAGAATATAATGAAAAATCCCCTTTACTTAATTAAATGATAAAACCTTTATGATTGGAGTAATCATACAACCATCCTTTTACTCAAAGATAACCCTTGTTAACTTCCCTCTTTGAGGGGGAAACCTCCAAATGTGTAATGCTCCAATTAAATAACAATATTTGACATAATCCATAAGAAGGACTATGTTTTCATTTATATTTATCTAGAAAACCCAAATCGTAACCATTATTGGCCTCTATATTAATGAATGGACCATATTATATTTATTAGATAATAACTGCTTAGTAGATCTTATTTTATAACAACTTACATAATGGACCTATAGATTATAGCCACATATACTATATTACTTATAATGAACCCTTTAGAATCCATTACATCACTGATGTATCCCACTAGTTCCATTGTTAATCTTGAAACAATTATCTTTGTACTCCTTCAATTCCTAATTAAATGTTTCAATGTTTTAAGGATGTAAATCTTTGCATACAATGGGAATAAGTTAACTTATTTTCCCAATTGACCTTCCACTAATTTGAGAATGTAAATCCTTGTTTACATTAGGAATAAGGTGTTAAATTAATTTAATTTTAAGTATTATGTTTTGATCAATGTCCTAAAATCTATTTCCAATGTCTAATAAAGGAAATTATGCATTTACTCATGTCCCTTTCATATACGGGATGACTATGTTTTCCTACAAGTAGGTGACCCAAATTCTTACATTTTCAATACTCTATTTTGCTATCATAGCTATTGTGTATCTCCTAATTATTAGGACTTGAAATGTAATTAAATATGTGTTGTTTTATGCACTAAATAGTTGTGTTGGTTTATTTCCACTTTGAAAAGAAATACAAATTGTCGCATGATATCAATATTAGTGCATTTCAAATTTGCATCTCCAATTTTATCATTCTAATTAAATTTTAATTTTTTGTTTATTTTAAAATGTAACACCATGTCAAGATACTACTAGCTCATGTCCATGGTTTTAACCAACTTATCAGACATGATTTATACTGAAATAACAAACAAGATTTGTGCATTAATCTCCAATTTCTCTTTAAGATAACTTTTCAATTTTTACCATCATTTATAATTCTTCAGAAGTCATAATATATTTACCAATTTAACTAGAACTATAACCTCAAAATGAGAACTCTAACCCAAAAAATCTATAATTTTACAGAAAAATCATGAAAAACAAATTGAAAAGTCGTGATGCTGCATCTCCATTTTTTAAGGGTTGAAATTCAGAAATTTTTCATCCATGACATTAAAAAAAAAATGCATGATTACATAAAACCTTAAAATTCCAACAACTTCAACCATGCATGAAAAAAATATCATGATTGCAAAAAAACCTAAAATTCCAACATTTTTCAACCATGGCATTAAAACCAAATACCATGAGTACAAAAAACCTTAAACTTTCAAAAATTTTCAACCATGGCATTATAAACCAAACATGATGACTAAAAACACCCTTTGAAATCAACACCTAAATCAGAAATTCAATCTACCAAGAACATTTTTTTTTAAATACTAAAAGTATAAGTCATTTGAAATCTTAAACTAAGACAACATGATCAATTGCAACCGAAACTTAAAAAATCAACCATAAAATTGAAGCATCCCCTTTTTAATGGAGCATTAAAATTGAAACTTTTTAAACTATGGTATAGAAAATCACAGTAATACATAATGGCATTGTAGGAATTTACAGGGTAAGTTCCTTAGATCAAACACCAAATGTCACTGCTCACAAACAAATCACAAATCATAACACCATTATTTTTTGTGGTTAAAACCCTCGAAGAGGGAAATAGTCCACGACCTGAGCCAACACAACCACTTTAAGAAATTTATTAATATAAAGAAAGAAAATTTACATAAGCTTCTCTCATAAATGGTCGCTGGAAAAATGACCCTCCATGCTATTTAAGTAGAGATCATGGACCAATCGAGTGTTAAGCCATGGATCAGGTGTCGGTAATACCGAGGAGGGAATGAACTGTCAGATCACTACATATCGTGACCATCGAATTATAAGTTACAAAATTACATACTAAAGAACACACTTTACCTAATTTTACGCTAGACCAAGTTATACTTAAATATTTCCTATGTGTCGGAATATCCTAACATCCCCCCTTAAGAACAACTTGGGATAGGATTGAAGGATTTACAAAGGTGACACAATAGGAGAAAAGTTTGGTAAAGTTTGCTTCTATGAGTGCCTTTGTAAATATATCAACAACTTGATCATTGGTTGAACAATAATGCACTTCAAGAACATGATCATGAATGAGATTTCTAATGAAGTGCATGTGTAGCTCAATGTGTTTGTTACATTGATGCTAAACTGGATTTTTGCATAGATAAATGACACTCTAATTATCACACCAAAGTGTAGTTGGATGTTGTTGATGAAGACCAAATTCACACAGGATCTGATGAATCCACCAGGCTTCCTTATTGGCTTCAACAACACCGCGATACTCTACTTCTGCCAAATAAATAGAGATGGCACTTTGTTTCTAACAAGACCATGTAATAGGTCCTAAACCAAGAGTGAATACATAACCTGCAGTAGACTTTTGATCATCAGGGTCCCCAACCCAATTAGAATCAGTGAAACCAACCAAAAATGGAGATTCTCTTGCACTGTAATGAATCCTGAACTTAACTATACCTTGAACATATCGATGTATTATTTTAGCTTCTTTCCAGTGACTTTCATGAGGTTTTTTCATAAACCGAGCAACAAGACCAACGACAAAGGAAAGGTTAGTACAGGGATGGGTTAGATAATAATTTTACCAACAAGTTGACGGTATAAGGTGGCATCAACCTCAGGGAAGTACAAGTGACTGAAAGCTTGATTCCAGACTGAAAGGGAGAAGGGGCTGGATTATAGTCTTAAACGTGAAAGTGGTGTAGAAGATCATAGGCATACTTGGAGTGAGAAAGGGTAATACCTTATTTGGATTGCAAGGCTTGAAGACCAATGAAATAATGCATGTGTCCTGAGTCTATCATTTCAAACTTCTTTTTGAGGTTAGAATTCACATGGTTTATATGGTTGGGATCACTACTAGTAAGGATAAGATCATCAACATAAAGAACAAGGATGATTAAGGACTTACCCATTTTCTTTGTGTAGATAGTGTTATCAGATTGACATGTAGAAAATCCATTATCTAAGAGAAATATATCCATTTTGGCATACCAAGACTGAGGGGCTTGTTTGAGACCATAAATAGACTTTTAAGGCAACAAACAAGGCTAAAGTATTTTTGGATAAAGCCAGGGGGTTGTTCCATGTATATTTCTTCATGTAAGTCCCCATGTAAGAAGGCGTATTTAACATCCATGTGATGTACTTACCATTTAAAGGAGGCAGTAAGAGAAAGAACAAGGTGGATAGAATTCATTTTGGCAACAGGGGATAAGGTTTTAGTATAGTCAATTCCTTCAACTAGTGAAAATACTTTAGCAACAAGATGAGTTTTATGTTTATCCACTTTTCCATCTGGTCCAAAATTTTTTCTGTAAACATATTTGCATATGACATGTTTTCCTCCCTTTGGAAGAGGAACAAGATCTCAAGTATCGCTCACCAATAAGGAACAATATTCTTCATTCCTAGTTGCATCCCAATCCAGATGACCTGAAGCTTCTTCCAAGGTATCTAGATCATAATTTTCTGTAACTTGAGCCAATAAAGAAGAGGCTCTGTCTAACTGAGAACATGTATGACGTTGATTTGCACGGTCACCTACAAGAGAACCTGCTACATCTCGAGTAGAGAGGACCCATATTGAAAGTTGTGGAGCTGAAGGAAGATCCCGAGGAGGTGGAAGAGGATTTTCATCCTCGTTGTCATCATCCAAAGTAGAATGAATGATGTAAAAAGTATAATGGATAGAGATAGGTGGCACATATGCCGAATCAAGCTCATAGGCCAAAGGTGGAACACCCGTTGAACTAGGCCCACAAGCCAATATATTTTCATCAAATTTTACATCCCTTCTAATGATTAAATTTTTGGATTTGGGTTGAAGATTTCTATATCCTTTGACATCTTCAGAATATCCAACAAAAATAATTTTTTCACTCTTAGGTTCTAAGGCTTTATGTTTCTCATATGGAATATGGGCCCAAGCTTCACTTCCAAAAACAAGAAAGTGACTTACATATGGTTTGACTGAGCTACGGGCTTCTTCTAGAGTGATATTCCTTAAAACCTTAGTAGGAGTGTGATTTAATATGTAATTTTCACAGTTAATTGCTTCTGCCCAAAAATTAAGACTAATTCCTTCAGATTGAAGCAGACAATTAGAAATTTCTTTTAGAATGTGATTCTTCCTTTTATCTACACCATTTTGTTGTGGAGTATACAGAATAGTATACTGCAATTGAATGCCATGCTCAGTGAACATTTTGATAAATTTTTTGTTAATGTATTCTCCTCCATTTTCAGATATTAACTTAAGAATTTGATGTCAATATTGTTTCTCAACAAAAGCCTTAAAGGCCAAGAACATGTTAAAAATTTCACTCTTGAGTTTTAATAAGTATACCCAAAGTGCGTTTGGAAAAATCATAAATGAAATTTAAGAAGCACTTGTAACCAGATAAAGAAACAATTGGAAGTGGACCACATAAATCACTATGCACAAGCTGCAAAGGGGTTGAAGCGTGCCAAGAGGCACGTTTTTCAAAACTATCCTGATGATGTTTTCCAAGTACACAACTGGAATAAACCATCTCAGCAAGAAACCATAGGAAGACATGTTATTTGGTCAATTTAGTGTGTCCTAAATTGCTACATTAATTTATCAATCCAGGATTCGTAAGCTGATGAAGTGCGGCGCACTATATGTGCAAGATAACCTATTTCTTAACTTTTTGTCGTTTTTGGTTTTCTAAGGTGAAATGGAAATTCTAAAATGAAAACAAGTATGGTTATGTTTGTTCAAGGAAATGATATCCTCTATAATGATTTACCAACTTGAAACTGAAAAAAAAAGAAGAAGAAGAATTTGAAACATACAATGACAAAACTTGAAAGAAAATGAAAATGTGCTGCTGAAATGGAAAGGTGTTGCTAGTCTAATAAATCAAAGCAGTGAACTAGTGAGCATGAAACCAAACTATTCTTGCTGCTGTCTAAACACAAAAGAAACTATGCTGAAAGAAATCCAAAAGTTGCAATAAAGTAAATATAAATCAAATTACATCAACTTGTCTTCTGATCCCTCATCATTAGTCCAGCTATGATTTTCGGAAGTAACCATAAACAACTTGAGTAACTGATATCTAACTTGCAGAAAGTAAACTAATATCAAACTACACATTCATAATTCAATCCCTCACCATCAGTCCAGCTGTGGCTTTCGGAGGTAACTGAAGATGTCATGAGCAATTTAATATTTCTAACTTGCAGAAAGTAAACTAATATCAAACTACACATTCATAATTCAATCCCTCACCATCAGTCCAGCTGTGGCTTTCGGAGGTAACTGAAGATGTCATGAGCAATTTAATATATCTAACTTGCAGAAATTAAACTAATATCAAACTATACATTCATACTTCAATCCCTCACCATCAGTCCAGCTGTGGCTTTCGGAGGTAACTGAAAATGACATGAACAATTTGATATATCTAAATCTAACTACTGAAACAAATGTGCAAGATTGAAATAAACAAAGCAGTACTGAAATTAAACATAAACTAAGAAAAGTAAATTAGCAGCAGAACAATATTAATTCCATGTCATTAGTCAAAAAGTTATGCAAATGCCCGGGCTGCCTATTTATAACCTGAAACAAGAACACTGATCAGTTAACAATAACATAAAACATGAAAGACAGAAGTAAAATGTGAAACATGAAAGATTATAAACAGAAATGAAGCATATATACCATGAAAGATGCAATGTATAAACACATGAATGAATTATGGCACAATGAGCTTAAAGAAATAAAACAAGAACTATACAATAATGCACAAAACCTCAGCGTGTGCAGGGGCCCTCTACACCAGCCTTGGCAACAATCTTCAAGTACGAATTACGTTTGGAAACAGAGTCTTCTTATATATTAAAATGAAGTCATAACAGAAAGGTGATATTACAGCACAATGGCAACGTAATTACATTACAGAGCAGACTAATAAAAACTAACAGAGACTAATCTAATATGCGTATGCAAATGCGTTATTTATAACAAAGGTAATATAACTAATTCCCTGAAGTTTATGCTGATGGAGAACACGTAAACCATTACGTCCAAAGATCTAGGATCATGGCCGCGTTGGAGAGTAAATCTATGCAGAGTGGATGTTTGAATTCGGCTTATGGAGCCATGTATAGGTGTTGATTTGTCTTCCGCAATTCAGAAACGGCCATATAAATCTCCACGTGACGAGAAACAGAGTCCTGTCACCGTGGGACTCTATGGTTGACTTCCACTTGGCCACCTTTGACCGTAGCCTCCTTAGATGAATTTGCTCGAGCCAATAGGACATGATCCATGTCCACATCATTTCTAACTTGTCCATGTGGCTCGTTTTACCTGAGGACACCTGTAACATAGAGTTTCACAAAATGGCTGCGAAAAGTTGCAGCAGCTGCGGAAAGTGGCAAGATTCCGCAGCTAAATGAGAAAAATCTAAATCAAACAGCAGACACAAAAATATAGTTAAAAACCATGTTAGATGCTCTTTTGCAATTAATATACAATGATATTGACAACTGGGAAGGTTCAAGTGAATGAAAAAGGTATAGAAAGGTGTATGGAAAAGATGCAGATTTGAGACTCAACATACCCCCACTGTGAAGGTGTTGCATGTCCTCATGCAACCAAAATTTTGATAATCCTTCTTCAGTTCATATGCCTTGACACTTCGGCCAGTACATCCAATCCTCTCTTCTTCTTCCTTGGTGCTGCCAACATCCTGGGCTTCTTCATTAAGCATCTAAATTTGATATTAACCAGTGCTCTGCTTAAATTCTGGCATTTCTTTTTCAATTTCTTGTTCTGCTTCTGCAATATTCCCAGATGTAGCATGGTATTATCATGAATTATTTTGTCCAATTTTCTTTGTTCCTTCAATGTATCATTTTCATTTTTAATGTGTCTATTTAAAAGCTCTAGCTCAAAGACTTCCTGTTTTAGTGATTGGACTAAATCATCTTGTACTGTGTGAGGCTGAATGGACGAAGTACTGGGACCTGTAGCTGATTTTTCTAAAGATTCTATATAATCATATACTTCCTGCTGCTTGGGGTCTATATCAGGTGTCATTTTTATTGGGATGTCCCCAAAATGCCGTGAAGGAGAGTTATCTTCAAAATCTGGCTGAAGAGGGCTCACATCAACATCTTGCTGAGAATGGGATGGACTATGTTCAATGTCTGACTTAGAATGAAATGAATCAGGTTCACTAACTGACTGAGAGTGAGATGGACTATGGTCAGCTGGGGACTGTTCAGATGTTTCTTCTCCCAAATCAATGAAATGGGGTCCCTTCATTTGCGTTTTCCTCAATTTCCCCTTAAGTCTGGAACTTCTTCTCACACGCTGTGGACCACTGTCCTTTTTCTTTTGTTTTCCTTTCTCTGTCTTCTTGGCCATAGATGACTATTTTTGAAGATAAACTAATCTTTCAGATAACACTTGATGATCTTCTTCTTCGGAAGAAGGGGTTTGATATATAGCCTCAATACTTTTTCTCTCTTTTGGTGTTATTGGCTTCTTACCCTTGGTTTATTTCTTCTTCCTTTTTGTCAGTCTCTCTTCCCTATCAGTTCTTTCAATTGTAGTAGTAGGAGTATTTTGAATTTCATCATTTGTTCTCTTTCTCCTACTCCTTCTTGATGTGTTACCTTTAGGAATTTCTTGAGTAGGAGTACTTTGAGTTTCATCATTTATTCTTTTTCTCCTACTCCTTCTTGATGTGCTACCTTCAGGAATTTCCTGAGGTTCCTCAAAGAAATTTCTAATCAAGAATTGTTCCCATCTGTCTTTCTTCTCCTTTAACTCTTTTTCAATCAAAATTTTTACAAGACTGTGGTGATATAGATGTGGTTCTACATCTCCCAAATGCTTCTGAACAGTCACAGACATTTTCTTCAAACTATTTAATAGAAAATATGGGAGATTGAGAGTTTGATTATCTAGAAAATTCATCAGCAATCTGGTATGGTACATATACATGGACCCAAAACGGCCTTCACGGGTAATGAATTTTTGAACAACTAGCAGCAAAGTAGCCCATTCCTCTTTCAATGCATGAACAAGAATTCCTCTTTTAAAAATAGTTATGTCCATACCTTGGTTTCGTAAGATTATTCTCCAGGCTTCATCACTAATGCTTTTATTCTTAAACCAACGCTCACCCTCTTGAGGAAGTTCCGTGGCAGTTGCTATAGATGCCTCGTTCACCGCAAACTTAAGGTCTCCAATCTCTACTTCGAGGCCATTGAACGACCTTGCAAATGCTTTTGTCACTTCTTTATGATAGCCTCTGAACTTTTGGATAAACCGCAGCCACTTTGCTTTCTTCAATATATCCCTTACTTGCGGATATCCTTCCATGAACTTAGGTCCTTCTGGTTCTGCTCTTAGCAATTTACCCATTCTTCTTTCTGCTCTTCAAAAATTTTCCTGCGTGAGGGTTCAATGGAAGTAGAACGGATGAATGCACGGAAGTGAGCACAATGACTGTATGTAGATATCAGAGAGTGGGTATACAGGCTGTAGCGTAACAGAGAACGAAATGGAGTGAAACGGAGCAGAGAGGGGTTTCGTGAGCACGGCAGAGACACGATTGTGAGATTAACAGAACAATAGGAGGAGTATAACACATCTGGCAGTGTTTTGAAATTTGGTGGCTGCAAAATAAATGTGAGCACGTTTAAACAATGGCTATGGATTTATACGGCTGTAAGAGTCCGTGGTCAAATCAACTACGTCTCATTGTCACCGGTGGAATATCGGAGTATGAGTGAAGATCGGGGGTTTAATTATGGAACCGTTTGAGAATGAATGTGGGAGGATCATATGGAGATCATGAAAGGGTTACGGAATTTGTCAATATAATCATTGCACATAATGGATGGAGCTTATGGTTTAGAACTATATAAAAATGTGTTTTCAATGCTATTTGAAATGAATTTTACCCATACCTTGGAATCTTTGCCTTTTTCCTTGGTCTTCAATTAGTTGCTCCTCATTGATATCTTGAATGCTCCATGTCTTCATTTTTGGTCCTCATACCTGCATTTTATTTCATGATTATGAAAATAACATTTGGCTGTACAGAGTGGTAGCTGCGGAATCTGCTTCTGGCTGCGGAAACTGGTGTCAGCTGCGGAAACGGATGTCAGCTGCGGAAACTGACACAGCTATTATTTGGATGAATGAATATGAACGGATGACAAATGACTAGATGGAAATGGTCATGAAAAAGAATTTTATTGATGAAATGGAATGAAACAGATAAAATGAAGTGGAATGGAGTGAAATGAAGTGAAATGAAATGAAATGGAATGGAGTGGGTGGTCACAAAACTTGTGAAATGAAAGAGAGATTTTTTTATTTTTTTTGGAAAATATGGAGTGTCAGGTGTTCCTGATTTTCACCCTATATTTTCTGTATAAGACTGCCAATCAGTGATTGGTTTTCAGGCTTATACATTTTATTTTATTTTATTTTTTTTAACTGAAAAGAACAAAAGCTAGGCTGGTGGAGAAGAAGAATTCTCCTGTACCAGCCTGATTGCAGAATTTTCTTGAAACATTTTGACAAAATCCTCTTTTGAAATTGAAAACATGATAAACTTTCAATGTTTGTGGCCATTCACAATGAAGGATTTTGAAAACTCTCATATCAATGATCTTGATTCTTGCTCCATTACAGATCTTATCAATCTCCCTTATGGCTAAACCAAATGAGTCGAAATTTTCCTTGAAAATCTTTAAACTTGGAATCAAATAACAATGCCCAATCTCCTTCTTGAAACTTCTTCTCTTTGATGTACTTGTCATGCCATTTAGCTCTTTGATATTGAACTAGATCAGTTCTTAAAATTGTCTCTTATGCAGTCTCACATCCATCATTCAATTGCTCCATTCTATACTTTTGGGCTTGATAAGTCCATCCCCAACTGACGCCTATCTTGGTCTTGACTTGGAACTCCCAGAGGCAAGACTTCTTTCCATAAACAAGTTCATAAGGAGTATGGCCTGTTGTGTTTCTCCATGTAGTTCTATAGGCCCACAAGGCTTCAGGAAGCCTATCTACCCAATCTCTTCTATGTAAATGAACAGTCTTTGTTAGGATTCCTTCAATGACCTTATTAGTAGATTCCACTTGACCATTTGCTTATGGATGATAAGGAGTAGATTTTCTATGCCTGATTTTGTACCTCTCCCATCAATTTCTCCACCCAGTTGGATGTGAATTGGCTCCCACGATCTGTCACAATTTAGTGTGTCTAAATTGCTACATTAATTATCCCAATCCGTGATTCGTAGGTAAAGTGCGGCGCACTATATGTGCAAGATAACCTATTTCTTAACTTTTTGTCGTTTTTGGTTTTCTAATGTGAGATGGAAATTCTAAAATAAAAACAAGTATGGTTATGATTGTTCAGAAATGATATCCTCTATAATGATTTACCAACTTGAAACTTAAAGGAATTTGAAACATACAATGACAAAACTTGAAATGAAATGAAAATGTGCTACTGAAATGAAAAAGGTGCTGCTAATCTAATAAATCAAAACAGTGAACTAGTGAGCATGAAACCAAACTATTCTTGCTGCTATCTAAACACAAAAGAAACTATGCTGAAAGAAATCCAAAAGTTGCAATAAAGTAAATCTAAATCAAATTACATCAACTTGTCTTCTGATCCCTCATCATTAGTCAAGCTATGATTTTCGGAAGTAACCATAAACAACTTGAGTAACTGATATCTAACTTGCAGAAAGTAAACTAATATCAAACCACACATTAATAATTCAATCCCTCACCATCGATCATTTGTGGCTTTCGAATGCTTGAAGATGTCTTGAGCAATTTAATATTTTCTATTTTGCATAAAGTAAACTAATATCAAACTACACAATCATACTTCAATCCCTCACCATCAGTCCAGCTGTGGCTTTCGGAGGTAACTGAAAATGACATGAGCAATTTAATATATCTAACTTGCAGAAAGTAAACTAATATCAAACTACACATTCATACTTCAATCCCTCACCATCAGTCCAGTTGTGGCTTTCGGAGGTAACTGAAGATGTCATGAACGATTTGATATATCTAAATCTAACTACTGAAACAAATATGCAAGACTGAAATAAACAAAGCAGTACTAAAATTAAACAGAAACTAAGAAAAGTAAATTAGCAGCAGAACAATATTAATTCCATGTCATTAGTCAAAAATCTATGCAAATGCCCGGGCTGCCTATTTATAACCTGAAACAAGAACACTGATCAGTTAACAATAACATAAAACATGAAAGACAGAAGTAAAATGTAAAGCATGAAAGATTATAAACAGAAATGAAGCATATATACCATGAAGGATGCAATGTATAAACACATGAATGAATTATGGCACAATGAGCTTAAAGAAATAAAACAAGAACTATACAATAATGCACAAAACCTCAGCGTGTGCAGGGGCCCTCTACAACAGCCTTGGTAACAATCTTCAAGTACGAATTACGTTTGGAAACAGAGTCTTCTTATATATTAAAATGCAGTCATAACAGAAAGGTGATATTACGGCACAGTGGCAACGTAATTACATTACAGAGCAAACTAATAAAAACTAACAGAGACTAATCTAATATGCGTATGCAAACGCATTATTTATAACAAAGGTAATATAACTAATTCCCTGAAATTTATGCTGATGGAGAACACGTAAACCATTACATCCAAAGATCTAGGATCATGGCCGCGTTGGAGATTAAATCTATGCAGAGTGGATGTTTGAATTCGGCTTATGGAGCCATGCACAAGTGTTGATTTGTCTTCCGCAATTCAAAAACTGCCATATAAATCTCCACGTGACGAGAAACAGAGTCCTGTCACCGTGGGACTCTATGGTTGACTTCCACTTGGCCACCTTTGACCGTAGCCTCCTTAGATGAATTTGCTCGAGCCAATAGGACACGATCCATGTCCACATCATTTCTGACTTGCCCATGTGGCTCGTTTTACCTGAAGACACCTGTAACATAGAGTTTCACAAAATGGCTGCGGAAAGTTGCAGCAGCTGCGGAAAGTGGCAAGATTCTGCAGCTAAATGAGCAAAATCTAAATCAAACAGAAGACACAAAAATATAGTTAAAAACCATGTTAGATGCTCTTTTGCAATTAATATACAATGATATTGACAACTTGGAAGGTTCAGGTGGATGAAAATGGTATAGAAAGGTGTATGGAAAAGATGCAGATTTGAGACTCAACACATGTCACCATATTTTCTTTACATAGATTTTTAAGTGAGCGATAGTTTAAGTGACCAAATCGCTCATGCCAAAGTTTGTTCACTTCATCATTATGAGCAAAAAATACAAAGGGAAGACATGATGACCCAAAGTTGTCAAAATTATACAACCTTGTGGAATCATCACCAATGCCAGTAGCTAAAATATTTCTAGGATCTCTTAGGTCCTTAATTACAACATCATGAGGTGATAATTTTATGGTTTTCCCTTCACTTGAATGAGTTATCTGATAAACAGATAGAAGGTTGCAAGACAATGTAGGAACACATAATACAGTATTAATACACATTATCTAGATGAATGGTTTCAGACCCTACAACACTAAGATATCTATCATCACCAACATAAATATTTTTTGTGTTACAATCATTTAAAGAAGAAAACATGGCTTTGTTTTTTTCCATATGGTAAGAGGCTCCAGAATTAATGAGCCACTCATGAGAATGAGAAGAACAAGATACATTCAATGCATAACCAGATCTTGATACTTGACAGCCACATGTAGAAAGTGTCATTCTCGAAGATGAATTTGAAGATTTCTCTAAATGGATGTTGTGCTTCTTCAATGCTGCTTCCAAGGCTTACATCTTCTTAAAAAAATTTGACTCTACGTGGCCATCACAATTACAAAAGTTGCAATGTTTATCTGTCTTCTTCCCCTTGTTTTTATTTTCCTTATCAGTTTTTTGAGTTTGTTTTTTCAGTTTGCGACTGAGATTGCTTAAGACCCTTGTTTGGTTTAGGACCATTCTTTTAGGATGCTACTTCTTAGGATTATTTGGATTTGGTTGCTGCTGGGCTACTAAGAATTTCTTAGGAGAGTTTATAGTATTAATAATACCAAGGTGTAAGATTTTTTCTTGTTCTCTTATCAAAGAATCACAAAAGGCATCAAAAGAGGGGGACTTTTAGGGTGTTCCTTGAGACATGAGAGCTTCTCTAGTGTAATAGAAGGTGGAAAAAAATATAGAGTATGCAGGTCCTAACTTAGTAAGAATGGAATACGTAAGACTACCATCTTCTTTTTTGACCATACAACCTTCTAGGAGAAGTCTAAGGGTCTTGAATTTGGACAAAAAATCTTGAATAAAAGAGAAATTATTGGGGTCCAAAGTAAGCATCTCATTTTCAAGTTCTTGGGCTCTGATTTCATTTTGAATGGAAAAAATAGTATTTATATTTTTCATAGCTTTATCAAGGGAGTCAATTTCTTGGATATAAAATCTAAGATATTGAGCAATGGACATTCCTATCAACCCTCGCACTTGATTTTGTTTATTTTCCCATTTAGCTGTTTTATCTTCATTGGTAGGTTTAGATTATAGTCCTGAGGCTATTCTATAGAGCCATTTACTTCTAAATAAGTCTACCATGTAGAATAGCCATTGGAAATAATTGGTGATGTTAAGAATAATTAGGCATGAACTTTCTATTTTTAAAAACTGAAGCTGTAAAGTTGAAACTAACTGTTCCAATGGAAATATCTCAAAAAATTAGGCCGGTTAAAAAAAATGGCTCTGAAAACGACTTTCGAATGAAGAATTTATGCATTTTTGAAGAAATGTGGAAGTAGATTTCAAGTAGTCATGTGATAGGTTGAAATTTGATGATGAATTTGTATTTAAAAAAACAAAATCCCCCTTTCCAAACTTAATATAATAAGGTCACTTTAAAAAAATAACACTTTATGTTACCCACTTTTATAAATAAGTGAGTGTCCATTTAGACAATGTTACTTTATGAACTAATGACCAAGTAGACTAAGTGACTCACTTTTTGTAATGGGTGAGAAACATTATTACATAAAGTAACTTTAAAACATAAGTTATATGTGTTTTTTTTTTTTTTACATAACTTAACAAAAAACCATTTTTTTAAATTATCTTCACAAAACGTTTTTTAGAAAAAGTAACTTGACAAAAAGCTTTTTTTAAAAAGTAACTTGACAAAGAAACTTTAACCCAAGACCTCTATTCTCATAAAGTAGCTTTAGACCAAGTGAGCTAGTTAAAAGATTTAGTAATTGCTCGAAAGGAGGAATTTTTTTTTTTTTTTTAAATCACAAAACGTTTTTAAAAAAAAGTAACTTGACAAAAAGCTTTTTAAAAAAAGTAAGTTGACAGAGAAACTTTAACCCAAGACCTCTATTCTCATAAAGTAGCTTTAGACCAAGTGAACTAGTTAAAAGATTTAGTAATTGTTCGAAAGGTTTTTTTTTTTTTTTTTTCCAACTTGACATAATATTTTTGGTTAGTCCAACCGGAAACTAAATATTTTTCTCGCTATTTCTGATTTCCCTAGATCGCATAAAGTCGCAGGGAAAGAGCATACAATAAACCGAAATAAACAGAGGGATAAATAAATATACCTGCAAAAAAATTACTTTATACCTCCAGATCTAAAATGACATAGCTAGGGTAACCAAAAACCTTTTTGTATGAAACGAAAGGGGTTCCTGAGTGGAACATAAGATACGAACACAACAGAGTAGTTATCCTTGCCCGAAAGTAGTTAGAAATAATAGATTTGGAAAACGGCAGCCACATGCACAAAACTCGCTTCGGATTTGGATCAACAACGGATGCGGCCCTCAAACAACTCTGATACCATGTAGGAATTTACAGGGTAAGTTCCTTGGATCAAACACCAAATATCACCGCTCACAAAAATATCACAGATCAATACACCAATATTTGACGTGGTTAAAACCCTCGAAGAGGGAAAGAGTCCACGGCCTGAGCCAATGCAACCACTTAAAGAAATTTATTAATATGAAGAAACAAAATTTACGTAAGCTTCTCTCATAAACGGTCACCGGAAAAATGACCCTACATGCTCTTTAAATAGAGATCATGGACCAATCGAGTGTTAAGCCATAGATCAAGTGTCGGTAATGCCGAGGAGAGAATGAACTGTCGGATCACAACATCTCGTGAACGTCGGATTATAAGTTACAAAAGTACATACTAAAGAAAAAACTTTACCTAATTTTACGCTAGACCAAGTTATACTTAACTATTTCCTATGTGTCAGAATATCCTAACAGGCATGCCAATATTTTCATATAATTCAAAAATTCAACATTAATTCCAAAAAAATTTACCTTTAATCAAAATATCAATTCATAATTACATTGAATGAAACATAAATTACTTCTCAAAGTTATTGTTGCGTTGTGGATATTCAAAACAAATGAATTCTTCATAATTAAAACATATAATCCAATAAAAATATAAATGACTCATAACTTCATGCCAGATCATATGCAAGTTAAAACATTAATTTCAAGTTACCATGCAAACATCCTGTTGATCATAATACATAAAATGTTTTATACAACTATGATATTTACTCATTATTTGACAAACAGTTAGACAGGTAAAAGTTTAGGGGCTAATATTTGCAAGTGGGCTAATTTTCCATGTTTTTCCCAAAGAAAAGATTCGTTATTTTCCATTTTTTCTAAAAATTATTTGCCCAAATTTTATAGTATAAAACTTTTTTACCTTAAAAATCATCAAAATTTTATATAGAGACTATACAAAATTATTATAAATTTGAATAATTTTACAAAAACATTGCCAAACATTTTACAAATTGTGTATTATGTACTAGTGATATTTGCCAAGGTTTCGAAACTTTAAATTAAATTTCCATCCTTAAAATTTTCCCTGTAGTTAGAATCTACATCATCTTTAGATGAATTACAAGACGAAGATGTCGATGACCCATATTCTTATATATCATCAACCAGTGTGTTAGTGTCCAATATTCAATGATCAAAATTTTCTCTTTCAAATTTGTTTAGTAGTGGTCCTAGGTAAAAAATTTACATTTCCTAGTTAGTTTTTGTAGGTTTTAACCCTGTACAGGAATTATCTACAAACAAATTCTTAAAAATAGAAAATAAACAAAAGCGAGAGCATAAAACATAAAATAGATATGCGCTAAGATTTTTCTCTTGTATCCCAAATCGGGACTACCAGCTTGATTTTTCATTATATTCATTTTAGTGTTACAACACATATATATAGATTTTGAAGCATTCATAAACCCCAATCCATTAACCATAGATTAGAACATAATCGTAATTCCCTTAACTAGATCTACAAAATACTAGGGCCGAAAACCATCATGCCCCAAAACCATGTGCAAACCCATGCACAAAACCATAGGCGGGTCTGCCCACCTAAAATAGTGTCCAATTTTTTTTTCCTAGGGCATTGCCCCAGACCCCACGCAGGGGGATACCCACCCTATGTGACCCCCCCGTTGCAATTGGTGCAATTAATAGTGATGGATATCGCCCCCCTGTGAACCCCCCGCGTGTGCGACTATTCATGGAAAGAATATAACACATACCCAATAGTTTTCAAATAAAATTTTGATCGTTGGATATCTCTAGGTCTTTAAAAGCTACTCCCTCCAATGAGTCTTCCATTCTGTTCTTATCCCTCGGCATGAATTGAATGTGAAAATAAGAAAATAAGTTCTCAACTAAATCCCATACATCATTCTTGTAAGCTTTGAGCCACGAGTGTTTAATTTGGAATTGGCTCCTGACTTGTCTCACTACAAGCTCTGAATCTCCAAACACCTTGAGGTTTTGTATGTTCATGTTCCGTGTTGTTTGCAACCCCAACAACAGGGCTTCATATTCAGCCACATTATTTGTGGCTTCAAATTATGGCTTAAAGGAGAGGGGAACCAAGCATCCTTCTGGTGATATCAAAAGTACCCTGGCCCCATTTCCTTCTCGTGAGTAAGCTCCATCAAGCTGCAAGGTCCATATATTATTTTCCTCTGTGCTCATAGGATTATTTTGTATTAGAGGACAGTTCTATGTTTCTTGCAGGAAATTTTTGTCCTCCTCAAGCATAGGACAAGATAATTCACCCTCCTTACCATATACCAGAGAATTTTTGGAACCATCGGCTTTCATGACCATCTTCACGAATCTGGATTCAAGGTATAATCTTCTTTCCTCCCAACCGAATAATGGAATAGTGGCATAAGTGAGGTCCAACTTTATGGATCCTCCAATCTTGGATCGCCAGAATCTAGACAACAACATTCCAAACCGAGTTGGGATATCAGCTACAACAATGTCCATTACCACACTTTTGGCCATCTACAAACCCAACTGCTCCATGACAGACAATAGCAACAGGTTATGTGAAGCCCCAAAATCTAGCATGCATTTGTGCAATAACAGTTCATGTATAACTAGAGTCACATAGAATGGGGAAGTGGCTGAGTCCAACTCTTCTACATGAGGTTAAAAAAATACCATGGGTATTTATTCTTGGAGATTGAGGTTGTCAAGGAGAGCGCCTACGCCATGGGGCAGCATGAATTAGGACACTAGGGCCTTGTATGAAGGCTATTTTAGGAGCTCGATCAGGGGAACCAGGATCTTAATCTTCTATAATTCTTTATGGATATTAAAGGATTTGGGAGATTTTTTTGCAATTACTTCTTTGAACTTCTCTTTAGGGTGGTCAGGCAGGTTCAAGGCTACAGATGAGGACTTCTCATTTTTGGGAAGATCAGAGCCTTGCTTCGTGGAAGTGGATGCAGCGGCTTTATGATGGGAAAACTCTTCTAATGGATTTTTCCCCTTATTGGAAAAACTAGAAGAGGTTTGTTCTCTGGGTATTGACTCTTCATTTTGTTCTTGTACTCAGGTTCTCTTCCTGGAGGACTTAAGTTCATACTTCTTATGGAGTTGATCTTGCATGAAATCCACAAATTTCCTGCAGTAATTTTCAATATCTTGATCCTTTGGGGGGGACTCTTTCTCTTCTTGCTCTTCTTGCAGGGTTAGTTCACCTTATTCGCCCTCTGAGTAAGCAAGGAATTGATCTTCTTGTTTGTATGTGACTTTATCGGCCTGCCTCTCCATTTCCCCTTCTAGGTTTAGAGGAGGTTGGATGTGATCTTGCTGCTCCTTGCTTTTCCACTGCAACAAATGTAGAGGGGGCTTATGGTACTGGGGATTAATCCCACGGTTCAGAATCATTTGGTTAGGATGCGGAGGGGAATTCTTGGCCTCCAATTGAAGCTTCGCCGGCTTATTTGAGAGGCTCTTGATTAGCTTATTCATTTCTTTAATTCTATACTCATGTTATTCTCTCTCCTAATTAGAAGTAGAAGCGTCCTCCCTGCTCTTTCTTCTGGCTTCATCCCCTATCTTCCCTTTGAATTTACCAATAGAAGAAAACTTTTCTTCCACCCCCAATGCATCAGTCTAGATTTGATCCAGAGATGTGGACTTTCTTTCTCTTAGGGTGATCACAAACTCCGGTTCAAAAGTTTCTACGAAAACCACCTTAGCAGTTGCTTGGGGAGGTTTTATCTCAACAGGGAGATTATTGTAGACCTTATTGAATATCTTTATGAATTTTGTTACATCCTCATTGTGTCTCTTTTTAAGAGCATTGAACTTTGTGAGGACATGTCCATGGTCCCTCTTCTCTCCCCATTTTAGTGTGAATAAATTATCCATTTCTTCCCAAGTGGTGACTGTGTTATCAGCAAGAGATTTGAACCACTTTCGAGCCTCTCCATCCAGGGATTGGACGAAAAGCCTAAACACCACATCTAGGTGCTCCACATTCACATTCTTGGCAAAGGCGTAGAAGTTTTCAATATTTCTCTGCGTAGAATTACTATCTTCCCCGGTGAAGCGAGGAACGAGATTTAGATAATCTTGAGGCATGTCCTTCAATACTTGAGGTAAAGCCAATGGAGCAAAGTTGTTGAGGAGGAAACCATGTACAACCATGAGGGGTGGTGGTGGTAAGTTATGAGGTTGATTTGGATGTGTTACAATGGGTATATGCTAAGTAGAGGTTTGGATATTTATCTATAATGAGCTTTGGAGTGTTGTAACTTCTTTGAATTATTCAACCTCTGGAGTAGGGTGCACGAGAGGAAAAGAAGTATTATCAAATTCAGCTTCGTCTTTTATGGATGAGCTAGCTAAAGCAGATGGGTTGTGGAGCTAGGACCATAAATGTCAGCTTTCTAAGATGAGGAAGGTGAATCTTCTAGAGAAAATAAGGGTAGGTCAACCTGGCTGGGTTGGTTTTCCTTCCAGATTCTCATAAAAATGATATTTTCGGGATCAGATGTAGAAGGGATTCTCTGATGGGAAGTATGTGATCGAGTATGAGGACTTGTATAAGCTAGGATTACAACTGATTTAAACTTTGATAATAGTGGAGTCACCAAGGTGAGGGCTATGCAACTCTCAACCCTTCATGCTCACTTGATTGAAGGGTGAAGATAATGTCATATCCCAGGGAAAGATTCTCTAATTCGTCCCCGGAAATGGCGTCAAAATGATGTTGTAGCTCCTAGAGACAACCTTAAGTTGCAAAATAAAAGTACCTAGGACATCTTAAAATTAGAGGTTAAATGTGGACAATTGTGTAAAATGCCTCTGACAAAATATGGAATAAGAGAATGATGGTATTGGTGGTTTAAGGATGGAGAAGACCTTGGAGTTGATTCATGTGAATTCCCTATACTATGAGAGGACTCAGGAGGCTGTGAGACTTGATGGATTTCAAATGGGCCAAGTATAAAAAAATGAGCAGAAGCTTTAAAAATATGCAGAAGCGTTGAGAAAGAAAAGGAGAAGGAACCCACAAAAGACAGACTTAAGAGGATTAAGAATCTGTCCCCCGTGAACTCAAAGGAAGCAGATATGAATGAGATATGGACAAAAAAAAAGCTTCGTGGAGTGTGAATTAAGGGAGCACAACAAGCTTAATACATGAGCATTAACACCTGAGCGTTATACAAACACGAATTCATGAATAAAATTGAAAACCACCGGCAGATACATTACACGAACCATCAAAGTAGCAGAGAATGAAAGATGATTATACATAAATAGGAGATTACTGACAATAGAAGGAAATAGATACATTCTACTCATTGCTCCATCTAGAATCCAAATAACAACTCTGTATCATATTAAATTTAAACATCTCTCCCAAATATGGATCTCAGATCACAGGGAGCACAATCATACAAAACTACAGCAAAATTCTTCCAAATTCCATAACCTTTCCTGCATATTAGAACTAACTACATATAGAGTTCTCCTTGAGGTTTTACGATTGAATATTATGTCATGATCACCCCACACTGGTGAAAACTAAAATATCCTAACAAACTAGCATAGTGTGCATAGAGAAATCGCTCCTGCAACAAAAAAATCAAAACAGAATTGGGTAAAATCAGGATTTTACCAGAAAAACATCACTATCTAACAGTAAAAAGAAACAAACTAGTTGGCCATGGAGGCCAAATTCCAGAATCTTCAAAAGGAGTGGCAAAAAGTGGCTAAGAACAGGTGGGCGGTCTGGCCTTCATCATATGATTCCACCTGCTGTTTGAAAACCTCCACCCTCTAATTCTCATGATTTCCACTTCCCATTTTGGAATGGCTACTTGTGTTGTGTGTGTTGAACTCTTTAGTGGGAAGCTCCTGGACCGACCGAGTATACTATAGCTCTGCTTACTTCACCAAAAACCCATGCTATGTTTTATTTGCAAAAACTGGAGACCGTGTTTCAGACGGGGGCATGGATTGTTTGTTGTATTGGATAGGGGGGTGTGAAATCACAATAAGCTACCATGTAGCACCAGAGGCGATATTAGAAACCAGCCATTTCGAACCCCCGCGGGATTAACCTTCGGAAGGTGGAGGGGGTGTGGAATAGATTATGAGCCATTAGATGCATTGACATGGAGTAGAGTTGAAGGAAGGATGGCAGAAGAAGAATTGGATTTAGCGGGACTCAATAATACTGAAATGGGCGAGAAAATATAATGAGAAGCTTGGGATTCTCCCAAGTTCTCATTATATTTTCCTTATTCAGAATATAAAGGGGGAGTGGTAGTGTGTACAGGTCCGCAGGATGGTTGTGTGTCAAGGGGAGTTACCCTTTGACTTTGATTTCAAAGGGAGAGATAATGTTGTAGGAAGGGGTTTCATGATCGCAGGGGGAGTGCCTATGTTTCTGTCAATGTCAAAGGGGGAGATCATTGATCAGTGGTTGTCATTGATGTCAACCCAAGCAGCACTAGGGGCTACCCAGATCTTGCATGGTAATTTTGACCTGCCAAATTACTATATTCTGGTTCAATAATATTTTATATGGTTTCTACTTGTCGAGATGTTTTCGTTGATATATAGCACGCCATGTAATTCTTCACGGGTTGAGATATATTCATGTTTGAAGTTTGTAACCCTAATTAGTGGGATAAAACCCCATGGATTTGTGGCATGGGTCATTGAAAAGTCAATAATTAATAATTTTAGTTCTTAAAATCCCTCCCATGTTCACTTGTTGAAGTCCCTCTCAACCTAAGCATTTATATAAATTGTGATCCTCATATCCTCATTATGGAGGGATTGGGCTACATGAAATAGGTCATCGTGGAATTTATGCTAGAAATTTTTCTCTACGAATATTCAGAAGTTGAAATTTTATTAGGTCAAGCCGAAATCTTGAGGAAGCTCCTGTAAAAATTTCAGATCAAGGTGCACAATATGTTCGGAGATATGATCTGTAGAAGTCAGTGTTTTTGTAGGCTCCTGAACTTATCTCAAAGAAGTGACCTTGGGAAAATTGCCATAACTCTCTCTTTGAGTATCAGATTTGAATTTTGTAAAAAGTGGCAGATGTTGAACAGAATGTAGTTTTCTCTATATCAATTTCAAATCCGAATGAAGAAAAAGTGACATGTGGCACACCATACAAGTTTGATCTACTGAACCAATCCATCATTAGGTCATTGTGAGAGATTGGGCATAACTACCCCTTGAAGAATCCCAATTAGGTCAGACCTATGGCATTGGAAATTAGACTTAGACGACTACTACATAATCGATAATCACATATTGGGGATATGAAATAACAGAGGGACACCAGATTCAATATCGACATCCTAGAAGGCAAGAAAAAGCTAGATCATGTGTTGTCAAGGGCTGCAAACAACTAGACTTTCTAGGGTAGCAAAGAAAAGCAAGGTGTAGCAGAGGGTAGCATGACAAGAGCAGCAGTCAAGGTGTAGAATAGCAGCAAGAAGTTCACCATGAGAAGTCTTCAAGTGGGTAGCACTGCATACAGTCATTGTAAATGTATCATTGTACTAAGTCATTGTAAATGCATCATTGTAAAAATTGTACAAGTGTCTATCTGCCAAGAGTTGAAGAGGCAATGTCGGGAGGTCTAAGATCATCATTAGATGGTTGTGTCATAGTTTGGGTTATGGTCTAGTGTTTTCCAGGTAAATCCCCTCTGCGGACAGAGGCAATCCCTCTGGCCCTAGGGTGGGTCTAGCAACTATGAGAACATAATAACAACTACCTTCCTAGATTGTAAATGAAATTCAGAGCAAAGAATATGGCCTACCCTATTCTGATGTTATGTTGTCATCTTCCATCGAAGCTTCTTGATCTGTTTCTCTTCTTAAGCTCGATACATGCTGCTACCAACATTTGATTACCTATACAGACAGTCAAGACAACACGACAAGCATAAAACCATGACAAACATAAAACAATTACAACCTATCTAACTGATCAAGGAATGCTAGAAATCTCATTATAATTGTAAACAAGAGTGGAAGATAAACATCAAATGCATTTTATTATGATAAAGACAAGGGGAGTTTACAACCAAGCCTTGAGGTTGAGGCTCTCCTTCGGCAGGTCTGTATCCAAGCACGTTTGCCACGCCCTCATGAAAAAAGGTCCAAGATCTCACTATGTTCTCAACGCACACAAACAATCACACTTTGCATGATTCTCCTGAATTTTTGATTGCTTCTTCTTTCTATGCTAACGTTTTAGCTCTCTGTTCAACTGGCACATCAATGGAAGATGGCTATATTTATATAGGAGAGGAGGAGGTTTGGATCCCTAAAATAGTGGAAGGGAGGCCTTATCCCTTGGGAGGTTTCCCCATAAGGTGGAAACAAGAGGCCAAATGAGGAAGGCCATGGTTATTCAGTCAAACTACTCTCTATGACTCATCCACGAAGTTTTTGTGATCGAAAATTCGCCTCTATTTTTAAAAAAAGTTCCATAAACAGATTGGCGCGGGTAGCTAACTAAGACAGAGCGTTAGCTAGCACGAGGGCCAGCATTAATCTGCCTCATTGGTGCGAGGGCATAACGGGCTACCAGCGCAAAGGAAAAAACATGTGTTTTTAGTGGTCTGCTCAGGAAATGGTCAACAAAAGTAATTTTTTCCTCGTGGCAAGGGATGCAATGATGGTATTTTCAAGGCATGACACTGCTTATTGATCACATAAATGACCCTCCAATAGGCAAGATGGGGATCCAAGGGACAGTGAAAAAATGTTGTGTAATACTAGTGTGCCTTATTCTTCTACATCATTATATATCATTGTAAAGTGAGCCATTTTCCATGGTACGGGAGTCCATTATTTTTTTATTCTTCTATAGGGTGGTAGGGTGGTGCTAGGGTGATGTAATATCCCAAAATCGAGACTGCTATTAAGGCATGCTTGAAAAATGCATTTTTCAGGAATGGCTGCTACAGCTCTTAAAATCAACCCTTTGATCTCTTAGATCTGATAATCTAAGACCCAAATCCAAGAGGAGATCAGAAAAAAATCAAACTAGGTGGGTTAAACAAATCTCCCACACCCAGTATGGCTTGAAAACTGCCCAAAGAAGGGACTGTAGCGATACAAAAGAACACTAACTAGAAAATAACGTAGTTTTAGATAATAGCAGTAAGAGACCAATATGGAGACTCTAAAATGACATGTACGTTAGAAAATAAGATCTATAATGTGGCCCACACAATGTACAAGAGAAATATAGAGACTTTCATGAAGAAAAGCCCTCTAAAGAGGTGCTGCAACAATTATATTTCACTGCAAAGCCTTGACAGCGTTATTTTTATGAGTAAATAGAAATTGTAGGTTAAAACTCATATCTATAACAGATCTGTGTACAAAATATTAAATCTATATCAGATCTGTACACTAGACTGTCTCTATTTTACCTACCCCTTG
Source organism: Pinus albicaulis (assembly GCA_034641835.2). Classification (NCBI taxonomy): domain Eukaryota; kingdom Viridiplantae; phylum Streptophyta; class Pinopsida; order Pinales; family Pinaceae; genus Pinus; species Pinus albicaulis. Next base: position 910,631,635 of record CM076579.1, on the reverse strand, counting down.
GAGTTTTCAGCAAAACATGGAGCATATGGAGTAGATTTGAGATCTCATGCAGCAGATCTGCAAATTTTTTGCAGAATTCCTGAAGCTTATACAAGAATATTCAGATCAGATCTGAATATGACATGGATAAGAACAGAAATCCATGGATCACCACAGTGAGAGAAAAGTTCTCATCAATAGAGATCACTCCTCAAATTTTGCAAAAACTCCCTGCAACTTTCCTCTTGCAGATAATGCAGTCCTGGAAGACAAACTGCGTTGTAGACTTGATGAACAGTTTGGCCTGATTCCAAGGTATGGATCTGGAGCTCTGATGATCCAATACACTCTTGCAAGGGGGATAGAAGGCTTTCCCACTGAAAAGAGGCACTAGAATGGCTTAAATCTGAACAGATCTAGCCTCCACTTGCTGCAGCTTACAAGGACAACCAAACCGTCAATAGGATCTGCGTTGTAGTTGGAAGTAGAAGCTTGGAAAAATGCCTGATAGTGGACAATAAATGCAAGACTCTTCCAAGAGGCCTCTCAAGGTAAGAGGTGGGATTCCCGACCAGGAACACCCAAGTGCTAAACAACACTATTCTCAGCTAAACAGCTAGAGAATGAGAAGTGTCTAAACAAACAAATCCTTTCAATACAATATGTTCAATAACCCCTCTCATGTTGTTCTCCTCTTTAATTTATAGGATGAAAGCCTTGAAAAACCCTAAACCATCTCAAAGGTTTAGCTCCTTTAACATTTGAAACCTCCAACTAGATCTGCGTCGTGCATCTAGGTGGTACATTGCATCTGGACAACCTTGTGGATTTGGTCTTGTTGACCTAGTCAATTGTCACAATCCCTTTCACACATGAGGGATTTTTATTAAGGAAACCCATATTTAGCCTTGTTCACATGGGCATTGATTTATTTTGTTGTTTTAGGAGTTTAATTTTATCCTCCTTTACAATCTTATTCTTGCAACAAGAAAATGAAAACAAAATAGTATATTCCTATTAGCTTGGGCTAATTAGGAATATTACAAGTGAGTTGTAGCTCATTGGGTGTTGGGGCATCCGTTCAGTTGACTACTGAAGAATCTCTGGCACTGGAGTGTCCATCTAGTGGGAGTTGGAGAAGAATTATTTTCTAGATTCTACGAATTTGGAGCTTTATTTTCAATTGGAGTTGAATATTAAAGAATTAGTATAAAAGCATTCAGGTGGTTTTTGTCTCGGAGAGGGTTTCCACCTTAAAAACTGTGTGCATTTGTGTTCCTTTTGTTTACTTCTATCATTGTACAAACACTGATAATAATTGAATATTAAATAAAGCTCTGAAAGATTAATAGTAATACTAATTGAAAGATATACTGATTCACCCCCCCTCTAAGTATTTCCAACAAATTTCCCGTGAGAGGGATATTTAGCTACATGCAGTTGAGGAGATATCAGCTCCAAAAGAAGAACCTCAAGATGTGGAGTAGTCACCAGAAGAGGAGCAGATACTGGAAGTACCCACTGATGCATAGACATACAGAGATGGAAGAAAGTGCAGGAGAGACGCTGACAGGTTAATGTGTGATGCTAGAGAGAATGTGGGAGCACCCACATCACAGCACAGGCAGAGGATGTCCCTAGAGAGGTACACTGGCTACATCGGTCTTGTGAGTGAGAGTGTAGAGACTAAGCCATCCTCATTCGCGGAAGAAATGCAAGAACTAGTATGTGTTGATTCCATGGTAGAGGAGTATGACTCCATCATAAGAAATAATCCATGGGAATTTTTCCCAACACCAGAGGACAAGTCAGTTGTAGGATCCAGATGGGTCTACAAGGAAAAGCGGGAAGAATATAGGAGTGTTGAGAAACACACGGCTAGATTTTTGGCTAGAGGGTTCTCTTAGGTGGAGGGAATTGATTATGAGGAGACCTTTTCTCCAGTTACAAGGTCCTCGTCAATCAGATCTATTTGTGTACTTTCGGTGCAAATGGGATGGAAGATACATCATATGGATGTAAAGAAAACCTTCCTCAATGGATTGAATGAGGAAGAGGTGTACATAGAGTAGCCAGAAGGATTTGAGAACTTCGACAGAGAGTTGCATGTGTGCATACTCAAGCAAGAAATGTATGGATTGAAACAAGCACCATATGCTTCGTACACCAGGATCGGCAACTACTTCATTGAGTTGGGCTTCACCAAAAGTGAAGAAAATGCAAAACTTTACCATAATGTGGTTGAGGGTAAGCTATTGATCATAGTATTATATGTTGATGATTTAATTCTAACAGGTGATGATGAGTTGATCAAGTTTTTCAAAGAGGATCTTGCAAGAGAATTTTAGATGAAGGACATGGGGCTTTTTTATTATTTCCTTGGTTTGGAAATTTGGAAAAGAGATGGTGAATTGTTTATCTCTCAGGGAAATTATGTCAAAGATATATTGAATAAGTTTCACATGGAGAGTGGCCAACCCATGTGGAATCCTCTAGTGGGGAATTGGAGGAAGCAAGATGCTACTTCAAGTGAAGTGGTAGAAGTTATCATCTACAGGTGACTTGTGGATTCACTGATGTACTTGGTGAACACATGACCAGACATGTGTTATGTGGTTAACCAACTTATTCAAGAAATGGTTAAGCTAACCAAGCTTTATTGGAAGGCACACAAAAGTGTTGAGATGCCTCAAAGGCACCACTCAGTTTGGTCTTTGGTACAGGCGGACAGAGGGAGTGAAGCTTCAAGGCTTCACAAATGAAGATCGGGCAGGGAGTCCATCCAACAACAAGAGAACATTAGGGGGCATCTTCAGTATTGGGTCACCAGTAGTTTCCTAGTACAATAGGAAGTAGAGATCAGTTTCACTCAGTTCAGTAGAAGCAGAGTACATGGTTTTTATTCAAGAATCTTGTGAGGCTATTTGGATGAGGAATATCCTTGTTGGGTTGTTTGATCAACAGATGGATCCGATGGCGATTTATTTTGATAACCAGAGTTGCATCAAACTCTCATTTAATCCATTTTTTCATGACAGGTCCAAGCATATCAACATGTGGTACCACCATCTTAGAGACTATGTGCAGAGGTGTATTATTTCATTAGAGTACATTCCTACATAGGATTAGGATGAAAACATCTTGACGAAGGCACTCTCAAGAGGAAAATTCGATTTCCACACTGAGGCACTATCAAGAGGAAAAGTCAAGTTCCACAGAGGCATGATCGTGGTAGTCAATAATCCCTTTCTTCTTTAGAAGGAGTGTTGAAAATGGCAACAAGAAAAGGATTCTAATTTAATTTTCCCTTGATTAAATTAGAATAAAATTATAATTCCACATCATATGACAACTTGTATGAGTTAAATAAGTTAGGAAGGCTTAGTTGGTTTAGTTAACTTGAGTTGAGGGTCAAATTAGAGGCATGTAGAGAATATCCTACAGTATAGGAGCCTTGGTTTAGTTTATTTTGAGTTGTAATTACTTAAATCAATTTATCTGAGTTAAATTCAGTTTAAGAAGTTCTAACTGATGCAGGAACTGGAGAGAGGTAAATGTGTGAAAATTATATTTTATTCGCATGCAATTATCAATCATATAATTGATAATCCACTCATAAATAATGCATGCATTTCAGTTATGAGAAAGACCCAGTTGATATTGGAGTTAAATGGAATTGTACTATCAGTTGTATAATCATCTAATTGTACAGGTTGTGCATTGAGTTAGAGGAAGAGCCTTGATGTATTGTGCAATAATTATTGGGGAATTTCCTTGTTAATAGGACCTAATTACCCAAGGAAATAGTGCAAGGAAATAGGGATCCTTGAGGCCAAGAAATTGGTTAAGTAATGAACCAAGATTGCCTCGGAATCAGTGATACAAACAGAGTAGTGCAGAGAGTTCTCAAGATTAAGAAAAGCATTGTATTATTCTCATATTTTTTGACTTATGCAATATACAGATAGCAAGGATTTTAGCTGAGGCTTTCCCCACATAGATCTTTGTGTTGTGAGATTGAAATTCTTTCTCTTTATTTTTCATGTGATTTTGCGATTGCAATTTATTTCCGCAATTTGTAGAGTAGATTCAGGTATTTTGTTTTAGCATATTACAATATCAGTTGAATCTAGGTGGATTTTCTACAATTCCACTATTATGCTTCCCACTTTCAATACTTTGTCTTCTCCACCTCATCGCATGCTCCTTCACTTGCATCCTTTCGACACAGGATATTGTTTTGGTCTCTTCTTGAATGTTCATTGTTAGCACTCACCCTCATTTTTTTGTCCCCCTTCTCATGGACATAGTTAGCACCACCTATTGGATGTTCCTTTTTCCATGGTGACTATCCTCTCAATGCTCAAGTTACATGGTGTTATTCCCAATTATTTGAATCCCTACTTATTTTTTGTTTTGACCTCTCTTATTCTCTTACCCTTCTTCCATGCCTCTTCGGTGGGCTCAGGTTCGTAGGGGCACTACCTATTACCAAGAGTGGGCCCACAAGGGTATTACATGTCACTAGTACATTTGGTCAAAATTTCGACACTTTAGTTCTGACACTTTTGACGTATTGTTGGAAATTTCCCTAATTTTTCTCAATTTTTTAAATCCCGCCAACAACCGTCGCTATACCGATATATAGGGAAATTGTCGGTATTGCGATATTTAGGAAGGTCATCGGTACACCGATGGTTTGGGACACAACGTTGGAAATGCGACGAGTCTAAGACATGATTGGTATTGCGACATTTGGAGACAAGCATCTCTATTGTGGCGTTTAGAGACACTTGTCATTAGTGCGACGGTATTGGGGAAAAACATTGATATTGTGACAGTTTGCGGACAACCATCAGTATTGCGACGGTTTGGGGATAAACATTGCAATAGTGATGTGTAGAGACGCTTGTCGGTATTGCGACATGTGCAGACAACCGTTGGTATTATGACAGTTTGCAGACGTCTTGACCACATCATCAAACGTCAAAAACATCATTACAAAATTCTAAGGGAGACTAATCGAGAAGGAATCCAAAAATAACACATGCATATAAACATATATGTTTATTTTTGGATTTGTGTTATTTTTATTAGGATATGTGACACTATAGTGGAATACATTGTCTAGGGATCCATGATAGTGTGGTATATGATGAGAAGGAATCCACATCATCATCATATGCCACATGGACCAATTATTGAGGTTAACAAGTTGGTTAGAACACATTTTTTAAGGAAGTCAGCTTCAAGCTTCAGGAGTCGCTATACTTTGAAATAATTCCCAAATTTTCCTTGAATCTATGCCATTAAATGTAGAATGACTATGATATTTTAAAAATGAGGCCATATTAGAAAATTGGGAAAAAATTGACCTAGTTATGATGCTACTAAAATTTTTCATAGGAAAAATATTACTATGTTTTGACTACACATCATCCACACATGCGAGTGGGCATATTTTAGATTTCACTTCTTCTCTTTCACTAGTCCACTTATGTGTTTGAGTTGATTGAGGTGGTTATTTTAGGACATATTTTTTTATTGGCTCAAAATGGTTTTAGACCATGAAACTAAGAATGCTTCTTGTTTTAGCTCATATTTTTCCTTGAGAAAATTGTATTGGCACATGATATTAGACTATCACATGGTTTTCTACTAATATTTTTGCGAGGCATCATATATATATCAGGAGGGCTTCTCTCTCATTTATAATTGTTAGAATAAACTAGAAGAACTTATTTTCCTAGCTAAAGCTCTTGTGTGAGACTTGTCTTAATTTTGAGTAAATGTTATAGAGAAATGATAGAGGGTTTTTTATATTTCCAAATTCTAGGAAGAAAGAAACTACTTCAACAATCAAACAAATGCATTAGAGATAATGTATATTTCTTGTCTCTCGTTTTTATTGAAATTATAATATTTAATTGTTTTACAAGGCATAGATACTTTGAGGTTCTATTTATTTCTCTATGCTTGATTAAATTTTGTGTTATAATACTTAGGCTAAACCTTCTTACGATTATTCCCCCTTAAAAAAATTTAACTTATCGTTGAAAGCAAAAATTAAATCATTAAATGGTAACTTACCACCTTTTTTCCACCAATATTGCTCGAATGCAATTCTTACTACTAAATCTTTCCATCAATGTGAATGTAATTGTTACAGCTTAATGCAACTTCTGCGCGCTGGCCCTATATTCATTTTTCAGCTCCATATTATCTAGCATTTGGAATGAAAGAATATCCCATGGAGGTAGCAGAGTAATAGAGGCTAGAAGTGGGGGCAGCAGTACTATCGAAGGGAGCTGTATTTAGACATTTTCACATCCGTTGGTTCAGGGGGGAATTTGTCAACCCACAAAATGGTAATGGCCTTTATTTGATTTTATGCGGACTGGTTATTTTTTGGACTATGTTTAGACTTACAATAGGACCTATTTCTTCTTTTGATCTAGCTTTCAAAATTTTGTAGAAATGATTTTGTTTACATTTAAGAATATGGCCGATTACGCTTCCCTCTCATCTTTAATTGTTTATTCTTACTCAAAATCGAGCTCTGGCTTGATACCTCTAATAAAAGATTCAGAATTTTGATCCCTTCAGTTTCTATCCAAGATCCCCTTAATGTTATCAACCTCTCTGTGGTATCCTAAGTCAAATATTTCAAATATGAGGTTGGGTTCAACAACAATTAGGTTCAATTTGAATTCAAAAAAAAATTATGAGGTTCAAATGAAGTTTGCGATGAGGCTCATCGATATACATTTTTCATTATCTATAGAGTTTGACTACAGTGGTGACTGGTCCTAGATACAAACCCCATGGGCCATGGCACATTCTACAAACTATAGCTTGAGTTGTGGGTGTGGCACAGACTATAGGCCACAACTTGAGTTGTGGGCCATATCAAATCCCCTAGAGGTTGGGCACAACAAGGGTGGAAAATCGCAAAAAAAATAATTCTTTGTGGGTAGTGAACCATCAACGTGGCAGGTATATGGTCCATCTGGAAATGGCAATGGAGGGTCAAATTCCACAGAGAAGAGAATTAATACTAGAATTGGCATAAAGCAATCACATGGTCGAATAAGGTTAGCAGGATCAACGGTCAGCAGAAATGGAAAGTGGGTCAGTGACATGGGAAATGGAGACAAGTTGGTTGAGTGAAGAGTGAAAAAAAAAGTGCAAAAAGGATTCTAAGTCAAGGGATCTAGGGTTAGCAAAACTTTACTTTATTATTTATAAAAAATGAGAAAACCGATAAAAAAACCCCAATTTTTCATTCAAGTTCAAATTCAACTTGAGGTTTGGTCATGAGGTTTGAAGAACCTAATCAAACCTAAGAATTTTCTTTAGGTTCGTTGAATTTTAAACCTCAAGTTTGAATTTCGGTGAACCATGTGACATAGATGGTATCAATGTTTTTAGCTTGCCAAAGGGATTGCTAAGCTTCTCAATGCTCATAGTTAAGAGTCTTTAAAAGTTAGACCACAAATATCAATTGCATCATAGGCTGATAGAATATGTTTCCCTTAAGAGGCATTAAGGAAAATCAGAAAAATACCACCATCTACCTACAATTCTCTCTACCTTTTTGCTACTATTTTTCCCTCCAATATGAATCTAAGGTGCTTTGTGCACCAACTGGTGGACGGGTAAAATTATAGACTATTTTTTCTATTACTTGAGATGTTTGCATCATCTCCAAAACATTAAAACCCTTAACGAACCTCCCTCACCTCAATTTCCAAGGCCTCTCCCAATCTTTGTTGCATGTCTCTTTCCTTTTTTTTTTGCATCTCTAAATCACGATTTCAGATGTCTTATTGGGAGAAACAACTATATTGTTGTCATAAAGTGCAGCCATGTAGTATACAAGCTGGTTTATACCCCCAGAGTAATTATCATTGTATCATTCACATATTACCCAAGAACCCTCTAAATTTATCCCAAATTGCCAATGGTGTCTAAGATTTTTGATAATGGTTTTGAAGAAAATTTGAAGCCTTAACCAAACTGACCTAGAAATTCAAAGATGGGGATTTGAGGGAAAAAAGAAATGTGAAATCTTATGTATCAAAATGCGGTCCCAATTTTTTTGAGACATTCTGATTATAGTAACTTATAGATTTTTTTGAGCTAAGTGGCCATGCTATGAGAAGCATCCCTATTCCATCAAAACCAATCAGGAGTTGCACCTGGCCTCATCTACACCCACTCAAGAAGTTTTGAATGTGGATCTTTGTGTTAATACAAGCCTAATCACCTCACTGTTAGCTGCTACGCACCATAGCCATGGGATGTAGCCTCTATTTTTCCTGTTATACCCATCAAAACCAATTCTAAATGCCTTTAAATGGTTCAATGTTGGTTCTAGATGGCTCCATGGCACTCCCAAGACACCCAAGCGCTTGAAGAAAATATCCTAAGATGAAGAACTTTAAGAAAATAAGAATTGTTAGTTGACTGAATCTTTTGCTAGAAGAAAATCACCTTAAGGCCAAAAGATTACAAATAGCTTGTTAACTCACTTAAAATTTTCCTTAAAACCTCGAAAATCTACTTGCAAATGGCCTTCAAAAAATTCTAACAAATGACTTTGTGTTCAAGTCAAGGGGTTTCAAAGGAAAAGACAAGGTGAAAAACTCCCTCTTATCCCCAAAACCGCAAGCAACATCAAATTGGGATTCCGAGGCTATATGCTAATTTGGAATATTACATTCCCCTTGACCATGATGTTGTAAAACACCATCAAGCGTGAGAATCATATCCAAAAAAGGAATGAAGGTGTGTGTAACCACATTCTAGCGAAAAATCCATATATAGCATACTGCAACCAATCCATTGTATCAAAAATCACCAGTGGAATCTCATGCCATATGTGGTGACTGGTGATAATAGATCCTACTAGTATCATAGTGTTTTATATGTGAAATCCACTTGTTTCCACAATATGAGAGGAACACTCTTAACAACTTTGTGCCATTTTGCTACTTTATCAATAATAATTTTACTAAAAACATTTGATTAAAGTCATTTAGTTTTCCTAGCTAATGATATGCTTGCTTGATATTCTCCATATTTCCATGGCTTGTGTTAATCAAGAAATTTTGACATGAATAACAACTTATTAAATTAATTTAGTTTTCCTAAATTGATGCCGAAACAAAATTCACCCCCAGCTTGAAACTTGCTTTGCTAAAATTCAAACACAAAGTGTGTACTACTCACCATTACCACCAATTTAGCAGTCTTTACAAGGTCTTCTTGAGGCAGTAAGGTGGTACCACATGGGATAAGTGATAAATGTCACCTTGGAACAAATCCCTCTCTTTAAGCCAACTCTTACTAAATGCTATGGAATACTTCCCTAATCTACACACACAAAAAATTCGGCCAAGCTATAAATAGACTAGTGCTAAGTATTGATGTCTAAGATGAAGATAGGAGTTAATTATTAATTTTACTGATCTAAAGTAATAAAATGAGCTACAGAAAAACGTAGACCGAAAAGAAAAAAATAACTTGAGCCTCTAAAAATTTAGCTATTATAACACCAAAGGAGAGTGATAGATACCAAGAATTCCTTGAATTACCCTTTGATAAGTGGTTGAAAGTAGATGAGTATGTGGATGTCCTGATTTTCAGACTTGTAAAAGTGGTAAAAATGTAGAAAACCACCAAGAAAAAGTCCCTTTATAGGCCACCCACAAGTGTGGAAACACACTAGATCAATAGATCCATGGGTGTTGAATCTTGGGAAATATGTTGGTAACTACAAAAATAACCCAGCACTTATCTGCAAGTAAAAATGAAGTTTCTAACAATCTGGAAACTACTTGCAATGGAAAAATATTGATTTCCCCTAGGGTTAAAACCCAAAAATTTATTTTGGCAATAAAATATACTTTATAATAGCTTAAAAATGTCTATTTTTACCCTAGAAAACTGATGATAATATATGAAATTTGTAGAAATCATATGCACTAAGCATGCATATGTCCTATATTCACCTGATTTAACACTATTTAACTTTATGCAATATACTAAATCAATTCCACTTGTTAGTCTATATGCGGAAAAATTAATTGCACACACATGTGAAGCATAAAAAAAAAATCAATCGCACATAACACAGTTTTTAACCTGGAAATCCTGAAGTTGAAAACCCCAACTATATATTATGTATCATGGAATCATATGAAAATCCTCATACAAATATTATCAAGCTCTCAGTATAGTACAATCGTCATACACTAATCAGGAACAATCTTGCAAATCCATGCACCGATCTCTGCCTCCTGCTAGCCTGCCTCCACTGCGCAATCCCTGCTGAAGAATAACTCTGAATGAATTCGAATTACCCTTGCCTTGACTGCGCAATCCTCATTGGAAACTCCAATGTGTGTGTGATCACAATCAATGCATCACTATAGTGGAAACGAGATAGTCCATCTTTCCCTTTCACCTATCTCTCCTTTGGGTCTCCATTGGAACTTCCATGCCCAGCTGATTAGCGTTGATTTCGGTTGATTAATGAGTTATTATTTGTGAATTAATTAACTAATTAATTCACTCCACTCTCACTAGTGTATCATTCAGTTAGACTAGATACAACTAGCTCAACTAAGTCTAACTGAGTTAAACTAAATACAACTCCATAACTACTTCTTCCAACTGTGTTATAACTCGGCCACTTGAGTTCTAACTAAGTCCTCCATGCATTAGCTCCAGTAAACCCTTGGGAATTGTGTAATTCCATCAGTCCACTGATGTGCCACATTTGTGCATTGAAACAAAGTGCTCCAAGAGAATAAGTTGTTTTTTAGTGTCTGATTATTATTAAGAGCTAATAATAATCGACATGCATCTATTTTTAGATCAGCGATCTATAAATAGAATTTTCCCAATATTCTAAAAATAGAATTTCATCTATTTTTCCAACTTTACCAACCATCCACAAATAGCATCTTGCAACTTTTGAAATATGATCACCATGTCTAAAAATAGACATAGTTTAAAAATAGACTTGCACCAAAAATAGCATGCGGGCCCACTTAGTGAAGGCGACTCTTTTCACTAAGCTCATCATCTTATTGAATCTCAACACTCCCTCTCAACAAGATAGGGATTATCTTTCACCCCGATCCTGCCTCTATGGTATTCGAATTTTCTCCTGGTGAGCGCCTTCATCAGAATGTCTACATCCTGATCCTCCGTAGGATTGTACTGAAGCAACATGATCTTTCGCTGCACACAATCTCTGATATGATGATACTAGATATCAATATGTTTAGATCTATCATGAAACACAGGATTAACCGAGAGTTTAATGCAACTCTGATTATCACAATGTATCACTGTGGGATCTAAATGTGAACTGAACAAACCAACCAGAATCTTCCTCATCCAGATAGCCTCAAGATAGCCTCACATGCCGCTTGACTTGTTGCCATGCATTCTGCTTCCACTGAACTGAGTGCCATGGATCTTTGTTTCCTGCTGTACCAAGAAACTGCCATAGATCCGATACTGAAAATCCCTCCTGATGTGCTCTTTCTATCTGTTGGGCTTCCTACCCAATCTGCATCCGTGAAGCCATGCAACTTCACCTCATCCGTCTGTCTGTACCATAAACCATACTCAGATGTGCCCCTGAGATGTCTCAAAACATGCTTGCCTACCTTCCAAAAGAGCTTGGTAGGCTTAACCATCGCTTGTGAAAGCTGGTTCACCGCATAGCATATGTCCGGTATTGTATTGACTAAATACATGAGTGAACCCACCAACTGTCGATAAACGGTGGCATCCACTACCTCTGCCGATGTAGCATCCTCTTTCTTCCAATTTCCTGGAAGAGGAGTGTCGATAGGCTTGTAGCCTTGCATGTGAAACTTCTCCAGTATCTCCCGGGCATACTTGCCTTGAGACATAAACATTTCACCTTCTCGCTGCCATATTTCCAATCCAAGGAAATAATGAAGGAGGCCCAAATCCTTCATCTCAAACTCCTTTGCAAGATCTACCTTGCATGAGTGTATCAACTTCTCATCACCTGTTAGTATTAAATCATCAACATAAATTACAATGATTAAAATCTTACCCTCCACCACAATATGGTACAGGTTTGCATCCGCCTCACTCTTGGTGAAGCCAAGTCCAGTGAAATAGTTGTCGATCTGAGTGTACCAAGCACGGGGTGCTTGTTTCAGCCCATACAGCACTCTTTTGAGGTTGCACACATGTGACTCGCTGCTGAAGATCTCAAATACTTCAGGCTACTCAATGTACACCTCTTCCTTAATGATCCCATTAAGGAACACAGTGTTCACATCCATATGATGAATGTGCCAACCCATCTACGCTAAGAGAGAAAGGATGGTCCGTATGGAAGAATACCGTGCGACAGGTGCAAAGGTTTCTTCATAGTCAATCCCCTCGATCTGTGAGAAGCCTCGGGAAAAAAATCTTGCCTTATACTTCTCGACACTCCCATCAGTAGCTTTCTTTACCTTGTAGATCCATCTTGATCCTACAACTGATTTTCCCACCGGCCTTGGAACAATCTCCCAAGCATTGTTTCTGACAATGGAGTCATACTCCTCCACCATGGCATATACCCATGTGGGCTCCTGCAATGATTCTTCAAAAGAAGTGGCTCTATCACGATACACTTGCTCATAAGAGCCATGTATCCAGTAAATAGGTTAGGTGACTGTCTCTGTCTGCGATGTGACGTAGGGACTCCTACATTCTGTGCCGCATCAAGCTTCAGTCTCTCAGCTTCTGTGGTACGCTTTCTGCCTTGTCTAATGTTTGGTTCTGCATGAGTGGATTCCTCCACTCCATGAATCTCCTCCTGTGGTTGATCCACATCTAGAGGCTCATCTTTGGGAACAAGAAGTTCCTCCTCTACATGCAAGTGTAGCTCCCTCTCAAGCAACAACTTCATGGCTTTCACCTCATTGAATTCTATATCCCATCGCACAACAGTCATCCGACTATCTGGAAAATACACACGATAATTATGGGGTGTTTCTATGTACCCCACAAATATCCCAACTTCTGCAATCGGCTCCAGCTTCTTCCTGGCGTCCTTTGTCACATGAATGTAAACAGGTGAGCCAAAAATCTTCAAATGAGAAATATCAGGCTTCTTACCAGTAAAAGCTTCTTCGGGTGTACTCATGTCAAGTACTCTATGAGGACAACGGTTTTTCACATAAACTGCAGTGTTGCATGCTTCCATCCACAAGTGCATCGGTAGGCCCTAGTCATGCAACATCACTCGTGCAGCACCCACGATCGTTCTTTTATTTCTCTCCGCGACCCCATTCTTTTATGGGTTGTGAGGCGCTATGAGTTCTCTTCGAATTCCTTCTTTGCTACAGTAGTCTTTGAATTCGCCCAAGATGTATTCACCATCATTATCGCTACGTAGAGCTTTCACTTGCTTCCCCAACTCCTTCTCCACCAATGCCTTGAACTCACAGAAATTTGAGAATGTTTCACTCTTCTTCTGCATGAAGAAGATCCAGCATCTACGAGAATATTCATCAAAAAATATAACATAATACCTATGTTTTTTTGTTGAAGCAACCGAGAAAGGTCCACACACGTATGTGTGAATTCTCTCCGGGATCACCGAAGCACGGTTATCCTTCTCATGAAAGGTGGTCTTCACAAACTTACCCATAGTACATCCCTTGCACTGATCTGACTGCGCAAGAGTAGCCTTGGGAAGTCCAATATAAATCTGCTGCAAAATTTTCAAAGCGCCATGGTGAAGATGGCCCAATCTCCTATGCCATAATTCGCCCTCATCCCGACTCACCACTTCTTCTACTTTGCCTACCATTGCAACGCAACCATCTACCTCCAACTTGTAGAGATTCTTAATTCGAACCCCTATCTTCTTGGTTTAACCCATTGTTTTATGTCGAAGGAAGGCTTTTCCCTCACTGAAAACAACATCATAACCTTTTTCTTTCAGCATTGCGACTGAGACCAAGTTCTTCTCTAGACTTGGAACATGCATAACATTCTTCAACAAGAATGGATTACTGGACTCCCTCTCAAAGTTAATGGTCCCAATTCCAGTCGCACTGTACCGACCATCGTCGCCCATATCTATATGCATCTGGAGGTCCTTCTCCTCCAAGTCACTAAACAACTCCTTGTCTCTCGTTATATGGAAAGGCGCACCACTATCAAGATAACACACCGATCCCATACAGCTTGAAACCAAGCATGCGATAAAAGAGAAATGAAGTTCAAATTGTGAGGCTAAGGCCTCTCCAGCTGCAGATCCAATAGCCTTCTTGTTCTTATTCTTCTCTGGACAGTTAGTGGCAAAACGTCCATGTTCGTGACAGTGAAAACACTTCACTTTGGACAAATCCTACTTCTTGCCTTTAGTTTCAGATTTTGAAGGATGTTTCTTCCCCTTCCCTTTCCTTGCTTTGGCAGCCAAAGCACAATTCTCTTCATCTTCATTCTTCGATGAAGATCCATCCCTGGTACCCCGCCTTATCTCCTCCTGCACAAGATCCGACTAAAGTCGCTCCCATCCCGGTAGTTTCTCCCGTCCATTGACAGAGTCTTCGTAGTTATGCCAACTCTTAAAAAGCCCAAGGAGAGCCAAGCTCACCAAATCTTCTTCATCAATAGTAACCCCCACACTTCCCAGTTCGTCTTTGTAGTGGACAAACTTCGTGAGGTATTTTGGAATACTATTTCCCTTCTCCATTTTTATTTTTATGAGCTTGTCTTTAAGCGCCAACTTCCTTTGGTCACTTCTGCTTTGGAAAAATTCTGTCAAAGCCTTCCACATTAAGAATGGAGTGGCTTTCCCATGAAGGCTTGACACAATATGGTCCTTCACACCTTCCAACAGAATTCTCCTTGTCTTTGATGTCTTCTTTTTCCATGCGTCAAGTAATGCAACATCACTAGATCTTGGCTTAGGAACGTCGCTATCGATGAACTCCTTCAGTCCATTATCCTCTAGCACTGCCTCCATCCTATCCTTCCAGGCTATGTAATTCGAGCTCTCATCAAGGGCATACTCCAATCATAACCCATTGAAATCCATTTCAATGTATACTCAACTTCTGCACCAAGAATCTTCTTTAGCAAATTCGAATTGTCCACCAGCACAAACTCACTTCACAATTGCAATATTCAATCAACAATGCTCTGATACCATGTAGAAATTATATGCAATAAGCAGGCATATGTCCTAGATTCACCTGATCTCACACTCTTTAACTTTATGCAAGATACTGAATCAATTCCACCTGTTAATCTATTTGCGAAAAAAATTAATTGCACACACATG
This sequence comes from Pinus albicaulis, assembly GCA_034641835.2. NCBI lineage: Eukaryota > Viridiplantae > Streptophyta > Pinopsida > Pinales > Pinaceae > Pinus > Pinus albicaulis. Next base: position 910,616,313 of record CM076579.1, on the reverse strand, counting down.
TGAAGCATAAAAAAAAAAAAAATCACACATAACACAGTTTTTAACCGGGAAATCCTGACGCTGAAAACCCAAACTATATATTATGTATCATGGAATCATATGAAAATCCTCATACAAATCTTATCAAGCTCTCAGTACAGTAGAATTGTCATACACTAATCAAGAACAATCTTGCAAATCCATGCACCGATCTCTGCCTCCTGCTAGCCTGCCTCCACTGCGCAATCCCTGCTGAAGAATAGCTCTGAATGAATTCGAATTACTCTTGCCTTGACTTTGAAATCGTCATTGGCAACTCCAATGTGTGTGTGATGCAATCAATGCATAACTATAGTCACAACAGATAGTCCATCTTTCCCTTTCACCTATCTCTCCACTGTGTCTCCACTGAAACTACCATGCACTGTAGTTAACTGTTGTATTGTTCAATTGATTAATGAGTTATTATTTGTGAATTAATTAACTAATTAATTCACTCAACTCTCACTAGTGTATCATTCAGTTAGACTAGATACAACTAGCTCAACTGAGTCTAACTGAGTTAAACTAAATACAACTCCATAACTACTTCTTCCAACTGTGTCATAACTCTGCCACTTGAGTTCTAACTGAGTCCTCCATGCATTAGCTCCAGTAAACCCTTGGGAATTGCGTAATTCCCTCGGTCCACTGATGTGCCACATTTGTGCATTGAAACAAAGTGCTCCAAGAGAATAAGTTGTTGTTTAGTGTCTAATTATTATTAAGAGCTAATAATAATCGACATGCATCTATTTTTAGATCAGCGATCTATAAATAGAATTTGCCCAATATTCTAAAATAATAATTTCATCTGTTTTTCCAACTTGACCAACCATCCACAAATAGCATCCCACAACTTCTGAAATATGATCACCATGTCTAAAAATAGACATAGTCTAAAAATAGACTTGCACCAAAAATAGCCTGCGGGCCCACTTAGTGAAGGTGACTCTTTTCACTAAGCTCATCATCTTGTTGAATCTCAACAAAATTAGATATGGACTAAAACAGAGGGTTATTAATGATAAATACTTGACTATGCCCTTTGAATGAGGAATTTTTCAGCATCTGTGTAAAATTATACTGGAATAACTTTTAGATCAACAAAATACCTTGAAAATACCTTTTTGAAATGTGATTTAGTTGAAGATAAGAGGGTATAAATTCCCTTAGAAAAAATTAGATATAAATTTAAAACCCTAAGGGTTTTCTAGCTTTTAAAGATAATTTTTTTGATACAGGCTAGAAAAAGGAAAGAGAAAATACAGATATTTTGTATTTATGTTATTAAAAAAAAGTAAAGGATTTCTAAATAGATAATTGCTATATTGTGGCTCCCATTGGTCTTACATTTACCTTCTAGGGTGTTAGATCAAGATCACAACCCTCTCTTTGCCAACTATGCAATTTGGACTGGAAAAGGGGATAGGAGTCTAGGCAACTATTACACCCCACTCTAGTCTAGAATAGTGATACAATCTTTGGCTTCCACTAGGAAAGATCCCTCTTGTGGAGAAGTATCCAATTTTTGGGTCAACTATGGCACAAAATAAAATTACTCCCTTACTTAAGGAGCCCTCGGAATCGGTCAAGGGTTAACTAGGACTTGGAATGCCTCAAACTGATCTGATTTCAATTGCTTGGTTTGCTAAAAAAATACAGATAATATTTAAATTTTAATGAAAAACTATATTTTGAAATTTGAAGATTCAAAACCATGATTCCAAACCATTAGAGACAAAATATGCAAAGTCTACAATTATATATATATATATATATATATATATATATATATATATATATATATATATATATATATATATATATATATATATATATATATAATCAGTGAGGCTCTACATGGCCTCTAGAGTGGGAAGGGCCCTTAAAAAGGATTAGGAAAATATAATTTTTGAATGACGAAAGGTAATAACCTCCCTCAAAAATTTACCCTTGGGCCTTCAAGTATCTACAGAATATAAACCTAGAGATACTCCACTAAAATTACAGTGAGAAGAAATAATAATTTGCTGTGGCAATATTCAACAAACCAAACATGTGATGAATTGTTGCTTGCACATAGAAATTTTGATCCTAGATAAACCCACAAATCTATACGTACCCTAAATTAGAAGTCTTACCAACAGCCAAAATTATGCTAGAAAAATGTGCCAAACAGGTTGAAGCACAACCTGAAACCCAAGATAATAGGAAAGAATACCTCCAACCAGCAACAGAATTTGTGGCATGTAATTGACATGCCCATACTAGCAACACAATGGAGGAGGAAACTGCCAAAATCCCTTAGAATAAACATGCCATAGGCACACTAAATAGATATTCTCAAACCCCAGGTTTTCTGGGCATATTTACAGCATGTTGGCAGAAACAAGAAAAATTCAATGGAGGGGCTGCGAAGAGGCTGAAATAAGGCCAAATTTCTGTCCAGGAAAATTTTCTCTAAAATATCAGCAAAAATACAGGTCAAATAATGACCTATGTATAACATAACATGCCCAAATTCCATCAAAAAATGACTTGGCCAATAAGGTACGGACTCAGCCAAGTTGGGCCGGTTTGGTACCAAACCATCCAAGTCATGTCTTGTGGTTTGGTACCAAAACAGTCTGACTCGGCCGAGGAGGTACTGACCCTCTAAACCAATCCATTGGCCAAGTTGATATGGTCATCTGAGTCAACTTGGTCCAAGTTTTAAAACATTGCACACAAGTACTCCCAAGCAATACCCAAGGCTATGGAAACTATGGAACAAATAATGATTAATTACCAAACTGTCATGTTGAGAACCATATTCATAATTTAATGATGCATGTAAGGGAAACTTTAGAGGATATATGACCATCGTCTCAAGAAACCTTAGAAGATTCTATTAGACTTTTGAATTTCATGTTTTTCCTTGCCACTTTAATCTTGACATAATATTGATAGGTATATTGCTCTATCAAGTAACTATTGACAGGATTCCCATGGCATACCCCTTCTTTTCAATTTATGTTTCCTTTAATGTTTATCTTTTTGGCTTGCAAGCTATTCCCAAAATATGGGAAATGTTTCACATGTTGTCTTCCAAATCAAGAAAATCATCAAAAGCTGGGAAATGTTTCGCAGGTTGTCTTCCAAATCAAGAAAATCATCTGAGATTCAAAGCAACGCAGATTTGGGGACATAAGTTTTGTGGAAAAGTTCGTTCGATTGAATAATTATTGTGTGCTCTTGAATCATAATGAGTTTACCCCCTATAATTAAGAAAGTTCTACTTTATAATGTACTTAGAATGTCTACTTTTCGCCATCTTACTCAACAACCCATATCAATCAAGGTTGAGTTTTATCAATATAATTCCATATGTTTTAAGCACCCCCTTCTCCCTTTCGGCACTAGAATTTTATTATCCTTTGATGTCACTTCACCTCAGTTTAACCTACCACAACTAACATAACCTTAGCTTGTGTGGAGGAACAAAACACATGCACTGAAATATCTATCACAACTCGTAACAAACATAAACATCATCAGCTCAACATAGAATGAAGAAAAAGTAAGAGAGTTTGCAATTAGTAACCACCATCTACGTAACAACCATGTACATCACGCAAATGGCTATAAAAACTATCACTACTGTCAAAGGACTCTACACACACCCAGCAAATATGTTTACCACACTTACAAATGATGTGATTGCAACCTTCAGTTTTTTCAATTGTGAACCCACAACCAGGACACCTTTTAACATCCTCTTTGCCTTTTCACCACTCTTTGAGAGAGGCATCAGGATCTTGCTTGAATTCTCTATATTCTTCACATGACAGGTATAGATGATACTCTAGATGACAGGTTGTAAACAACTTCTATGCCAATTATTCTAATGGTTGCTAGTTTTCAACAGACTTATTGTAAGTCATGTACCTATTTTGTACTTGCGACTTTTTTGTTATCTTTATATTTTCAAAATTCAAATTCAACATAACATCAAAATAGCTCTCTGTCAACCTTAACTATGGCCCTAGATAAAATAACAAGTATGTGCATATAATTGTGTATGCATGCTAACTACAATTAGAACAATTGGTGCTAACTAGCCATGGCCCCAATGGATTTTAATGATATATAAAAGCGATATATTATGATGTAATCAAATTTTGGAGGCCCATGTGTAACCATAATTTTAAAAACACACAACCCAAGATCACCTTGAGCCGACTACTGACTAGGAAATTTAATCGTCCCACAAGTAATGCGACCACTCGTTATAAGGATCTCGCAAGGGCACCACAGATAAGAAACCATTGTCTTCATATATAGTTCATAGCCCTTGTCTACCATTTGATCATGCAAATTCAAAGCCTCTAAGATCTTGTTCTCTTTTATTAGCCCATAAATTATGGTACTGTATGTAATTATGTCAGGCATGCAGTCATTCTCATTCATTTCTTCGAGGAGAAGGAAATATTCATCCAATTTCCCTCCCTTGCAATATCCATTTACCAATGCATTATAGGTCACTACAGTTAGCTTTATTCCGCTCATTAAAGCTTCACTGAAAATCTCTTTAGCCTCATCTAATCTACCTACTTTGCAGAAATTGTCTACTAGCAAGGTGTAAGTATAAATATTTGGCTTACAGCCCTTACTTTTAATTATACTCAACCAATCCATGGCCTCTTCTACTCTACCAACAAAACAGAGACCAATGATCATAGAATTGTAAGTCACAATGTTTGGCTCACACCCATTCCTTATAAATGCGCCTCTAACTTGGTGTGTTGTATGTTGATCTGAAAACTTAGAGAAGACATTGTCTTAATATTTCTGATTTATTGTTTACTCTCTTTAAACTCGAATGTCATTTGATGGTAAATTTTTACTCTTTAATGCACAAATTTTATGTATTAGAAAGGTAAATTTAGAAATTATTTCATTTTTCATTTTTTGTTTTCAAGTTAGATATTGTTTTCAAGTTTTCACATTTCTAATTTTATTTCAATGTGGCAGACTAATCGTGGCAGTACAAGAACAACCCCAGGACAGGTAAAAAAATAACAATTTCAGTTTCATATTAGTTTCTTTATCTTTAAAAAAAAAAAATCATATATTTCATGCTACTTATTATTTTATAATGTGGTAGGATGATCGTGGAAAGGGGCCAGCTGGAGAACATGTAAAGTGTCAGCCTTGCTCTATCTTTAGGTATTTTAGTTCTTTACATAATTGAAATAATGTTAATTTTGTTCAAATATGTAGACGCCTAGCCATGGTGCGCTTAATGATTCCCTCAACGAGGAAGAGTTGTCTTCATCCCCATGTCCATTGGTGTTGCTACAAAAAAAAAGCGCTAAAAGAAACCAAGGAACTTGAGCGTTTAGTAGACATTGTGCCTCAAACACTTGAATTAGGAAAAAGGATAAGAAAACTTATGACCCAGCTAGAAACATATAAGGTAATAACAAAAAATCAAAAGGATATTTTTTTTGTTCTGCATGAGATCAATTGTTATAGGTTGATTTTTAATTTTTACATTAACTATAATAACAAAAAAATTCTTTTGTATGTAGCATTTTCTGAGACCTGATGTCCCCGGTGTTGGTGGTAGTGGGACACAAAGGCAAGAGATTGCCGAGGAACCCTCTCATACACCTTCTATGCCTTTAGGTGGCAGCCAAGAAACGCACCCTACCCAAGAAGACACACAGCCAACTGCTGAACGTGTTGGCAGTGATGAGGCTGGTATGGCCAACTTTATTATTGTATTTCATGGAGCTACACGTGTCACCTCCACGGGGACCATTCCAGGCATGTTTTTGGTGAACAATGAAGGAGTTCCTATGTAGCAAGTACAACTCCCAGGTAAGTTTTAATATTTTAATTATTTCATGTACTCTATCTAAAACATATTTTATCATGATTATTTTTAAATTAATGATAATATTTTTTTTTGTGCTGGAAAAAATGATTTATACATGGTCTTGGAGAGCAAGACGTTGGTAATTTTTGACCCAACCATATTCACAAGGTGGAATTCCCAGAATTCCAACCTGAAAAAATAACTTCTAGATTATCTAAAAGGCCTTTTTGGGGTGGGCACATTTGATAGAATAGCGGTCGCCCGGGCAGTTGGAAAATATCTGAAATATACCAAGGACACCTATAGGACGCACTTGAAAATTAACTCCAAATAGGAGCATCCTCTCACAGTTCCAGAGAGGGAGTGGAGAGAACTCATCGATGACAGAAAAGAGAAAAAGGCCAAGAAAGAAGGAAAAATCCTAACTGGACCCGCAAGGTAAATTACAACTTTAATTCAATAGCTTTAATTTTCTCTATGTCTGAAATAAAAGTGTGCTACATAACTGACTTCAAGCTTTTGATGATAGGTTGCCTGACACCTCGAAGGCAACCAAAGCTAGGATTGAAAAAAAATGCCATCACAAGCTAGGCCATGGCGACTACTTGAAATTAGCCGCAAGAATTGTAAGTAGCTAAACATATTATAATTAATTGTATCGCCTTCCAACATCTCTGTAATCCCATCAAATAACATTAAAAATACACAATCATATGTAATGTAGGGTGATGACTTTGGAACCGAAACCACAGAGGAAGACAGAGAGATCGCTTTCCGTTCCGGCTATCAAGCCATAGTTGAACATTGTAGAAGCTTGGGACAAGTCCCAAGATCCAGAATGCCTAATAAGGTAAAACGTTAACCTTTCAATATGTTTGTTTTCATCCATAAATTTAATTTCTAACAACTTTGTTTAAGTTAGAGGAGCAACACTTTCAACGATCCAAATAACCCAGTTGTAGAGCAGTGCGTTGAAAGTGAAATATTTCCAGAAGTACATGGTCCTCACGTGCAACCTGATCATTCCAGTGGGGACCAGGCTGGGAATGCTACTATCAGTGAGGGCCACGACGGTAATTAATTTCCACTTACAATTTTTTATAATTATACCTTGAGGGTTATGTCCTTATAATGTTTTTTGTTTAAATGACAAAGAATGTTGTACTTGAGCATCCTACCACCAGAGAGGAACACAAGCAACGGTTCCAATGGTGACAACTAGTGCACTAGGTAAATAATGTCATTGCAAATTTTTTTATTAATATTACCGAACTAGTTCAATGTTATTTAAAAACTGACAATTGAAATTTAATATTATTTGTTTTTTTAGGTGATGCCCCGTCACTGCATGAGACCAGAAATCATGAGTACGCAACTAGGTCAGTTGTGCGGGAAAGGCACGAAACAGAAGTAAAGCGCAATGATGTTGATGATGTTGTTAGGAGCTTTAGAAATAGGAATAAGAAAAAGAAAATTTGATAATATAAAATATTGTATTATTATAATACAAATGTTACCATACTTGGAACCTTTTCTGGGTTATATAAAAACTCATTTATCATACTATTTTTATGCCAATCACTTTCAATGTTTTCTTGTGTACTTTTTGTTTAATTACTTTTTTATTAGTTATTGAATATATTTTTTTCTACTCATGAAAGTAAAAAATGAAATATAGATTGGGTATTGGGGAAATGAGAGTGATGTGAGGGGGGGGAGGGGCCATAAGAGCTTCCACCTTCACGTGGTTGGCCATGTTTAGTAGATAATAATTTATTGGAGTGATTTAATCTTGGAGAAAACCTCCCTTGATCCAACGTAGCAACAAAAAAGTCACTGTTGACTTAGTTGCTACTCTTTCAGATTGTGGGAGGCTTGTTCTAAGTTCAGGAAACTCCAATAAATTGTTCTTGAAACGAAGAGGATATTATTCAGGTATGTTTTGACATTGTCAACATATGTTCTAACATTATCATAAGAATGCATCTTAGAGTAAAAAATACTACATCAATTACTTGTATTTATTGTATAGATAATTATGGATTTTGAATGACTTGGCAGCGTAGGTACAAATCCTCTTGCATCATGAGAAATACAACTTGTCAACTAGGGTCAAGTCCAGGATATTTTTTCTTGTGCACTTAACCAATTTTGTAGTGTCACATTTTGTAAATTCCTTTGCAGTTCATAATTCAAGATGAAGCTTCTTCAAGATTATTATCTGGTTTTTTGTATGTGTTTTTTCTTGTATTTGATTGTAAGTTTGAACATGCTTTTAAACATTGAAACATTTTTTGTTTTTATACTATTTTATACTTACTTGTTCTAGTTATGGTGATATAACCACCATTGTATCGTATCCATCTTATTGCATTCCTCTGTGTTGTAGTTAGGTACAAAGGAAATCCAACCAGTTCCAATTCTCTCACATTCCAGTTACAAGGACCATTGGAATAATTGGCACATACCACGTTGGCTCAATTTTTTGGCCATATTCATTCAAGTAGTCCAAGAGTACATTATCATCTTTTGGGAATAAGAAGTGTGTTATTGGTGACATGCATGTGAAAACATATCGAGCGCTTGCATGATCTTTTCCACCCTGGGCTCAGGTACCAATTGCCCAAGTGGAGCAACGAGGTTAATGTTGTTACTTCCACCAAAATCTTATGCCATTCCAATAATTGTGCTAGCAAGACTCTGCTCATCGCGATGGTAAGCAGAATGCGCTGAGATGTAACCCAAGAATTGAGCAACCTTTGCTTGCGTAACAAAATTTCTCTTGAAAAAGCAAAACAATATTTTCCTTTTCCCTGGTTTCAAACCATAAACCATGGATGGGATGGATCTTTGCAAATCAGCCATGGAAAATAGGATCAGTTCCTTGTTTACAAATTCAATTTACCTGATAAGCATGTCAGTTTGGTCCAAATATGTTCCCGGCTCAAAATGTCTTAGCCAGTTCTTTTCAGCCTATATTTTCTTCTTGCTGAAGGCCAATTCAATTTCATCTCCATCTTCCTCATTTATCCACATGAAGTCTTTTTTATGTTTGTCCAAATTTTTGAAATATTATTTCCCCTCTTTAGAAGTACTTATACCGAGACCTTTATAGTACTTTATGGTCCATCCTGATGCTATTCCACCCAGATATTCTCTCCATGATTCATACTCAGGCATGGTATAAAAGAAAATACCCATCCATTTGTATGGGTTGCCTTGAAAATAGGAGTAATGTTCTCAACAACTCCACATTTATCAACTTTCTTCAAAAACTCTTCAGAGAGTTCACACTTTGAGCCAAAGCTATTTTGACAACTTGTCAATGTCTCTTAGGTTTGGGATTCAAATGCAGGATTTTCAATCAAATAATTGACAAATATCCATAAATGATTCTTTATCGTGTGCGCTTTCACCGCAGTTGTCTTGTTCTTCTTATTTACAATGCTCATCACATGGGTTGTTATCTGTTTTTCTACTAAATCAACGTGGGAACCACCTTTAATGGTAGCTATTCCATTAACAAAGATGAGGTACTGGTGTTTGTACCTCGTGTATTTTCTATGTGGATATTTAGTTGATTACTTCTGCAAGCAGTAGTGAACTTAGAAATGCACTTTATTCTAGACCTAAATCTAGTTGTATATGTAATTCACAAATTATTTCAGTCAACATTATATAAACATTGCTAAGGAATGTGTCAACTACATTTTAGATATGTGAATAACCACACCAGTATATGTGTATATATTTATCTGTGTTGCAAGGGGTTAGATATGGATCTTACATTCAGTTTATTAAGGACCAAGATATATTTTTAAGGCATGTACCACTTAGCCATATATACCCATATTTTAGTAATATAAATCCATTAAGTATGGACACACACCAGGAATGCCTATCAATTAGAGGTTTGAGCTATGGGATGCATTATTCCTTCCACCTTACAGTAATTCCCTATACAGTAAACTAGATCCTAGGTTGTTCCTTAACCATAACGAATGTAGAAGTCCACTAATTTTGAAGGAATTCTCTTCGTGGTAGTCACTTTAGTGGAAATATGGGTCTATATAAATATATTATAGTCACTAGTTACAAAGCCACTTCCAAGGCCAGTAGAATGTGTTAAATCCAACCAATCATGTGATTCTATGTATATCATATCTAGTACAAATCGTATCGAAAATCAGTCCAACTTGTTATTCTTTGGGCATCACAGTTTATAGGATAGAGTTCGGTGTAATAGTAGTAGCATTCAACATAATAGTAGAAACATATCAGCATTCAACATAATGAGAACAATAAAAATAGAAATCATATAATAGTACGCCAATATATCAACCAGAACAACAAGATTGATTGAAGCAACAATTGTAACGCAAGAATATTTGGTGATTCCATTTTAGATAGTGGAACACTAGAGAAAGAATGAGGGATAAATGTATTTATCGAGACTTGTAACCTCAAACACTTCATTTCCCTCCAAAATGTCCCTCTTAAATAATTCTGACTCAATCAAAATGTGTGTCAATATTTTTGTTCGTTGTCTTTGGGATGGACTCCCGAGTCCTAAGTTTGAGGCCAAGACTCCCAAGTAGGGCAAGTGGGGAATTCCACCAGGGGAGTATCTAGGGAGTACTTGTCCCAGAGCTAACTCAAAAAGAATCAACCATTCTTGAGAGTAGGGGAAAATTTTAACACTAGTATAATAGATTCTGAGGAATGTTTATTTCAATTTTACCAAGATGGAAGAGTATGTTGAGCCCACATGAGTTTCTATATCCTATTTCTCCATATGTGGCTTTGTGAGTTTATGCATTACAATGTCTTGAAAAATACAACAATAGTTTAGAATAGATGGATATTCTTGCATAACCGGTATGATTGTGACACTTCCATGAAATACACCTGTTTCCAGGGCCAAGTGGTGGAATTTTGAGCTCATACACTAGCTGAAGCAATTGTAAAACTGATCATCTCACTGATGTAATTGGATACAGTAAAAACGATTGTTCATGAATAACACCCAAATTATTGTACCACTTGATAAACAAGTTTCAATCACCTTTCCTTTATGAAGGAGATGTAGTACTTTAAGGATTTATTAGTCCAAGTCTAGCATTCAAACACTCTAAAATAATTGATGGGGTGAGGGATGTTGTATTGCAGAGTGCAAAGAAACCACTTTCCTAAAAGTGGAAAGATATAATAACAAGGGGATCTTTGTTGATCAGGGGTTGTCATTGATGTAAACCCAAGCAGCACCAGGGGCTAACCCAATATTGCATGGGAATTTTGACCTACCAAATTAACATATTCTGGGTCAATAATTCTTTTGATGGTTTCTACTTGTCGAGATGTTTCCATTGATATATGGCACGCCATGTAATTCTTCACGGTTTGAGAGATATTCTTGTTTGAAGTTTGTACCCCCAGTTAGTGGGCTAAAACCCCATGGGGTTGGGGCATGGGTCATTGAAAAGTCATAATTAATATTTTTTTAAGATCCTAAAATCCCTCCCATGTTCACTTGTTGAAGCCCCTCTCAACCTAAGCATTTATATAAATTGTGATCCTCATTTCCTCCTTATGCAAGGGATTCGGCCATCTGAAACAGGTCATTGTGGAATTTTCACTCTAAATTTTTTTCTACAAAGGTTCAGAAGCTAAAAATTTTATGAGGCGAATCCAAAATCCTAAGGAAGCTACTATAAAACTTTCAAATCAATGTGCACAACATTTTTGGAGATATGATATGTGGAAGTCAGGGTTTTTGCAAGCTCCTGAAATTCATCTCAAAGAAGTGACCTTGGTAAAATCGTCATAACTCTCTCTCTGAGTATCAGATTGAAATTATATAAAAAGTGGCAGACATTGCACAATCTTTAGTTTTCACTCTATCAATTTCAGAGCCAAATGAAGAAAGAGTGACACGTGGCATGTCGTACAAGTGCACGCTGCTGAAATTGTCCATAATTAGGGCATTGTGAGAGATTGGGTATAACTATCTCTTGAAGAATCCAAATTGGGTCAGAAATGTGGCATTGGAAATACGACTCAGAGGACTGCTACAGGACTGAAAATCAGATATTGAGGATCTGAAATAATATATATACACCAGATTCAATATTGAGCTCCTAGAAGGCAAGAAAAAGCTAGATCATGTGTTGTCAAGGGTTGCAAAGGACCAGACTTTCTACGACAAAAATGCAAAGCAAGGTGCAGCAGAGGGTAGCATGACAAGAGCAGCAACCAAGGTGCATAACAGTAGTAAGAAGTTCATTATATGAAGTCTTCAAGTGGGTAGCACTGCATACAATCATTGTAAAGGTATCTTTGTACTAAGTCATTGTAAATACATTATTGTAAAAATTGTACTAGTGTCTATCTGCCAAGGGTTGAAGAGGTAGTGTTGGGAGGTCTAGGATCATCATTAGGTGTTTCTGTCAAAGTTGGAGTTATGTTCTAGTATATCTTCTTCTTCTACATCATTTTATATCATTGTAAAGTGGACCATTTTCCCTGGTATGGGATTCCATTCTTCTTTTATTCTTCTATAGGGTGGTAGGGTGGTGCTAGGGTGAATTGTATCTCATTGGGTGTTGGGGCATCCATTCAGTTGACTATTGAAGAATCTTGAGCGTTGGAGCATCCATCCAGTGGGAGCTGGAGAAGAATGCTTTTCTAGATTCTAGGAAGTTGGAGCTTTATTTTCAATTGGAGTTGAATATTAAAGAATTATTAGAAAAGCATTAGGTGGTTTTTGTCCCAGAGTGGGTTTACCTTAAAAACAGTGTGCATTTGTGTTCCTCTTGTTTGTTGCTATCATTGTACAAACACTGATAATAATTGAAGAGTAACTAATGCTCTAATTGAAAGGAATACTGATTCACCCCCCCCCCTCAGTATTTCCAACCATCTTATGTATCAGAGTAGCTATTGAGATTTATGCTCTCGAGCATTGGATGTGTGTGTCAATTGTTTGGGAATGGAATCATGTTCCAAGGCTTTATATGCTTATACACGTGATTTTGAATACCCTGAATTACATGGTATCACTGGAATAATTAGACGCAGTTATAAGTCCTTCCATCCTTTCTGTCCTTATTACATATTTTGTTTAAAATATAAAGGATGATTATCGGGAATTTTCACGTCTAAATAACATTTATTGAAAAATATTGGAACATAAGTCAAGATCGTTTCTCAAGAATCCAAATACAGTGTGCTCACATTATCAGACATAATGAAGATGTATCCCTTTTCTAAATACCTTATGGTATGTGCATCAAAAGGCTACTCAAGAGAATTATATTTATTTGAATTATAGTTATAATGTTGTCATTTCATCCGAGGATACTTGTGCAAAAAGAAGAACAATGGAAACATGTCACTGAATATCTTAGAATTATGTTTGGGGCTCGCACTTCAAGGCCTTCAATAATTTGAGCTATCTAGAAATATTTTGTAACTCTATTAGGGCATACCAAAAATATCAAATGGATATCCGAAGTGAGGATGATAAACTCAGCTTCGGGGTTTTTTTAAATTCTCAATTTCTGTTGATTGATAATTCTGTTAGCATAAGGCTCTCCTCTCTCTTTCTGCACATAAAATTTATTTGAGGGGAGATATTTCTCATTCTTCCTATATAACTTCTTATCATATTCTTCCTAATTTATTCTTTCATTCCTACCCTTGTGGAGCAGAATAGATGGGTGAAACCAAAAAGTTCAACTAGTCATGCCAAATTGTTTCAAATTTCACAACAAAGTTTTAGCTAACCTAGAGTTTAAAATATCTTAACACTTATTTAGATGCCAAAAATGAACAGACTGTGGATATATTGCTTAAAACTGGTGCCAAATAATATGAAAAAACAATATAATGTGAATGAAATAAAGCCACCTAACAAATTAGAATGTTGTTGAAAATGTTATTTTCCAAGGAATGTGGGGTTTTCAACATTTTCATAAAACTGGAAACAAAACAGATACTTCATAAGAGTTTTAGCAAGAGGTTTTTGACCTATATGATTGAGAGAGTCAATGGTTTTTATCACACGCATAGAAGAGGGTTAATAATTGGGGGGAAATCATAATTTTAGGGACATTCAACAAGCCCGGCGACAAAGCACATAACTGTAGCTTTTCATATGATTTAAAATTCAACTTATAAATAAACATTTCATGAAATTTTAAATTCAGATGTGTTCTTTTACCTTATTTTTTTTCGTCTTCCTATATAGGTTCATGTTTAAAAGTAAAAATCCTTAGTGACAAGTACGACAACTGTGTTATTAACATAAGTAGGTCACTACTTTCGAGAAAGTGACCTACTGCCTAATTCTCAGCCAAGCACTTACCTAAGAAAGATATCACCACAGTCATTGATCTTTTTTATTTGAAAACCCAAGTCTAGAAAAAGATGGTCTGAATTGAAGGCGTTTAATTTAGCATTTACTAAAAATTCAATTATAGAGCACATAAATAGTCTTATTCCATAAAATATATTGCTCAAGATTGGTCTGCAAGGCACTGAAACTTAATGGAAAATCGTGAGATTGGAGAGGGCATTGCACCAAAGTGTTTAGGAAGTGACAACTAGTGAATGGATATTTTTGGCTAAGCCTAAATCATGTTTTGTATATTCATCTCAATGGAACCTAGAAATTTCCCTATAAGAAGAAGCATTAGTTGTATCAGGTTGAAACAATCTAGGAGCCCTATATCAAGTCAAAATAGCCATTCTTCACCTCATTTATTTTGGAAGGCCTTCCTCTTGTCCAAAAACATAAATTTAATATATGTGGGTTCCCCAGCCCAATGACCCCTTTTGTAGTAGAATGAGCACCCTTGTTCTGGTATTTGTATATCTGCTATATTAGCCTAGGAGTGGACCTAAAGTATTTGGAGCCAATTTCTCCCTACCAAAATTTTCTAGAAGTCTAGTCTATTAGTTCATAAACTCCCTTGGGTCATTTAGTTCAGATTATTTGGAGTTGAAATTTTATATCTCATATGGAAAAAAAGAAAGATTAAATACAAGTTTATTTAAAAATTCTTGAAATTGCAGCAAATTTACTTGGTATGGTGGTGTTATAATATGTGTCAAGTTTCAACCTTAATTTGTAGGTCCAAGTGTAGGTTAGAAAGTTCAACCTAGATCTAACAAATTACATTTATTCCTTGAGTTTTTTCTAGGCGTTACTCCATGTACGTAAAATGATTTCCACCTAGGATTCAAATCTCCCCACTCAGTCCAGTCTTGCAAGGTTGAAGGGTTCACCCAACACAAGGTTTATCATACTAAGTGAACATAATGAGATCTACAGATCACCTCCTCCTAATTCAGAGGATGATAAATTTTCTTGAAGATCACAATCTCAATTTTAGCTAGGTTGACCTAGTTTTGTGGTCACTTAGATAAAATTATCTTATTGCATCTTATATTATATCCTCACGCTCATCATCCTAGAAGGGGATAAGCCACCGACCAATATAATGATGGATAGGACACTTGTCACCCCCAACTAGGGGGGCTGACAATGAAGGATAGGGGACAAACCCCAAAAATAAGGATGGCTTTATGATGGAAAATCGGCCTGGATTTTTCCTACAAACATCAATCTATCATGACTAACTATTTATTCTACGCAAGGTATCTAAAGTCGCTCTACCGATTCATTTTAATGCCAAGATTTCACTACACAAAACAAAATCATTGTTATATTTTTTTGAGTTAGGATACAATTTATATTGTTAAAAAGCTGGTATTGGTTATAGGTCCATAGTGTTGCATATTTTCTATTTGAATTACATCATTATTTATAATAATTATGTTTATGTATGTGTGTGTATGTGTGTTTGCTCACATACAGACACAACGTTGAGCCATCAAAGATGAATCTCAAAGGTGTTTTTCAAAATATAAGAGCACAAGGGCATTATTGAGCCAAAAATGCCTTCATATTTCCTTATCATTAACAAGTCTCAATGTGGAAAATCCATGACATATAATTATGTCAACTTTTTCACATGATTCTTCCACATTTTTCCAAAAAACACATTGCCACGTGCTCTTGTTTTCTCATTTTTTTTAAGCAGGGAAATTGGAGCATGTTATGCTATTGATGGTGAAGGTTGTTGTGTCTACCTGTAGGTGCCCTCCTAGGGGTCAAGGCCTACTACTTTTGTCTTGTCACCGAAAAACCTCTTAGATAGGTCACTAAAAATCTCAGAGAAGGTGTCTGAAAATCTTTATTTGTAAACTGTTTGAAGATCACAATCTCAATTTGCAGTGAAGAACAGTAATATATTCATTGGTATGTGGAACACCCACATGGAAGATAACATGTCATTGCTATTTGGTTCATGATAATGTGGCACTGAAGAATAATGATGTGGCACACATATGTGGTAGATGGTGTATCATCATGACATGGATCATTGGTGATGTGGTGATGACATGGTGAAAACATTGCACTAACGTGGCACTGACATGGAGAGGAAGTGGAAGGTGATGTGGAGCGCATGTAGAGGAATTTATTCCGAGAAATTTGGAATCGTGTATTTTGCCTATCTCCCAATACTAATAGAACCTAAACTTTTTCAGTTATATTAATTGTAGCTACAAATAAAAAAGAAACCTAAGACAGTATGAAAATACTTGTAGCTTCCTAATTATGTAGCCATCATGTGATATTATTATGCATTATGTTGTTAGAATAATTTATACAACTTGATAATAAATGAAAATAGGCTATCCCAGTTGGGCATGATGTCAAGGTGTTACCTTGTTGTATTCATGCTTGGGCATGATTTCAAGTATCGGTCTAAATTTAACATTAAACACGGTGTATTTTTTAATGGACATAATATTATAAATAATAGACACATATTATTTCCAGAGGCACCCTTTATGGATATACCTGATATTATTATTTACCTTAGTAAAGGGTACAAGGTGATGTTATCAAATATTTTTAGTCATGTTTTATTGTTGGGAAGTTTGTATTTCTACAACAGAAAGAAAATGGAGTCGTGTTTTAATGACTGGGAAGTTTTCCTTGCTACAACAACAAAGAAATGGGGTTGTGTTTTAATTATTGGGCAGTGTGTCTTGCTATAGTAGCAAGGAAATGGAGCCATGTTTCAATTACTAGGAAGTATATCTTGCTACAGTAACAAGGAAATGGCCATCGCTAAGCTTCGCATATAGTGGCTTAACACTATTACCATCACTAACTTATTGCCCATTGAGCACCAAACTAGTGGACTTATCCAACTTTGGTGTTTGTGTTAACCAACTGAAATTAGTTGTGCATTTTTCATTTAAAATTTTGCAAAAGATAGTTGAGTCATGGAGTCTTTTACACTATAATGGTAGCATAAGACTAATTGGTATAATTTGTGTGATTTTCATATATAGTTGGTCTTTATATGAGATATTTCCATCAATTGAGTGTGTAACCATGCTAAGCACTAGTACAAAGACATTCCATTCTTGATATGGTAAGATTCTTGGACATGTTAATTCCTTTGTGACTTGGCATTTCCATGTTGCTTTTGATGTTTATTTCACAAGGAAAGCTTCATGGATGGTAGATCATAATAGGAATGTCAATTATGTGTACACTCGGATATGAGATTAAGATTGTCATGTTATAGGTTTTGTTCTATCATAATACCTCTCTTATATGTACTACAAGAGTAATCACCCTATTTAATGGTTTATAATTGGGTATACACTTGATGACCCTTCCGACATGCACCATGTATTAAATGAATGTAGGTATAGAAACATATAGAGGCCTCCCTTTGAGGCGAAAAATAGGACTTCTTTAGAGGTAGCAGTATGAAATGATAGTTATAGGTTTCATTTCCATCTTTACAATCCTCTTGTGTTGAATCCCTTGGAGGAATTTCAAGCATAGCTTTCCAATCTTGTAAATGCAACCAACGGGTTTCAAACCTATAGAACACATATAATATAACAATGATGTTAGACCCAACCTCAGCAAAAGGGTGTTGGAAAAATAACATAATAATGGTCAAAACTAAGCCATTCAAGGAATATTGGATCACCCAAACATAAACAGGAACAAAAAAAATCACAATTACACATGGGGGTATGTTACAAGTGACATCATATCCCAAGTTCCAACACCTGACCTTGGGTTGAAAAATAAGTATAAGGAGTGGTATTATTCATGCATGCATAAATCCTGGATCCTTATGCTATCGCTGAGTAGGGTGCCATTGTAGGTAGATCAAACTTGAGGTGAGAAACAAGAGTTATATCTAAAAATGGCACCATACTACCTCGGTAGATAGACATAGAGATACAAATTGCATCATACTATCAATGGTCCTGACTTGTTCACAACTTTGATTGAGAACAAGTCCCATCATTAGAATTTATAAAGGATACTATCATCAATAATTTTTCCAAAATGTCACATCTTCCTCGAACTAGAAGAGTGTCATTTCAATACTTATTCTTATGATAACTATATGCATGAATATATGATGATTCCAATATTGATCTACTTGCAAATATGTTTCATGCCAAATTTGCATAGGTATCCATCCCTGTGGCTAGGGCTTCCCATTTTCACTAGTGGATTGATATTTCCTTTTGAGAATTCAACTTTCACATGAGTGAAATTTCTAAGTAGTTCAAGGACATGTTCAAGAATCAAGAAGTTGACACTCTTTTACATTAATTGCGATGAATGTCTCCTAGTATTATCCTTATGCTGATAAGACACCTGAATATTTTCTCCTTTAAAATTTGGCCCACAAACTAGGGCTTTCAGCAAGCACAAGAAATGTTTTCTCCTTTTTTATTAGTACTATGAAAATGTTTATTCTTTCTGGTCAGTACTCTAAAAATTTTATAAAAAAAAAAATGTCGAAAGACCGTGTTTTAATGAGTGGGCAGTTTGCCTTGCTACAACAACAAAGAAATGGGGTTGTGTTTTAATTATTGGGCAGTGTGTCTAGCTACAGTAGAAAGGAAATGGAGCCATTTTTTAATTACTGGGAAGTATATCTTGCTACAGTAACAAGGAAATGGCCATCGCTAAACTTCACATCTAGTGACTCAACACTATTACCATCACCAACTTATTTCCCATTGACCACCATTGACCAAATGTATCAACATGCATTTTTGGACTACATTTACTTTTTGAAGACTAGCTACATGTAGTTTCTTTTCATCCACACAAAATCAGGATTGGAGAAGCTTCTACTTTCTAACCTTTTTCTCACTTTTGAAGGAACATGAATTTGCATTTAAAACTTGTACTTCATTGCAGAATTGTTCATTTCCAAAATTTATCTTTCTAATTATTTCCATGCCATCTTTCATGCCATCCATCTTATCTTCCATGCCATTCTTCAAACCATCCATCTTAGATTCCACGCCTTTCTTCAAACCATCCGTCTTGGTTTCAATGCCTTTCTTCAAAACTTCCATGTCATTTTCTGTTGCTTTTTGCGAGAGAAAAATTTGTTGCACTTGCTCTTGTAATTTTGATATGTCATGTTGCCATCCTTCGTCTTCATGAGTCATAGTAGAGCCTTCTAAAGGCACAATGGGTGTTGAATTATTTTTAGGGAGAATTTTAGAACCCAATACTGAAATCTATTCTACAATATGCCCTTGGAATGAATTCAACTTGATTCTTTACACAAGAATTATGCAATTAGGAAAAAAAAAAAAATATATATATATATATATATATATATATATATATATATATATATATATATATATATATATATATATATATATATATATATATATATATATATATATATATATATATATATATATAGATACACACACACACACCTTTTTCTTGCTTTTGAGGAGATCAATATTGAAACTGAATTATCTTTGTGATTTCAGATTCTTCATAATTGAAATTTTCCCCTGAGGTAGCCCTATGAATCCTCTTTCAAATGCCACAAGTTTGACCTGATTTGGATTATTTAAGGCAACATTATGTCCAATCTCCCACAATGACCTAATTATGGACTGATTCAGTAAAGTGAAATTGTACAACTTTACACGTGTCAATGGTTCCTCCTTTGGCTCTGAAATTGATAGACAGGAAACTAGAGTTCGTGTAATTGTGGCCACTTTTTACAGAATCTCAATCCGATGCTCAGAGAGAGAGTTATGACATTTTTCCCACGATCACCTCTTTGCAATGAAATTCTGGAGCCTGAAATAATCCTAACTTCCAAAGATCATATCTCCAAACATATTACAAACCAAGATATGAAATTTTTACAGGAGGTTCCTCAGGATTTCGACTTCACTCTGTGAAAATTTAAGCTTCTGAACCCTCGTAGAAAAAAATTTATAGGAAAAATTCCGCAATGACCTGTTTAGGTTAAATTCTGGAGCCTACAAAAAGCCTTAACATCCACAGACCATATCTCCGAAAATATTGTGAACCAAGATTTAAAATTTTGCAACGATTTGCCTCAAGATTTTGGCTTCGCACTCTAAAAATTTCAGCTTCTGAAACTTCGTACAAAAAATGTTATAGTGAAAATTCCATGATTACCTATTTGGAGTAGCGAAACCCTAGAATCCAAAGCTTTGATACCAAATGTTGTCAAACCATCTCCAGAAATAGAAGAAAATAGAGATCAACGCCTTAGAAATCAGCCACTTCTAAGGGGAAACCTCCAATACATTACATTAATGAACAATTCTTGGATGATACAAATGACCAAAACCTCCTTCTATATATAGGAGTCCATGGGCCCACAATATAATCCTAGCCAACCTAACAATAACAATGTAAGGGCACAATAATAACAATATTGGGGTTATAGGGGTACAATAATAATAATAAGGGGGCTACACTAATAACAATAAGGGAATAAACTATTAATATAGGGACCTAAAATTATGTAAAGCACTCCTTTTCATGAATCTATTAGTTGATTATGCCATCCCAACATGTAACCAGTTAGAGGACTCAAAAGCAACCAGATTTTGTCTCTTGATTGTTGAAAAAGGGTATATATGTTGATATCTAAAGAATAAAATAAACTGGGTATTTTTAATAATGCAAGCATGAAAAAATGCTTGATTGTGTTTCATATTATGTTGCAAGGGTTATAGTTCTTGTTTACTGTCCATTTCACAAAATTTGGTAGTTAGATCTGTTTCAACTGAAGCAACCAGGGTCTGTGGGTGTCGGTACAAGATTTCCATTTTTGGAATCCAAATGTGTGGGATGTTGCATCACACAACTAAAATATTCTCTTTTTTTCCCTAGCAGGGTATTTATCTCCACAATTTCTTTGGTCTAGACCCCTAGACAATAGTAGATAACCTGGCGGCTGCCACTGGGGGGCATAGACTTGTACCTTTCAACCAAAATGACCATATTTTCCATTGGTGTATATTCATATCAACTGAATTATGAGGGATGGGCTCTGTCATGCATTACATATATGTTTTGTTATATATTGTTTGTTGTATTAAATACCAACAAATATTCTACATTTACGTACACAGATATTTTGTATCAAGTTTTTCAATGATGTGCACGTGGAAGGGCTAGAAACATTGGAATATTTCGATAATCTTCGTGACCAAAATTGCTTTATAGAACAAGCGGATTCCCTTACTTTTTATTCTGAGGTAGTTTTCATCATAATGAATGGATAAAAATGTGATGTGCCTCCATTGCAATTACTTACTGGAAAACACTAATTGTGAATAAATGGTGTCAATGCCTAAAGGTGGATCATGTGTATCTGAGTACGTCGGCTTCGCTTGCATTAATTTATCACGAGAAAAAGAGAACATTTTTCATTCTTAAAACTGGATTTCCTGATCAAATTTATTTCCTGAAACCTCATTTGGATTTCCTGATATTGTAGAGAGGGAAGTTATGGTATAAAGACTTTTCTAAGGGATAAGGGTATATAGAATATAAGTTACAATATAGGAATAAAAGTTTAACCTTTTTAATATAAAATAACCTAGCTTGGTTGCATATATATATATATATATATATATATATATATATATATATATATATATATATATATATATCTAATCCTTATACTTGCATGTGGGGTTATTAGGGTTGAGGTTCTATCTAGTGTTATGGAGGGGTGTTATTGTGTCTGATTCTGATTTCTTAAAGCTATGGTTACTGGATAAAGTGTGTTTTTGGGTATAGGGCTATGTTGTTTGTTTTTTTGCATCCTAGTTTATCTATGCAAAAGGATTTATAAAGGGGTTGTTCTAATTATTGTGGATAGATTTGTTGTTTGGCCTAATCTAATAATAATTTCTTTGTCTTTGGGGAGGTTCGCACCTCACCCCTGTTCTGGTTACTTTTGCTTTTATGGGGCTTGGTTAATGAGGAATAATATTTGTGTTTATTAGGCATGGTGTCTATGGTTCCTTTCTCTTCCTTCTTATCTGATTAAGTGCTTGAATTAATAAAGAAATGTAATTCATTTATTCTAAAAGGGTTAACTGACCTTAAGAAAATGCCTTGAAGGGATGCCTTGGAAGAGGGCACTACTCCTGCGGGCCATCCACCTCTGTATATGTGTATAGAATGATCCTGAAATTTTTGTACAACGAAGTTAAGGATCTCCGAAGTTAACGACCTTAGCAAAAGGAAAAGTTTGGAGATCCTCCGACCTTCTTTTTTTTCAATATTATTTTGTTACCACTAGTTCTATGATTATCCAAATTCATACTATGTAATAGGATCAAAGCATTGCCTCCCTGTTATGACTAAGATGCCCACACTCAGGCTTATGGCTTGGTTAGCTGTATGGTCTGTACTCTTGTTAATTTCTCTTAGGACATGGAAGGCATGAAACTCCTAGAACATTTGAATCAAATCCATTATACTTTTGAATAACAAGTTGAGCTTATACCCTTGTGTAGAAGACTTCAAATTGACTTTCTTGATAGTGTTTAAGGAATATCTGATCACCATTAACTTTTTAGTCGAATATTTCTAAGCCAGATGCAGCCCTTTTGATGGGGCATATATCTCTGCTTTATTGTTATTGGTTGCTCCCAAACTCCAACTATAGTTGTATTCTAATTGTCCCCTAGGTCAAACAAGACTCCTAATCTATCTTTTACTAGTGGCGCATGCCTCTAAGATTCACTGGTATTTTCGCATGCCTTATTTAAGGTTAGCTGACATCCATGCATGCATGTGACCTCACCCTTTATAACTCAAGAGTGATGCACCTCCTCTTTGAGAACTATGATATGCCTATCTAGCTTCTACCTACGGGACACAGTACAATGTTGTTGAAGAGGTGCCCAAATCTACTAATTTTTTTTAACAATACAATAATATAAATATATAGTAAAATTTATGTTGAAGCTCATTACAGGGCTGAGAATCTGATCATCATCCTTTTCCTACAATAAAAAATGGCCCTGAGGGTCTAAAAAAACTTGAAACTGGCCTTTGAGACTAGATTGCTATTACATCATTACATATTACTATAAGTATATATTATGTATAAATTTCCTAAACTAAATCTGGATTTAGCAGGATTATAACAAAAAGGGAGAAAAAAATTTGTCCTCCACCATTTTCACATGAGAACTCAGTTTCCCATGATCACCATATTTTATATGGCGAAAACTCTATTGAGGTCCAGGACCACTACACAAGGAGACAACACAGATTTGGCAGAAGATATCTGGACCACTTTAAACTGTAGACCCCTTTTTTGAACACCCACAAGGAAGCTCTACCTGTCTTCGAGTTCCTGAATTTCTTCACTAAGCTAGTGAATCAACTGTCTATGGTCAGTGATTATCTACATCATAGAATTTAATTTCACAGTCAATACCTCTTCCCAGGACCTGAGGCCTTCCATTTTCTTTTTTTGGCTGAACTCAATAGAATTTCCCCTTTGGACGGAGCTTTCTCTCCCAGGAACTCTTCTTTTTGTTTCTCGTAGTTCTCTCGTGGATTAATATATATTTGATTGATTCGATAATTACTCAGAAAAGGAATGGTGGACCTATCCAATTTGGGCCCATACTTCAATTTTATGGCCCTCATGGATTGATGTTTTAATTGCGATAAATGCTTGATACATGAATTTCACATTCTTCTCTTCAAAATTTTCTGCAAATGAAATATTCATTTCATTAGGCGATTAGATGCTTGATCCTAATAACCTGATCAATTGAATGTGCAACCCAAACCCATAAGGCGATCCGGTGATGATGAAATTTATCTATACTTGATCTTTCTAACTGGGTTGGATCTCACACCAATTGGATGTAACTCATATAGCAGCAGCAACCACACACAGATTATTAAGCATAAGGTAGGCTTTTTTTTTGGTTTTATGCTAATGAAGCGTCGGTAGATTGACACCATTAAGCATCGGACATGGTAACGTCAGTAGAGCGATGCATGTTTGGCTTCGTCGGAAGAGAAATGAATGCGCACTACCGTCGGTATTGCGACAACACCCTGCCATCATCGATAGAGCACCACATCCCTACCATTTTTGATATAGCGACAAAATTATAGAGTCGTCGGAAGAACGACGGAATCTTTTGAATGTTGGAAGAGCGACACAAGCTTGTGAACGTTGGAAGAGCAACATATGCTTGGTAACGTCGGAATAGTGACATACATTTGGTAACATTGGAAGAGCGACGACCTTTTGGAAACGTCGGAAAAAGTGTCGCTCTTCCAACACTTAAATCAAGCGTCAGAATTTCGATGTTAGGAGAAACCACGTTTTAGCTCGCCTCAAAGTGTCGCTCTTGGGTCACTTATGTGTTGCAAGAGAGACATTTTTGCCATCGGAAATTGGGCCAAATGTGCTAGTGTTTATGCATCATCATTTGGTGGAAGTTTCCTTTTGCTTTCCTGACCTCACACCAGGGCTCATTCAGGAAGATATATCCCATGTTGAGGGAAAAGCTTCCACTCATAGGCTTCACCTATCAAATACAGTAGGATCTTACTGAATCGGCAGATTAGATTCCAAACATAAGGCATTTTATAGGTCGATTTAATCGATATATGCACACAATTGATATTTGTTGACACATGAATTTACTCCTAGGGCACACTCTCTTGGACCATCATGAGCATCAAGAAGATATTATTTAATATCTTGAACATCTACATTGGCATAGGAAAGACCTAGATCGACGGATGGAGCATATTGAACAACATCTCTGCATCCCCCCCTTGGTGGGAGGAACCTTTGTAGGAAAAAAAGATCCCATAAAGATCTCTACCACGTACTCTAACCCTTCTACTGAATTTTTATTATGTTTATGCTCTTTTGTTATTATGTTCATATTGGTTTTCTACATTTCCACATAGGACAAACTCTCAGTTTTTGTGTGTTAAACTTTTTTCCTCCAAGCACTCAATTACCTCTCACCTTTCTATAGAGATAAATTTTGGATTTGCTCGAGTGTCCCCATTAGAGACTCACTTATAATTTTACTTTTTATTTTATAATTTCTAGTTTTGAAAGAAATATGATTTACTTAACATAAGAAAACACATTTTTTTTATTATTAAATTTTTTTTAAAATATATAAATTTAAATTTAAAGAATCAACATAAAGAAAAAATAAATAACCAAATATATATATAACAAAAAAAAACATTAATAAAGTAACAAATAAAATTTAAAACAAAGAAATTAAAAATGGTTCAAATTTCATTGGGACAAAGGGGAAATGTTTGCCATCACTCTTATACTTCCAATAGGCAAGTGACTTATCACTGCAAGGGTCATTGTAAATCCTCCTCCCACATTTACCCACCTTTACAATATTTGCAGCGTAAACATGAGTTTAGTGTCACTATGATATGACCCAACCTCCAATTTCCAGTTATGGAAGTTTGGCTTACAAACCAGAAGTAATATAACATCCCTCGGATACTACATATCATTTAGGAGCATACCAACCACCCCAGGTTATCAATATTGAGCTGGAACTCATTTTGACTAGGTTTACTTCCCAACCACAGACATAACACTTCATGCATGTTTTTGGGGGGCTATAAATGCACCCATAGGTTTGTCGCCATGCAGCTATGACCCAATTTCCTTTATTTTGTGCATGTGGTTGCAATATATATGCCATTTTTCAGACTAGCATCGATTCCACTGCCATAAATTTCCTATAACATTCCAGAATCATGATAATGATTATAAAAATTCTATATAATCAAATGTTGAGCAAGATATTGGGATATACATGCCTAATACAAGATAGACATTTCGTCAAATAGATAGTAAACATAAAATCTATAGGTCAAGAATGCATATTTGATCATAAAATTTTGAACTTCATCTAAAATTCACCAAGAAGGTTTTCTTTCGTCATAAGTTATCTACAACAACACTTGTTATATCATGCATTCATCAACAATTCAATAACTTATAAAATCATGAACAATAGCCATAGCTAGATCACATCATAAAACCATGCATATAACCAGAATAGAAACTATGAAAAAATAGTCGTAAGATCACCATAAAAACCAGTAAAAGTGCTCATAGAGCACAATAGGAAAATAGCTCATATTAATATATGAAAATTATAACCAAGTTAGGGACTTCCAAGTGCCACCCAACCATATATTGGGCTGAACCAAATCTCTCTTTCAGCCAATCACCGCCATGCCATATTCCAAGCATGAAAGTGGGATCATAAGGGTTAAACTCAAAATAAAACCAACCAGGGTTTCCAGAGGCCAAACCACATCAACCCTCAAGAACAATGATCTCACCTGTATTGTCCATAAATCACTAACATCAACCATATTGGTCTCTACCAAAGTTGTCCAAGACGCTAAGAACTAGTAACTCGACCCAAATTTTCCAGGGAACCCAAGATGTTATAGGGCTCTACATATCTCCCATCTCAACCCAAAGCCTCAAGGTAACCCAAGTTTTTTTAAGACTCTGGAGAATTTTTACCAACACACAGCCATAGGGAACCTGAGAACCAATCATAAAACAAAATGGGGAACCCACTACATCATGGCTATCTAGGAAATGGCAAGGCAAGGTTGAAACCCAATCCAAGAAAATCCCATGCCAATGAAAACAAAAATAACAAAATAACCAATGCATGCACCATGCATTTGAATCCCAGCATGCATATTTGTGTCTCTTCACCATCCTTTTCTCCTATTTTCCTTTATTTTCATAATTCAATTCCATTTATTGTCTACTTTCCTTTGCTAACGCCTTTTCCCATTTCCATAGCCATTATTAAACCACATTTGACTCCCACTATAATGTTTTCCCTCCATTCATCTTGGAATATGTGTCCCATGACCTTGGTATTTATTTCTTTTACTTGGAAAATAAACTAGGAGATATTACAAACCCCTCTCCCTTGGGGGAACACCGTCCTAAATTTTCGATGATGCTTATGACCAACAAAACAGATTTTCTATGGAGATTTATAAACATAACTCGATGCAGTATTTACAATAACAATTGTTAAACCTAAACATATTTCCTTATGGAGATTTATAAACTAAGATTGATGCATTATTTACAATATAACATGTTGAAAACATGACAAACATAATGCTTATGGAGCTTTATAACACATCTCATTGCAAAATTTACAATACACACATATAACAAAAATATATATATCAACATATTTTCTCAAACAACAAATAAAATGATACAATGCCCACATCAAAGACAAGGGGGTCTAGAGGATCACACCTTCACCATTAAAAGTAGTACAAAGATTCACCTCCTTCCTAGGAAGTCCAAAATCCACTGCCAAAATTAAATTTTGTCTGCAATATCCAACGTCACCACAATCCTTGCACTACTTGTTCTCTCAATGACTAGTTACTAGCTCATTATTCTAGAGCACACTCCCAATGTGCTTTTGATTCCATATGGAAATTATAATTACCAAAACAAATTTATTCCTCGACCTTCCCTTCTCTGCTTCCCAGTCCCTCGGGAAATCCAGTCACTCACGTTCCAAGTTCCCTAACATCCCCTTCTCAAGATATTCATCCCTTGGCAAGTTTTCCTTCTATCAGAAGGTCTAAAAAACAAGGCATTTCCTTGCCTCAAAACCATCATATCGGCCATAGCATGTTCATGGAAAAAAATGGACCCTATTGGGTACCAATGTCCCATAATGGACCTACTCCTAAATTATTTACCATCACACTATTTCATGTTCCAATTCCTTTTATTATTGTTTATAACACTATGACAGCCAATTCCAACCACCTAAACCAAGCATTTTCTATGTTTTCTTGTACCAAGCACATAATTCCATTAGACTCAAAATGAATTGAAATAATTCAAATCATGCCTCATTAGTAGCTCTTCAATACGGTACACTTGCAATTATGTTTACTTCATGTCATAACAAGTCAAATTAACTCTTTGATCAAATCATCATGTATAAAAATATCACAAATGGTTAGCTCAAAAATAAACCATATTAAACCATAATCATAGACTATGTGCATAATTTTGAAACTAACATTGAAATTAAATACTAATACTTATCTTTCAAATGGTTCTTTGCTTATGGTTTTTTTCTTTATCCTTTTCCTACACACACTGGATCAGTTTTCCAAACCCAACAATCCAAGGATCTTCCACCTTTGGTTGTATCATTTCTATCTATCTTGTGCCCCTTCTAAACCCTTCTTCCATCTGCACCATTTTTCTTCTCCTCCTTTCTATCTCCATTCTTGATCCCCATCTATCCCTACCTCTATAAATATGAAAAACTCTATAGAATGACTGCAATTACCTTGAATTACTTTTATTGAGATCTAGCAAGTAATTCCTATTCCTCAATCAACTTTTTATTTTATGCCTTGCAACTTATGATATATTCCCTTAGACTCCTCAACATATCTGCTAAATCAAGAGAGTACTCTTCTCCTTGTTTCCAAATTTACCTTTCCCATTCCATAAAATTCACATCAGGCCTATAAGGGGAGTCATATGAACTTTACTCAATTATTCTTCTCTTCATCCCTGTCTTTTATTGTCCTGCAACATAACATGTAAGATAAACCAAACATAAGACTTAATAAAAATCATACCTCAATGAATCTCAGGGGAGGCCATCACATGTGCACAACTCATTCCATATTAGCATGATGCATAATAATATCAATAATTTAACCATGATGAATCATCATGCACATTACCATAATATATATAACACCAAGTTAACTATCATGCATGAGTAATCGATGCACATGCATATGACCGTATTAATAAACTAGCATCTAACATCCATGCAACCAAAATAGTAATAAAATGATAGGCATGCATATAAGAACCATATAAGCCTTTATGATTATTTTCTTTACCCCTAGGTCCAGTGTTGCAACCTTGCTCTTATACCACTCTATAACTCCTCCCACCTTTACCCACCTTTACAAGCTCTAGAGGGTAAACATGAGTTCAGTGCCACTATGATATGACTTGACCTACAGGTTCTAGTTATGGAAGTGGGGCCTATAAACTGGAATTAATCTGACATCCCTCTGAGACTACAAATCACTTTAGATCCTACCAACCACCTGAGATGATCTATGTAACACCATCCTCCCACATTTACCCAAGTAACCATCCTTCCAGGGTAAACATGTGACGATGAGTTACTTGATATTATTCAACCTCCTAGCTCACATTAAGGAAGTGTAATCGACAAGAGAAAAACCATAATGACTTCCCTCAAGTGCTACACGACCCCTAAGGGATAAATCACCCTTCTAGGTGCCCTATCCATGAGATAAAACTTGATTTTGGTAACCTAATCTCCCATATCTTAGAAAAGCACTACAGAATTTCAATTATAGCCGTCCAATCACATGCATGATTCCGACAAGCAAGCGACTATAGTCTCTTTCACCCAGTTCTATGCATGTGACTGTGTGGGATTTAAGCCACTTTTTTAGGATAGGATCCAAACCTTTTCCCTTAACTTAATGAAACTTTCCATAACCATGAATGACACAAGGAAAAAACCTTCCATACAAATTATAGACAATAACTTGACCTAATCAAGCCTAATCATGACAACCATTGTGTCAAACACATCATGAACATGAAATTTATAGGTCATAAATACACATCTGAACATACAAATCCCATACTTAACTGATAATCGTCAAAAATATTTGATTCCCTTTCATTATAGCTGCAATATCATCTAGTAGGTCATGAATTCATTAATATTTCATTTACTATCAAACCATGATGATAACCATAACTCAAATTTGTCATAAGTCATGCTTATAACCAGCATATAACCAGATAAATAAAAATGATATAATGACCATTAAATCCACATAATAACAAATAAATTTACCCATAAAATACAAGAGGAAAAGGGATATTATTAACATATGAAAAATGAAACCAAGTCAAGGACTTCCACGTACCACCTGACCACATATTGGGCTGAACCAATCCCGCTTTCAGCCAATCACTCCAGCCCCATATTCCAAGCATGAATGAGGGATCTCATGGAATAAACTGAACAAAACCAAACCAGGGCTTCCAGAGGATAAAATTCCCCAACCTCGAACCAAGGATTTCACCTCATGATCATACATCACTAATCATCACCACATCGGTCTCTACCATATTTTTCCAGGGCTCTAGAGCATTTCTTCCAACGCGGATTCCGGGACTAGTAACTCAACCCACAGTTGTCGTTGGGCTCCAGAGAATTTGTCTAAACAAGGCTTCCAAGACTAGTAACTCATCCCACTAAGGGCTCCAAATAGTTTTTCCAACCAAGGCTTCCAGGAATAGTAAATCAAATCACCAAGGGCTTTGGAGTGTTTTTCCAACCAATACTTCTAGGACTAGTAACTCAACCCAAGCTGTTACATGACTTCCATAGCATTTTTCCAACCAAGGCTCCAAGAACTAATAGCTAAACCCACATCCATAAGGAAAATTGGCACCAATAAGAAAACAAAAGGGAAAACCCACAACACCATAGATATGCACAAAATGGAAAGGCTGGACAAAACCACTGTCAATCTAGGAAATCCTCCATGCCAATGACATATCATGACCAAACAGCCGCACGCATATTCCATGCATGCAAAAACTAGCAAGGAAAGCATACATGCAACACCATACCTATAAATTAAACATGTTGTAGCTCAGTGATCCTGTTGTTCCCTTGCACTTTCCTGCTTTTCCTTTTCCTTCTTGCTCCCAATCCAAAGTATGCTCAAAATACTCCATGAGTTCTCCAAGAAACTATAAGAGTGCAAGAGTGTGAGAGGAAGAATAGAATGATAGTGAAAAATAATGAAATAAAAAAAGTAGTGAACTAATTCTCAGAAGCATTTTTATCAATGAGGCCTCTATTTTCTTCATTTTCCATTATTTTCTTTCATTTTCCTCCTCACATGAAACTTGTGACCTTTCACCTTCCTTTTCTCTTTATTTCCATTATTTTCATAAATAAGTGCCACTTTTCCTTTCCAAAGCCTTTTCCATTGTGTTTTCCGATTTCCTTATCCATTTATTAATCACAAGTGATTCCCCATCACTATGTTTTTTCCCAACATTCAACTTGGAATATGTGTCACATTACCTTGGTCTTATTTTTCCTTTATTAACTTTATTACATGGATTTTTAACTAGGGATATTATAGAACCCTCCCCCTTGGGGGAACACCGTCCTCACTGTTCAATGACACTTATAAACCAAAAAAACACATGCTTACCATGGAGATTTATGACACATCTCGATGCATCATTTACATCGTATCCATCTACTAAAACATAACCAACATATCATGAACACCATATCGCTTATTGGAGATTTATAACACATCTCGATGTGGTATTTACATCATTTACATATACATAGACATAATATAAAAAAAACACCAGAACACATACCAAAATGCATATGCTTAACCAGCATATATAGAAGGATACATATCATGCATCTGATCATCCATCTCCCATGTAGCTTCATTGGGCCGAAATTGCTTTCACTACACTTTAACTTACTCGATTCCTCGATTCTGGAGCATGAGCATCTTTCACTGCAAAATGCATTTATGTTTTGGTTGGAATTCTCCTTCTGGTTCCACCTATAATACAGACCATTCAATCACATGAAAAAAACATTATGGGATTTCACTGTCAGCAAGAGTGAAATTTGGTAGGCTACTGTTCCAATCCTCTCAAAATTCTTGAAAGGCCCACAATAATGAGGTGCCAACTTGGCACATGATCCAATCCTAAAGGAGCTATTATTGATCTTGATTCACAAGTACACTTGTTCCCCAACCTGAAACTCCTTAAACATATTGTGTTGATCTTCATAATTATTTTGCATGTTCTATGCTACATTTAGATTCTTCTTGATAACATGCATTTCTTGTTCCATCTTTGTGAACATATATGTTCCAATCAATACCATGTTCACTAGATCACACCAACTGATGGGAGTATTGCAACTCTGCTCATAGAGGGCCTCAAACAGACTCATTTTCAGTGGCTCTTGGTAGCCATTTTTTAAGAAAAATCTATTAGTGGAAGGTACTCTTCCCACCTTCATTGTTGATCCATAACATACATTATCAACGTGTCCTCCAAAATCCTATTGACCATATATGTTTTTCCATATGTATGTTGATGATAAGTTGTATTAAATGCCAACCCCGTACCCAAACCTGCAGATAATTATTCCCAGAACTTGGAAGTGAACTTGGAATATCTGTCAAATACAATCTTCTTTATAACACCATGCAACCTCATTATATCTCTGAGGAATACTTATGCTACCTCACTAGTTGAATTTGTAGACTTCACTAGAATAAAGTGAGATACCTTAGTCAAATTTTCAACCACAACCATAATATAATCATGTTGTCTAAAGGTCCTCAGAAAATCTGTAGTAAAATAATTATAAATGACTTCCCATTTCCACTCTGAAATCAGAATCGGTTGTAGTAAACCACCTAGATGCTTACACTCTACCATTACTTGTTGACAATCCAAACATCTAGCCACAAACTCTGCCAATTCCTTCTTCAGATGCGGCCAATAGTAGAACTTATTCACCATTTTCAATGTCTTATGATATAACAGGTGACCTAAATACTACTTAGCATGAAATTCCCTCAAAATAAGCTTCTTGAGCTCACTGTTTTCCAGCACATATATCCTATCCCTAAATCTGACCAAACCATCTATTGTGAGATGATAATCCACATCCTATTCAACTATACCCTACCATAACCTATTCCTAAGCTCCTTATACATGTCATCTTGTTGTCCTGTCTGCAATATATGATCATTTAACTTTGTCCCATATCAACTCATAGTCGCTATGTAATTTACTTGTACTCTTCGGCTAGGAGAATTTGTGACCCTGCTGTCTTTTCCCTTGATGTACCTGATCTCAAAGTAAAACTCATTGATCATATCTAACCACCTAATTTCCTGTCATTCCTATTATTTT
Source organism: Pinus albicaulis (assembly GCA_034641835.2). Taxonomy (NCBI): domain Eukaryota; kingdom Viridiplantae; phylum Streptophyta; class Pinopsida; order Pinales; family Pinaceae; genus Pinus; species Pinus albicaulis. Next base: position 910,582,889 of record CM076579.1, on the reverse strand, counting down.
CTTCCAATAAGTATCTCAATCCACTATTATCACTCATCAAGATGAACCTCCTTCCAAGAAGATAGTGTCTCCATGTCTTCAATACACGGATGATCATTTCCAACTCAATATCATGTGTCACATATTTTTTCTTGTGCTCATTTATTTTCTATGATTCATAGCATACTACATATTCTTCCTACATCAAAACCCCACAAAGTCCTCTTTTGAAAGCATTTTTGCATACCATAAACTCTCTATCTCAATCTATAATCTTTAAAACTGGAGCATTTGTCAAAAACTATTTCCACTACTCAAAACTTGTTGCACATTCCTCTATCCATTCAAATTTCTTCCCTTTACTCTGCAATGATGTAATAAGATATGCAATCCCAAATAAGTTCTTGACGAACCTCCCATAATAACCTTCTAACCTCATGAATGATTTTATATCATCCATATTCCTAGGAGCTACCCATTCCATGATAGCTTTTATATTTTCTGGATCCATTATTATGCCTTCCTTGGAAACCACATGACCCAAGTAATGTACCTTTGTCTCAAATAAACTGAATTTAATAGGTTTCTCATACAATTGATACTCTTTTATCAATCTCAATATTGTTGCTAAGTGTTTGACATGCTCTTCCTCATTCCTAGCATATATCAATATATCATCAATGAATACAATAAAAAATTTGTCCATGTAAGCACACAATACATTCATTAAACACATAAAAGTAACTCGAGCATTAGTCAAAACAAATGGAACTACAAAAAAATCATAATTCACATACATGGACCATAAGGAAATATTGTAAATATCTTCCTCTTTGATGTACTTGATGCTATCCTTATCTCAGATCAATCTTCAAGAACGTTTTTTCTCCCTTCAAATGATCAAACAATTCATCTATCCTTGGCAATGGATACATGTTCTTGATCATGACATTATTTAATTGCATGTAATCAATAAAAAAATTGGGGAGTACCATCCTTCTTCTTCACAAACAATAATGGTGCACCCCAAGGTGACACACTTGGCCTAATGTATCCTTTGTCAAGCATTTACTTTAACTGCAATTTCAATTCAACCAACTCTGGAGTGCTCATCCTATAATGGTCATTTGATGCTAGTGTTTCTCCCAGTACCAATTCAATAGAAAATTATATTTCCCTATGAGGTGATGACTCTAAAATATCTACTAGGAATACATCCTGAAACTAGTGAAAAATTGGGTACATTTTCAAGACCTCAGCATCCTCAACATCCTTACCTTGTCACTGGAGATATGCACTGAAAATAACACACACCCTTTCTTGTGACTGCACTTTTACTGCATAGATGTGACCATTTTGACTGATGTAGCCTTCTTCTTACCCTATACAATTAATTGTTCCCCATTTTCATCCAAGCACTCAATATCCTTATCATAGCAGTCCACCTTAGTCATTTGAAGATATAATCAATATATACCTAACAACATATAGTATGATCCCAACGGAAGCACATTTATATGTGTTGAGGTAGGCATACCATTCAACTCAAATGCACAAGCTCTTACCCAATTATGAACTCTTTTATTTGTACTTGTAGCCAACTGCACTAACCAAGATTTTGCATGTACTTCTTTATTCAAACCACATTTATCCACCAAGCCAATATTAACATAACTGTAATTAGATCCAAGGTCAATCAAAATAGAAACAACTTGATCACAAAGTTTACTGTTCATCTCGATAATATATTCCTAGTGATTTTACTGCTTGTTATCCAATCCTGCATAAATCCATGGAATACTATGTCCAACATCCCCCATGGTCTGTGCTTCCTAGGCACTATAAATTTACGATTTTCCACCCTGATGTTGTGGATAATGTCTCTGGCGATGATCCTTGCCATAATTCCAACACTATAAAGGGTTCCTGCAATCACCCTTTTTTTTATCCTCAGATTGAAATCCTTGTCCTCTATCAGTTGTATTTAACCTCTTAGGTGGTGCTACATTCTCTTTTTTTCTTGTGCCATGAGTCTAGTTCACTTATTATCCTATTTCCCTTTATTCTTCTCATTACCTTTCCAATCCAGCTTAGTCTTAGGCTACACTTCGATTTCTCATAACAATGCTTCAGTTTTCCTGATGGATTCCTCCAATGATCTTGGATCATCAAACTCAATCTTGTGTTTTAATGCTATCAAAAACCCAAATATGAATATTTGATTCTTTTCTTTCTCCTCCTTTAGATAAGGCACATACCTTAAAAACTTCAACAACCTACTAGTTTACTCCTCATCAGTGATAGATCCCATCTTCAACTTGTAGAATTCCTTTTCCATGTCATCATATTAACTCTCAGATATATACTTCTTCCTGAAAATTCTCTCGAACTCGCTCCAAGTCAAATCCTTTTCCTGGATGCATCTGACATTATTAACATCTTCCTGTAATAGCCCTTGTGAAAATTCCATGTAATAAAGTTCAAATAATAACTACAGTTGATAGGACACATATTCCAGGCTAAATGTTGGGAAAAACATCCTAGTGTGGTTGTTCACATGGTTTATTATGGCTAAGGAAATTGGAAAAGGTTATGGCTAAGGCATTAAAGAGGCAAAAATTATTTTTAGCACATTTATTTATGAAAACAGTGGAAATTAGGAGAAAAGGGAGATGAAATTTCACAGGTTGCATGTGAGGAGGAAATTGAAGGAAAATAATGGAAAATTAAGAAAATAGGGTACTCTTCTATAAAAATGCTTTTGAGGATCAGTTGGTACCTTTTTTTAGTGCATTTTTGGAGCTCTCTCATTATTCTCTCTCTCTCTCTCTAATACTCTTGGATACATAAAGTTTTCTTGACGAACTCTTGGAGAGTGTGGATACTTGGTGATTTGGAGAAAGAAGGAAAAGGAAGAGTAGGAAATTGCAAGTGGACATCAGGATCAGCAGCTACAGCATGATTTTATTGCAGATACCTAGTTGCATGTATGCTTTCCTCACTAGTTTTGGCATGCATGGTGTATGCATGTGGATTTCCTACCCTTGCCATTTCCTGGACAACCATGGTATTGTGGGTTTATTTTCCATTGATTTTTTTTTGGTTGGTTCTCGTGATTCCTATAGCTGTTGGGTTGAGTTATTAGCTCCTAGATTCTTGGTTGGACAAATGCTCTGGATCCCGGCGGAAATTTATTGGGTTGAGTTACTAGTCCTGGAGCCTTGGTTGGAAAAACAATTTGGATCCCTAGGTAGATTGAGTTGCTAGTATTGGAGCCTTGGTTGGAAAAACACTCTGGATCCCTAGGTGGATTGAGTTACTAGTCCTGGAGCCTTGGTTGGACAAACACTCTGGAGCTTGGCAACAACTGGGGTTGAGTTACTAGTCCTGGAGCCTTGGTTGGAACAAACACTCTGGAGCCTTGGAGAAGCTTGGGTGGAGACTAATGTGTGATGGTTAGTGATGTCCAACTTTTAGGTGGAATCATTGGTTTTGGGGTTGAGACGGTTTGGTCTCTGGAGCCCTGGTTTGGTGTTTATTGATGTGTTTGATAAAGTCCCACATTCATGCTTGGAATATGGCACAGGGGTGATTGGAATAAGTGAGACTTGGGTCAACCAATCTATGGTTGGGTAGAATGTGTAAGTCCCATCTCTGGTTGGCCTTTTAAATTCAGTAATGAAGAGCTCATTCCTCTCGTATTCAGTATGAAAATCTATTGGTTTATGTATGGATTTATTTTTTTTGTATCTATTGTATTTATTTTGTTATTATGTTGGTTATAATCATGTATTTGATCAATGTTGATGTATCTCTCTATCTATGTTTTTACCTGTAAATTAATACACAATGTATCTATTGTTAAATAGACTGTATTGTAGCATATGATGAAGGGGAGAAATGCTTATTAGCTATTCTCATATTTGTAAGATACCCCCATGTTTAAATATGTTGTTTATATATACCTGTAGATGCAATGTTTGTGACATGTTTGACAAAATTCTTGTCATGTCTAGGAGATTCCATATGAGTTCCTGATGATGTGATTTATTTTGTCCTTTTTTAATGTTATTTAACATATCCTAAAGTACATGAAGTTATGAGAAGTGACCTGGGATCTGGGACTAAAACTGTGGCATGAATCTTGGAGTTGCGGGCACAAAATTGACTTTTTGGGCCTTAGCCGCAACCATGCCTTGGCATGTAGGTTGCTAGTCATTCCATTTCCCTTACATGCCCACGGCTAAGGCTTACGTTGGTCAAAAATTAGTTCCCCCTTAGGGTTCAGGGGTCTGGGAGGTTGGGTTACCTCCTCGAGGTGTTTTTGATGTTGTGTAAGTTTTTTTTGTTAGGTTTACATCGGTTCCACCTCCTTAAGGTCATCTAGGAGGTTGAATATCATATTAGTAGCCTCTTGTCGCATGTTTACCCAGATTGGTCGATTACATGGGTAGATGTGGGAAGAGGGTGTTAGAGAGTGGTATTAGAGCATGGTTCAACCCTTGGACAGTATGGGCAGTGTGTTGGTCATGCTTTTGTCATGAATTAGGCCATGTTGGTCATGCATTAGGTCATGTTGTGAAATTGGTATGGTTATGCATCAATGACTTGACTCCAACTAGACTGATGTTTATGTGCTAGTATACCATGTGTCTTGGTGTGTTTGGTGCACGAATGTACGAAATCACACTTGCTTAAGAGAGGTGGTTTTTCCCTCTTAAGTTATTGGTCACAGTCAGAAAATATATGGAGTCAAGCAAGTTAGTGGAACATGCACAAACATAAACATACTAGATAGGGAAATAGCATGCATATTCAAACATAAAAATTAAACTAAAACTAAAACAAATAACACAAAAGCTCTAAATGGAGTCAAACAACTTCAATAATCCAAATGGCGTAGCTTACGTCCCCTCTTATTGAGTGCTGGAAGGAAATGAGGATGAAAATTTAACCCACTTGCCAAGGGGCCCTTAGAACTAGGGTCTCTAAGTCCCGATGCAAGGATGTCTTTACTTCTTAGCTGCCTTGGCGCAAAGTCTCCCTCTCTCTACTATGGTGGACTGGAGTTGTTGGACGGAAAACAACTGAGTCCCCTCTATCTCTGCTCCAGATCACACACTGCTGGTATTGCTTGGGGAAATTCTGGCAATCATAACAATGCGCTCTCTTGTTGTTCATCTCTTGCTGGCATTTTATAGGAGAATTCAAATCCTCCTTCCCTCTCTTGGCACATTATGGATAGTGACCCAAGAGACGAGGCTGATTCCATTATGTGCTCCCTTGAGTTCCTAAGGAGGCTTGGGTGGCTATCCTTAGGCAGCCTCAAGTGTGGAATCAATGTCCTAGAGTGTGCCTTATGGTCTCGAAAAGTGACTTTTGCCGCTCCCAAGATTGCACACCTTTTTTAGTTAAAATAATGCAAGGGCGCGCTTATCAAAGAATTTTTCGCACAAAGGCGCATTTTACTAGTAGACTTGTGCACAATTTGATTTTTCCTTTCAGACCTTAGATATTTTTAAATAATTTTAGATTCTCTAATGTCTTTCATCCCTGTGAATCCTTCTGCTTGACATTAAATAATGTCACCTTTGTTTGTCTGATTTTCCATTGATAATAGTTTACCCCTAATGTGTGAGGTCTAGGAAGAACTGTATAGCCAAAATACATTATAGTTTCTTTTATGTATATTGTGTGTAGAGAGATAAGGATACCTGTTTGTAGCTCGGAGTTGGAGACACCCTGCATCGGGTCGAAGAGAGACCATATTCTGTGGGATCCCTGCATGAATGGTATAATACAATATATACAAATTTTCTACGAGGTGGGTGTTATCACTCAAAAAAAATTCAACATTGTTTGACATGGTCATAGAGTTCATTTGTCAAGAGTATGGTCATAAGGTTCATTTGTCACAAGTTGGTAAAGAAAAAATTTTAATTTTTTCATATTAACTTATCCTAAGGTCCAAACCCACCCCCATTTAATTCATATCATGTCCCATTAGTCATCATTTGCTGACATATTTCATTTCACAAGTTTTTGAATTTGAAAAGGTCACGTTAGTAGGTTTTTCCTGTTTTCGTAGCGTATTACACTGTAAAAAGGCAGTTTTCGCCACGAAACTGCCTAATATTTTTGTAGCGAAACTGCCAGGAAATGAACTAACCACGCTACGAAAAAAGTTATTTATGTCTGTCTTGTCAAATTTGGTGCAAGGTGTCAGTCCATGATTATAACTGTTAGGGTGGATGTCATTTGAATCAGTTAGGGTCATTTCCAAGGTATGAAGGTCATGGCTGAGGTAATTATTACTGTTTTTAGCATGCATGAGTCATGATTAAGCCATGAGTTGTCATTGAAAATTTAAACATTACCCAATTGAGTCTTTTTTCATTCTCTACTTCATCTTTGCATGCTATTGATTTCTGGAGAGTTGTTTCACCAAGCCAAGCTAGTTTCTATAATTTTCAAAAGTTGCAGGTGTCACTAATCAAGTGAGGTAGAGAAGGTATAAAATCACTATGGCTCCAAAGAGGAATACCAAAAAAAGTGGCAACTGTCTTATATATGAACCATCAGACATGAGTTTTTTAAATGAAGACCCAACTGCATTAGAAGTTTTCAAAAGAACAGGGTGTTTGCAGTTCTACCAAAAATTGCAAGGGTGCCATGTGCAGTTTCTAAGGAGTTTTCTATCAGTTTCAATGGGAAGACTTCAAAGGTGGAAATGTTAAACATTACAGTAACACCAAAGACTATTTCAGTAGCAACATGAATCCCTAGAGGAGGAGAGAAATGGTTCAAAGGTAGCAAGTTCACCATGTAGGACTGTAAAGAATTTATCAAGCTGGAGCATAGTGAAATTGATCTCACAAATTCCATCCCAAGGAGCTACATGAAATATAACTTCTTAAAGCTGCTACTATTTATTCAGAAGTAATTCACTTATGAAGGGAGGTACCACATGGTTTATTCCTACCACCTTAGGTTTCTGCTACATTTTGTGGGTAAGAGGTCTCTTCATTTACCTTTTTACTTATACAGAATCTTAGCTAAAATGTCAGACAAATTTCAAGTTAAACTTGAATGAAATGAAGCCTCTCTTTCTCATCATGGTTTGATCAAGTTGTTGGTATTAGAGGAGTTAAAGAGATTAGGCAGAGACTGGTCATCTTTTCTATTCATCAGTGGTTTTGAATTAGATGTTATCACTCCTAAAAGAACTCCCAAACCTAGAGATATCCCATCACCTTTAGTGGCAGAGAAAATTAAGCGAGTGATCATGGAGAAAAATCCATTGCAGAAGGTTGACACACCCAAAGTTACAACTACAAAACAAAATCCAACAGTGAGAAAACATGGAAGCAATAGGGTTACAAGAAGCCACATAGTGGATAAGGGTAACTTAGAAGAAATTTTGCATGCTATTGATATTGAAAAACTCCCATAGTCCAAGCTGAAGACATAGATGAGGGAGGAAGGAAGCTTAAGAAAGGAAAAACATCTAAGAAGTTAGATTTTGCAGGTGAGGATGTAGGATTCATGTTTCAAGCTAGGAAACCAATGACAATACATGCCAGAAAGGTCTTGGAAAGCAGTAAAGAAGCTCAGAAGGTAACTGAAACTATTCAGCCATCAACAAGCATCATAGACCTATCCTCACCTAAAAAAGAAGAATTAGTCATTAAAAAAAGGAAAGGTAAAGAGAAAATCATTGAAAAAATAGAGATTGAAGTCCTTAAGGAGAAGTTGAAGCTAGAAAATGATGAAATATAAGTCTTGAAGAAAGAGGCAAGGAAGCACAAGGTTCAAAAGGTAAAGTTTGAGAAAATGAAATAAATTTGGGAAGAGAAGGTCATAAATGTGTCAAAGACCTTGGAAAACCCACAGCAATTGATCAAATGGACTAAGCCATTGAGAGGAGAGGTGAAACATATCAGAAAAATGAACCTGCATTTTCAATCTAAGATTAGGACACTAAAGGACCAAGTCAAAACCTCCAAGAGCAATTAGAATTGATTCATGAAGAGCTGGAGAAGAAAGGTTTAAAGATGATTGTGGTTGAGGATCCCATAGCTCAACTGATCATTAATGAAGAGGAAACACCACAGGGGCCTTAAGCTGAGATTGAATGTGTTTTAGAAGGTTCATGGCATGTTGAAGATCAAGTTTTTATAGTTGGAGGTCACTTTTTGGAGAAAGTTTTCAGATTTGGAAATTCTGCACTTTTACACAGTTTCATAGCATTTCTTAGGCTTAAAACCAGGAAAACGCTACGAAAAAACCTGCAGCAACCTCTTTGCCTCTAAATTCACTTTTTGTAGTTTTCAAGGAGGGAGAATGATGGCGGTGATGTGTCATGACTAGGTTGACACAATCGAACAGCAAAAAGCAGAGTTTTTGGGTGAAGAAGCTACTTTTTAGACGCTACTAAAGCTCACTACGACTCTGTCCTATTTCATAGTGAGTTGTTTTTGAAGGTTTTGGAGCAGCTTAATGGCATTTTTGGACAGCTGGACTCCTCCAACATGTCAAGGGACCTTAACATCAAACATTTATGACTCGAAGGAAGTGTTGTGGAGACAGGTCATTAGCCAAAGATCTTCTTGAAGATAAGGATTAGGAATTCCTAAAAAATAGGGTTATGTTCCACATGTCTAAGAGAGTTTTTAATATGTAAAGTGATGATGAACAATGTTATGTCTTTTTCGAGTATGTGACACTTATGTTGTAACCATCATTTAACTATTTCAAATATAAGATAGAGGGATGTAATAAATAGGAGTTTGAATCCTATTAGGATTTTTTTTTTTAAGGTGTAGCTGTTATTTTCGTGTTAGAAGTAATGTTTTTCATTTATGTGATGTGTCATAGGAGAATTTGATGAATCTAGCCATCAAGCAGATCATCCTTGTGGTAATATTTTCTATTAAAAGGAAAAGCATCGAAGTAGTGAGGGGTTGGATATTTTTTGCACCAAATTGTTGCTTTATGTATTTTGACTTATATCAGTAATACAGAGGGACTTTCTTCTTGACAAACTTGAGATTCTCATGGGATTTTTAATGTCTTAGTGATCTACATCTTATGTTTTACCACTTGCAGTAGATTTCGTTTCTATTACTCAGAATTCATAACTCTATGCTCTAAATTCCTTTAGTAATGAATTAACTATGTTTTCCTATGTTTTATGAGTGAATTTCCTATGTTAAAGACCTCGATCTGCCTCAGCTTCCATGTCAGGAAGCATTTCCGCTGAAACTGTTAGGTCCCTATATTACTAGTATAGTCCCTTATTGTTGTTAGTGTAACCCCCTTATTTTTATTATTGTACCCTTGTAACCCCCATATTGTTATTATTGTGCCCTTAAATTATTATTGTTAGGTCGGTTAGGATTACATTGTGGCCCCACTAGGATTACATTGTGGCCCCATGGGCTCCTATATATAGAAAGGAGGTTTTTTCATTTGTATCATCCAAGAATTATTCATTCATGTAATGTATTGGAGGTTTCCCCCACGAAGTGGCTTAGTTCTAAGGCATTGATATCTCTTTTCTTCTATTTTTGGAGATGGTTTTACAACATTTGGGGTCAAAGCTTTGGATTCTAGGGTTTCGCTACTCCAAACAGGTCATCGTGGAATATTCGCTATAACGATTTTTCTACAATGTTTAAGAAAGTGAAATGTTTAGAGTGCAAAGCTAAAATCCTGAGGAATATTGTCACAAAATTTCAAAGCTTGGTTCGAAATATTTTCGGAGATATGATCTGTGGAAGTTAGGACTTTTTGCAGGCTCCTAAATTTCGCTTAAAAAGGTCATTGCGGAATTTTCGCTATAAAGGTTTTTCTACGAAGGTTCAGAAGAGGAAATTTTTAGAGCACAAAGCTGAAATCCTGAGGAACGTCGTCGCAAAATCTAAATTGCAAAATTTTAGTAGAGGAAACTCATGATGAGAACCAAATAAATGCTAATCATGATTTCATAAACTCTAATGTTGGCGGGAAGAACCACCATATTCCAAAAATGGATATGAGGAAGTTTGATGGAAAGGATCCTGTAACATGGATACTACAGATGGAGCAATATTTTGATCTCCATAATGTGCAAAACACACAAAAGGTACGCATTGCAACTTTACATTTAGAACAAAATACATTTGTATGGTATCGATGGCTTTGCTCCCGTAAAAAAATTGTCACTTGGTCAATTTTTACGGAGGAAATGATAGCACATTATTAGGATACAAAGAGCAACACCTTCTTTAGCCAATTGATAAATCTCAAACAAAAGGGTTTAGTGGGGCAGCACATTGAGGACTTCCAAAAATTGAATATAAGGGTAACTGATATTCCAGAGGAACACAGAATTGATCTCTTCATAGGCACTCTAAAGGATAACATCCAACATGAAGTTCGTGTTTTGGAACCTGATTCATTGGAGAAGGCATTCAGGTTGGCAAGAAAAGTTGAATGTAAAATTATGGCGACGAGGAAGCCTACCACTCAATTCTATAAAGAAGGAAGTGTTGCTACGCCTAGATTTCCACAACCTACAAGGTTGACACCACAACAATTGGAAGAAAAAAGAGCTAAAGGGCTTTGCTACAGTTGTGATAGCAAATACACTAAAGGTCATAAGTGTGCTGAGAAGAAATTATTTTACATAGATTGTGAAGAGGAAGAAGAAAATGAACAAGAATCTTCAAAAGAAGAGGATATACACTAGGAACCAACCTTAGAAGAGGAAGAAATGAGTCTGACCATATCGTGTAATGCATTAGCAGGAATTACCATTCCTCAAACTCTCAAGATAGAAGGACATATCAAGAAGAAAAAAGGTAATAGTGTTGATTGATTCAGGTAGTACCCATAATTTTATTCATTGTAAGGTAGCCAAGGAATTGAATTGTTTCCTATACCCAGCACCAGAATGTCAAGTGATGGTTGCAAATGGAGGAACTATAAATTGCTCTGGAAAATGCCATAAAATCAAGCTAACCATGGGGGAATATGTGTTGACTAGTCCAATGCTTTCCATTCCTATGGGAGGTGCTGATGTTGTGCTAGGAGTACAATGGTTACAATCTTTGGCGACGGTAGCTTTTAATTTTCAAGAACTTTTCTTGAAATTTTTTTCAGAAGGAAAGGAAGTCGAATTACAGGGTATTGCAGGGAAGCCGGGAAAGATAATAAACTCTAATGTCATGACAAAGCTTCTAAAGAAAGAACAACGAGGCGTAATTGCACAATTATGCTCACTAGAAGTTCCAACATCAAAATCATCTATTTCTGCAGATCTCCAACAAGTCTTGGACAATCATTCCAAGGTGTTTGAAACTCCCAAAGGACTCCCACCTATTCATGATCGTGATCATGCTATTCATTTGATTCCAGGAAGTGTTCCTCCAAACATCAGGCCTTATAGATATCCTTACTTCCAAAAGAGCGAAATTGAACGTATGATTGCGGAAATGTTAGAGGCGGGTATAATTAAACCTAGTCAAAGTTCTTTCTCTGCTCCTGTAGTATTGGTACACAAGAAGGATGGATCATGGTGAATGTGTCCGGATTATAGGGAGCTCGATAAGCTCACCATTAAAGATAAATTTCCCATTCCTGTGATTGATGAATTATTGGATGAATTACATGGAGCAATTTATTTTACCAAGTTGGATCTTCGTTCAGGATATCATCAAATTAGAATGAAGACTGAAGATATTCCAAAAACAGCATTTCGAACTCATGAGGGTCATTATGAATTTTTGGTCATGCCTTTTGGCCTTACCGATGCACCTTCTACATTTCAAGGGTTGATGAATTCCATTTTCAAACCCTTCCTTAGAAAATTTGTGCTAGTATTTTTTGATGATATACTAATCTACAGCAGGTCTTGGAAGGATCATGTTGAACATGTTGACAGGGTGCTCAAACTATTACGGGAGAAACAATTATATGCAAAAAAATCCAAATGTTTCTTTGGAGTACAAGAGGTGGAATATCTGGGTCATATTGTATCTCACGAGGGTGTTAAAGTAGACCCTAACAAAATTAAAGCCATTAAGGAATGGAAAGTCCCCAAAACCATAAAGAAGTTGCAAGGATTTCTCGGGTTAACAGGGTATTATCGCAAGTTTGTTAAGAATTATGGGAGAATAGCAGCACCTCTAACAACATTATTGAAGAAAGATGCATTTTCATGGACTCCTGAAGCAACTAAGGCCTTTGAACATTTTAAAGAGGCAATGTGCCTAGCACCGGTCTTAGCTACGCCAGACTTCACAAAAACCTTTATTGTGGAATGTGATGCCTCAGGAAATGGAATTGGTGTTGTTTTAATGCAAGAAGGAAGACCCATTGCTTTTGAAAGTTTTCCAATCAAAGGAAAGTATTTACAGAATCCTATTTATGAGAAGGAAATGTTAGCAATACTACATGCACTAAAGAAATGGAGAACTTACCTAATGAGAAGACACTTCAAGGTAAAATATGATCATGATAATGTTAAACACTTTTTGGAACAAAGACTATCTTCAGAAGAGCAGCAAAAATGGGTCACAAATATTTTGGGTTATGACTTTGAAATAATCTACAAAAAAGGGAAGCTAAATGTTGTTGCAAATGCACTCTCAAGAAAGAATGAAGAGGTGGAAGCATTGCTTTGTGCCATTTCTATTATCCAACCAGATTGGATAACCGAAGCAAGAGATGAATGGAAGAAGGACGAAGAAGTGTGGACACTCATTCAAAATTTGCAGCAATATCCTAGTAAATTTGATACATTTAGTTGCAAAAATTATTCCTTATGGTACAAAGATCACTTATATATTTGTAAGAATTCCCAACTAAAACAAAAGATTCTTTTGGAATTGCACACTTCTCCTTTAGGAGGACACTCGGGATTTTTAAAAAGTTACCACAGGGTGAAGAAAGAATTTTTTTGGGATGGCCTTAAATCTAATATTAAAAATTTTGTGACGGAATGTTTGGTTTTCCAGCAGAATAAAATTGAGAAAATTAAGACCCCAGGTCTTCTACAACCTTTATCCATTCCAAGTCAACATTGCGAGGATATTTCAATGGATTTTATCACAGGTTTACCTAAGTCTGAAGGAAAGAGTGTCATCATGGTGGTAGTTGATAGAATTACCAAGTATGCACACTTTTGTGCATTATCTCATCCATTTAAATCAAGTACAGTTGCTACTACATTTATGGACACAATTCAAAAGCTACATGGAAACCGAAGGTTTATTGTGAGCGACAGAGATCCCTTTTTTACTGGAAATTTTTGGACGGATTTATTTTCTTGTTTGGGAACTCAATTAGTTCATAGTTCATCTTATCATCCTTAATCCAATGGTCAAACTAAGATAGTAAATAAATTTTTGGAAGGATATCTTCGTTGTTTTGTATCTGATAAACAAACACAATGGGTCAAGTGGTTACCTCTCACTGAATGGTGGTATAACACTTCCTTCCATACTTCAGCAAAAATGACCCCATTTATGGCACTTTATGGATATCATCCACCATCCATCACATCATATTTAAGAGAAAATTCAAAGGTTCAAGTAATGGAAGATCACATCGAGCATCAACAAGAAGTTCTCCAACTCTTAAAGGACAACATGAATTTGGCACAACATCGAATGAAACAACAGGCAGATCAACATCACAGCGAGAGAAGTTTTGATGTAGGAGACTGGGTATTTTTATGGCTACAACCATACAAACAAATTTCCCTCAAGCAAGATAAGAAGGATAATAAATTATCGCAAAAGTACTATGGTCCTTAAGGTGTTGCAAAAGATTGGTACTATAGCATACAAATTGGAGCTTCTTGCTTCTTCACGAGTGCATCCAATTTTCCATGTTTCATGCTTAAAGAAGGTTATAGGTGAAAATCTTCCAGTTCAAACAATATTGCCCGAACTTGATGAGGAAGGAAAAATCATATTGGAACCTGAAGCAGTCACGGAAACAAGAACTCGACAGCTACGAAATCGATCAATTTCAGAGTATCTCATCAAGTGGAAGAACTTACCCACTAAAGATTCTACATGGGAGGATGAGAATTTTATACAGAAGCATCTAGAGCTACTCAAGCATTGAGGACAACACTTTTTTGAAGGAGAGGGGCATGTTAGGTCCCTAAATTACTAGTATAGTCCCTTATTGTTGTTAGTGTAACCCCCTTATTGTTATTATTGTACCCTTGTAACCCCCATATTTTTATTATTGTCCCCTTAAATTATTATTGTTAGGTCGGCTAGGATTACATTGTGGCCCCATGGACTCCTATATATAGAAAGGAGGTTTTTTAATTTGAATCATCCAAGAATTGTTCATTCATGTAAGGTATTGGAGGTTTCCCCCTCGAAGTGGCTTATTTCTAAGGCATTGATATCTCTTTTCTTCTATTTTTGGAGTTGGTTTCACAACAGAAACTACTAATTGTTGACTCCATAAACCCAATGGTAGCAAGCCTACATTCTTTTCAACCTGCAAACATAAAAAAAAAAATTTACATTTCCAATAGAGTTAGCCATATAGTACTATCATTATCAAATGTCCCCTTAAGAGAGCCCTCTCAGACTGAAGAGACTAAGCTTCAGTCAAAAGCTGGTTTGAAACAGTTACATAGAGTTTTTTGATAAGAAACCAATCAAGTACAATTTTGGGATAACATTTTGGTGCGTCTGTCAGGAGCTTGAAGATATATATTTTCCCGAAATTTTGAAGTTGAACTCTTGAAGGTAGCAGGAGCTCAGAAGTTGTTCAAGGCTGCAACTACCTTGGTGACTCCATTCAAAATTATCATGTTCAAAGGTGGCTTCGAAAAGGAGATATACGAGGATTAATCCTGACCCAGATCCACCTACAATTGTGGATAATCCAAACATAAATTCCAGAGGCATTCAAGGTAGTTCTGCACAATCAGGTACTCCATTACATACAAAATTTTTGTCCTCAGAAGTTTTAAGAAGTCTTGAAGATAAAAGGTTCAATGATAAAATTTAGGAAGTCTTGTTTAGGTCTGAAAATGAAAAAGAGTTTACTGAAATTGTCTTAGACCTACATAGAAGAGGTATTAATACCTCAGCCTTAGTTACCCAAAATGATAAAGAAGAGTTTTGGGAAGCAGTCACATCAAAGTTATTGTTAGAGAGGGAATCATTGGATAGGTTGAAGGAATTAGACCCATTTGAAATATTGCTAAGAAGTAAATATGGTTTTTCGTTACCTGACTGGAGTTCAATTGTAACTGGACAACAAAGACCAACTAGCCCCCCTTCTAACAGTCCCTCTTCATCTACTACTGTTGTCCCTAAAACTACCACAGTTCCATTCATCATGGCAGGAAATGTGCCACCTCCACCTGTTGTTGCACCTGCTAGGTATGACCCTCTTGTTCTCCCAGTTGTCCTTAATGCCCTTCCTAGAAAATACTCTTCTAGAATCAAAACTTGAGGAAGTGATGAAGAGATTACAGCTAAAAAGCATGTAGACCTATTTAATGACTTCATAGACAGGGAGGAGGTTGACCATGAGGATGTCAAGATGAGATTATTTGCTCAAATCTTTACTGGTGAGGTTAGAAATTGGTTCAAAGCCCTTGCCCAGGAAGCCTACATAATTGGAATGAATTTGAATATATCTTCTTGAGAAAGTGGGGAAATATAACCAACCCTGTGCAAGCCCTCACTGAGTACAATAGCTTGAAAAGATTTGTTGATGAAACTGTCCAAAATTTCTCCAAGAGATTTAACAAATTTTATGACTCCATCCCTACCCATATTTAGCCTCATCCAGGAGCAGCTCAACTAAGATATGTTGAGGCCTTTGACTATGAATTTTATATCCTGCTAAGAGAAAGAGAATCCCCTTCACTAGCTGAAATGAAAAATGATGCTATGAAGGTAGAGGTCAATATGATAGCAGCTAAAATGTCCAAGATAGGAAAGACAAAACTGAAAGAAGAATATAAGCCTTCCACCTCAGATGATAAATTTGACTTCATGATGAATAGAATGGAAAATTTAATGGATAGGCTTGCCCTTGGGAATGCCTCTACTCCTCCTGCACAACATGAACCTCAGTTTAGAAATCCTTAGTTCAGAAGACCTCAAAACCAGCAGAGACCAAGGGAAATCAGATATCAGCCTGACTCTCAAGTAAGGCCTCCCTTTCAACAATATTTCTTTGATGGAGAATATCATCCTAAAATACCAAAATTCTTTATTCATTGCTTGGATGAAAACATGTCAGGAATTTTTTTTACCAAGTAAAAACATGATGTGTCAGATCATGATGTAAAAAAGGGCGAGGAACCATCTGATTACCTTAAAGGATATCAACATGCAATCTTTGATATGCAAAAACAATATAACCTCATAAACATAAATGTTCCAATTACTGCAAATGAAACACAGCCTAAGAAAGATGCCCCTAAAACTATTGAGGTTAGAAAGGATCCACCACTTCCTCCTCCTATCAAAGAGACTGAAAAATATGCTTTTGTTTTCAGTTTGGAGAATGAGATCTCCAAGATCAAAATCCTAGTTCCTTTTGGATAAATTCTTAAGGTGAATGAATACAGAAGTTAAATTGTAAAAATGTTGAATTCCCAACCAGGAGCTACTGACTTCCTTAATGTTCAAGAGGATCATCCAGCCATCTACTTGGGACCAATATTGGAAGATGAGTAGAATGAAGAGGTACCCCCTTTCTATGTCAGTCTTAGCATTCATGACATGACATTACACAATGCCATGTTGGATGCAGGGGCCTCTCATAACCTCATGCCTAAAGTAATCATGGAAAGGATGGGATTAGAAATTACTAGGCCATATAAGGATTTGTTTTATTTTGATTCAAAAAGAGTTCAGTGCATTGGTTTAGTAAAATATGTTGTTGTTGGTCTTACACAAGTCCCTGACAAGAGAGTGGCAATGGACATTGTGGTAGCAGACATTCCACCCAAGTTTGGCATGCTGCTATCTAGACCATGGGCAGCAAAGATCAAAGGCACCATGCAGATGGACCTAAAGTATTCCACCATTCCTGTTTTTTGTGAGAAAAGAAGACTATACAGAGAAACAAGGATGGCTTATATGGTAAGTAGTAAGGAAAAACCTCATAATTTCCCAATCTATGATGTTGATACTGAATTAGGATCTGCTATACTTTTTAATGAATTGACTGATGAAGAAGAAGATGAGAAGAAAGAAGAAATTCAGGAAGCAAAAAATCAGCAAGACAGTGAAGAAAAGGCAAAAGTTTGGTGGTTGTTACACTTTGATGGATCAGCAGGAAGAGATGGGGCTGGAGCAGGAATTTGGATCACAACTCTAGAGGATGAAAGTAAGTTCTTTTCTTTCAAACTGAACTTTGATTGCACAAATAACATGGCCGAGTATGAATATTTATTTTTGGGTTTAAAATTTTGAAAAGAATGGGTGCCCAAAAGATTTATGTTTGTGGAGATTCTGAATTATTTATTAAATAAGTTGAGGGTGTATATTAAACCAAGGATGTGAGAATGAGAGCATACATAAATTTGATCATGGAGATGTTAGAGAATTTTCAAGAATATTCATTTATTGTGAAGACTAGGGACCAAAACTCAGTAGTCGACTCCCTAGCTGTCTCTACAAGTCTATTTATTATTCTTGCACATTTCACTAAAATATATGAGGTTGAAGTTCATCATAGGCCTGCCATACCTGAAAACATAATTCATTAGCAAGTTTTTGAGGATGACCAACAAATAAAAAACTTCATAGAGTTGAAAGAGGAGTTTAAAAGCACACAAGTGGATCAGCAAAACATGCTTGCTGAAACAAAGGGGACTTCTGAAGTGTTACAGCTGAAGAATAATTCTATACCCAAAGGTCTCATCCCAATTGAAAATATTTTTGACCAGAATGATGTGTTCAAATCTCCTAGGATACAAGCTGATGATGAAGAGGTAGAGAGTTGTAACCTTGGTACAGTAGCAATGCCAAAAATGATCAAGCTTTTGAATTTTATTTCAGTTGACATGAAACATAAATATATTGAGATGATGAAAAGGTTCATAGATGTTTTTTCATGGAGTTATGCCGATTTAAAGAAATATGATCCTACTATTATTCAGCATACCATTCCTATTAAAGAAAATTAAAAGCCTTTCAAATAGAAACTGGGGAGGATTAATCCACTTCTCATGCCTCTGATTGAGAAGGAAATTAAGAAGCTCTTTGATGCCAAAATTATTGTCCCAATCATATTCTAAAAGTGGCTTGCAAAATTGGTTCCAG
This sequence comes from Pinus albicaulis, assembly GCA_034641835.2. Taxonomy (NCBI): domain Eukaryota; kingdom Viridiplantae; phylum Streptophyta; class Pinopsida; order Pinales; family Pinaceae; genus Pinus; species Pinus albicaulis. The sequence continues at coordinate 910,564,602 of CM076579.1, read as the reverse complement.
TTAGAAAAAAGGGTGGAGAAATCAAAATCTGCATTGACTTCAGAAACTTGAACAAAGCCTCTCTGAAGGACAATTACCCTCTCCCAAAGATGGACCAAATTCTGCAGAACATTGTTGGTTTCCAAAGGATGTCTATGCTGGATGGTTTTTCAGGGTACAATCAAATACTACTACATCCAGAAGATTAGGAGAAAATTGCCTTTACCACACCATGGGGCACATTCATGTATGCTAAGATGCCTTTTGGTCTGATGAATGCAGAAGCAACCTTTCAAAGAGCAATGGATATTTTCTTTGCTGAGTAGAAGGATAATTTGGTGGTTGTCTATCTGGATGACATAACATTTTTCTCAAGGAGAGAAGAATACCATTTGAAACATCTATAAAATATTATGTTGAAGTGTAGAAGGTTTGGAATTTCTCTCAATCCCACTAAATGCATTTTTTCTCTTACTTCAGGGAAGTTACTTGGGCATATTATTTCTAAATATGGGATAAATATTGATCCAAGCAGGGTCAATGCCATTCAGAAAGTGGATCTTCCTTGGAAGGATGAATTTTGTGAGGTTTATCCCCAATTTTGCTGAGATTTTCAAAGACATAACCAAGATGCTAAAGAAAGGAGCTGACATCAAATGGACAGTGGAGGCAAAGCATTCATTTGAGGAGATCAAGAAGGCACTCACTCAAGCACCAGTGTTGATCAACCCAGATTTTTCAAAGGAATTTATGGTTTTTACATTTACATCAGAAAATACAATTGCTGGAGTTTGGCTGCAGAAAGGACAGCAAGGTACTGAGCAGCCCATTTCACTTTTTAGCAGGACCTTAGCTAATTCAGAACTGAAGTACAATATCCTAGAGAAACAGACCTATGCTTTGGTCAAATCCATCAAAGATTTCAAAATTTACATTCTGCATTCTCATGTCATAACATTTGTTCCTAATGTTGTTGGGAAGGATATCTTGACTCAAGTTGATCCTGATGGTAAGAGAGGGAAGTGGATTGCTAACTTGTTGGAATATGATATAGAAATCAGAACTACAAATTGGTGACGGGTCAGGGGCTAGCAAAGGTTATGGCACAGTCAAATTTTGATTGTCTTGATATGAATTTAATTGCAGAAATTTCAGATATATCAGATGAAGATGAAGAGTTGATTCCCATTGAAGAAAAGTACCTCCTATATGACTAGTATAGAGACATTGTGAAGTTAAACTCTCTGAAGTAATGCATCATTGATAAAAAACTTTATTGGAAAGATATTGGTGGTATTATTTTGAATTGTTTGCTGGAAGAGGAGGCAAAAAAAGTGATTGAGGAGTTTCACAAAGGAGATTGTGGAGGTCATAATTATTGGAAGGCCACAGCAAATAAGATTCTCAAAGCAGGGTACTACTGTCCTACTATGTTCAAAGATGTTTATAAAAAGATGGATGCTATATTTTTTATGGTAAGAAAAAGCTTATTCCTTTACCCTTGATGCCTATCTATGTTGAGGCACCATTCCAGCAATGGGGGCTAGATTTTATTGGTGAGATTCATCCATAATATTCAAATCAGCATCGCTGGATCTTGACAGCAACTAATTATTTCACCAAGTGGATTGAAGAGATCCCAAATAGGCAAGAAAATGATTCAGTTATCATTTAATTTTTGGAAAATAATATATTGTCTAGGTTTGGTTTCCCTATGAAGATCATCATTGACAATGCACATGCATTCAAATCCAAGAGGCTGATCAGTTTCTGTCCTCAATATCACATTACACTTGGACACTCTACTGCATATTATCCAGAAGGTAATGGTCTTGCTTAATATTCTAACAAAAGCAGTGTGAGGATTATTAAGAAGGTGTTGCGGGAAAATAAGAAGTCATGGAATTTGAAGTTGAAGTATGCTTTGTGGGTTGATAGAGTGCGCACAAAAAGTTCAACTAGAACTTCACCTTATGAGTTGGTATATGGGGCTGAAGCCATTTTTCCTACATACTTGGGAGTGCCTGTCATGAACTTGCTGCAAGGATTAGAGGAGGATCCAAATGCAATTCAAAGGAGAATAAATCAGTTGATATCCTTGTAGGAAAAAAGGGAGGAAGTCTATAACATCAATCAAAAATCTCAAAAAATAATTAAGAAGACATTTGACAGGAAGTTCAAAGAGGAAAAATTTCAGATTCAAGATGTGGTTTTAAAGTGGGAGGCCAGGATTGAAGAAAATGGGAAGTATGGTAAGTTTGAGAATATCTGGAAAGGTGCATTCATAGTGGCTAAATTTCATGGAAACAACACTTACATACTGCAGGAGATGGATGGCCAACCTTGTGTTGGAGATCTTGTCAATGGTAGGTTTTTGAAGCACTATTCCTCTTAAGTTCTATTGATATTTCATTCCATTGTATATATTCCATTTTGATATTTTTTTCTACTAATAAATACAATATGATCATCAAGCTTGAGCCCAAGGTGAAGGCCATTAGAGTTTGAAGGAAAGCTTGGTAAATTTCAGAGTTTTTGTTTCCAAGAAGATGGATAGCACTGGAACTACAGGTTCTTTGGTGTACCATAGGGGCACACCATCCCAAGTGGAGCCACTATTATCACTCAGAAAAAATGAAACATTATTTGACATGGTTATACAGTTCATTTGTCAAGAGTATGATCATAAGGTTCATTTGTCACAAGTTGGTAAAGAAAAAATTTTAATTTTTTCATATTAACTTATCCTAAAGTCCAAAACCTCCCCCATTCAAGTCATATCATGTCCCATCAGTCATCATTTGCTAAAATATTTCATTTCCCAATATTTTGAATTCGAAAAGGCCACTTTAGCCAGTTTTTCCTATTTTTGTAGCTTATTACACTATAAAAAGGTAGTTTTTGCTACAAAACTGCCTAATAGTTTCATAGAGAAACTGCCAAGAAATGAACTAACCACGCTACGAAAAAGGGTATTTTTTACTGTCTTGTCAAATCTGGTGCAAGGTGTTAGTTCATGATTAGAAATGTTAGGGTGGATGTCATTCAAATAAGTTAGGGTCATTTCAAAGGTATGAAGGTCATGGCTGAGGTCATTATTAATTTTTTTAGCATGCATGAGTCATGATTAAGCCATGAGTTGTCATAGAAACTTTAAAACATTACCCATTTGAGTCTTTTGTCATTCTCCACTTCATCTTTGCATGCTATTGAGTTTTGGAGAGTTGTTTCACCAAGCCAATTAGCTGGTTGCTAGCATTTTTAAAAGTTGCAGGTGTCACTAATAAAGCGAGGCGGAGAAGGTATAAAATAACTATGGCTACAAAGAGGAAGACCAAAAAAGTTGGCCACTATCTTAGATAGGAACCATCAGATGTGAATTTGTTAAATGACGACCCAACTGCATTAGAAGTTTTCAGAAGAACAGGGTGTTTGTAGTTCTGCCAAAAATTGCAAGGGTGCCATGTGCAGGTTTCTAATGAGTTTTCTATTAGTTTCAATGGGACAGCTTCAAAGGTTAAACATTGCAGTAACACCATAGATTATTGCAGCAGCAACAAGAATCCCTAGAGGAGGAGAGCAATGGTTCAAAGGTATCAAGTTCACCATGCAGGACTGTAAATAATTTATCAAGCCAGAGCATAGTGAAATTGATCTCATGAATGCCATCCCAAGGAGCTACATGAAAGATAACTTCTCAAAGCTATTGCTAATTATTCAGAAGTACTTCACTTATGAAGGGAGGTGCCACATGGTTTATTCCTACCACCTTAGGCTTCTTCTACATTTTGTGGGTAAGATGTCTCTTGATTTACCTTTTTACTTATACAGAAGCTTAGCTAAAATGTCAGACAATGTTCAAGTTAAACCTGAAGGAACTGAAACCTCTCTTTTTCATCATGGTTTGATCAAGTTGCTGGTATTAGAGGAGTTAAAGAGATTAGGCAGAGACCAATCATCTTTTCTATTCATCTATGGTTTTGAAGTAGATGTTATCACTCCTAAAAGAACTCTTAAACATATAGATATGCCATCACCTTCAATGGCAGAGAAAGTTGAGCCAATGATCATGGAGATAGAGCCATTGCAGAAGGCTGACACACCCAAAGTTACACCTGAAAAATAAAAGCCAACAGTGAGCAAACATGGCAGCAATAGGTTTACAAGAAGCCAAATAGTGGCTAATGGTAACTTAAAAAACATTATGCATGCTATTGATATTGAAGAAACCCCCATAGTCCAAGCTGAATACATATATGAGGGAGGAAGGAAGCTTAAGAAATGAAAAATAGCTAAGAAGTTAGAGTTTTCAGGTGAAGATGTAGGATTCATGTTTCAAGCTAGGAAACTAATGACAAGACATGCTAGAAAGGTCTTGCAAAGCAGTAAAGAAGCTCAGAAGGTCACTGAAACTGTTCAGCCATCAACAAGCATCATATACCTATCCTTACCTGCACAAGAAGAATTAGCCATTAAACAAAGGAAAGCTAAAGAGAAAATCATTGAAAAAACACAGATTGAAGTCCTTAAGGAGAAGTTGAAGCTACCAAATGATGAAATATCATTCATGAAGAAAGAGGAAAGGAAGCACAAGTTTCAAAAGGTACAGTTTGAGAAAATGAAAGAAATTTGGGAAGAGCAGGTCATAAATGTGTCAAAGACCTTGGACAGCACACAGTAATTGATCAAATGGACTCAGCCATTGAGAGGAGAGGTGAAACATATCAGAAAAATGAACCTGCATTTTCAATCTAAGAATAGGACACTGAAGGACCAATTCAAATACCTCCAAGAGAAATTAGAATTGATTCATGAAGAGTTGGAGAAGAAAGGTTTAAAGATGACTGTGGTTGAGGAGCCCATAGCTCAATTGATCATTAATGAAGAGGAAACACCACAGGGGCCTTAAGCTAAGATTGAATGTGTTTTAGAAGGTTCATGGCATGTTGAAGATCAATTTTTTACAACTGGAGGTCACTTTTCAGAGACAGTTTTCAAATCTAGAAATTTTGCACTTTTACACAGTTTCATAGCGTTTCTTAGGCTTAAACCCAGGAAAACGCAATGAAAAAACCTATAACAGCCTTTTTGCCTCTAAATTCACTTTTTGCAGTTTTCGAGGGAGAATGATGGTGGTGATGTGTCATGACTAGGTTGAAACCATTGAACAGCAAAGAAGTAGAGTTTTTGGGTGCATAAGCTACTTTTTAGACGCTACTAAAACTCGCTACAAAACTGTCTTGTTTTCATAGCGAGTTGTTTTGGAAGGATTTGGAGCATCTTAATGGTAGTTTTGGACATCTGGACTCCTCCAACATGTCAAGGGACCTTAACATCAAACATTTATGACTCGAAGGAAGTGTTGTGGAGACAAGTCATTAGCCAAAGATCGTGTTGAAGATAAGGATTAGGCATTCTTGAAAAATAGGGTTTTTTTCCACATGTCTAGGAGATTTTTTAATATGTAAAGTGATGATGAACAATGTTATGGATTTTTCGAGTATGTGACACTTATGTTATAACCATCACTTAGCTGTTTCAAATATAAGATAGAGGGATGTAATAGATAGGAGTTTGAGTCCTATTAGGAAATTTATTTTTAAGGTGTAGCTATCATTTTCTTGTTAGAAGTCATGTTTTGTAGTTATGTGATGTGTCATAGGATAATTCGATGAATCTAGCCATTAGGCAGATCATCCTTGTGGTAAGATTTTCTATTAAAAGGCAAAGCATCAAAGTAGTGAGGGGTTGGAGATATTTTGCACCAAACTGCTGCTTTATGTATTTTGACTTATATTAGTAATACAAAGGGACTTTCTTCTTGACAAACCTGAGATTCTCATGGGGTTTTTAATGTCTTATTGATCTACATCTTATGTTTTACCACTTGCGGCAGATTTCATTTCTATTACTCGGAATTCATAATTCTATGCTATGACTTCCTTTAGTAATGAAATGACTATTTTTTCCTATGTTTTATGAGTGAATTTCTTTTGTTAAAGACCCCTATCTGCCTCAGCTTCCATGTCAAGAAGCATTTCCACTGAAACTACTAATTTTTGACTCCATAAACCCAATGGTAACAAGCCTACATTCTTTTCAACCTGCAAACATAAAAAACAAGTTACATTTCCAATAGAGTTAGCCATCCAGTACTATCATTATACAATATCATAAAACCCTTGAGAGAGCCCTCTCATACTTAAGAGGCTAAGCTTCAGTCAAAAGCTGGTTTGAAACAGTTACATAAAGTTGTCTAATCAGCAGCCAATCAAGTACAATTTTGTGATAAAATTGGGCATGTCCCATGCTCGTAATGCTTTGGCTAGTTAAACAAATATATTTGACAGATAGATATTTTGTTTGTGTCACTATTAAGGTAGTGATCTATTGGTTGATGACGACGAATGCTGGCGCCCTCAGGAACGTTTTTTCTTTGACTATAGGTGGAAATTGGTACCCATATGCATAAACTTGGTGTGGCATATAAATGAAAAATGTACGGATAGGCACTGGCTGGGACCTCCCGTGTAAGAACTACTGACAGATATACTTATAAAGGCACGGGTCTTCGACAAATTTGATCTAAGTGCAATTTTTGTAAGGTACGATATCATCTTGACATGAAGGCTTCTGTTGTAGTCGAATGTTAGGAGGATCGTTGACATCTGTGGGAAATGATGTCTCCAATAGTGCCACCCGAGGATGTCCCTTTTATGGAGAGGGGTGATCCAAGGTACCGCTTCCTTTTTTGAAAATAGGTGTTGAAGTCGACAAAAAGGAAGCCTCAACCGAACGAGGGGGTCACTGATATGGAGGATCAGGATTCTGGATGTGATGGGTTTAACATAGGCATGATGGTGAGGGGTGACTGAAAACTGATAATAGGGATTCAGTGGCCCAGGGTCAGAGTATAAGAAGTGGATTGGCGGAAGTCATAACTATTTATGATGGGGAAATCCCTAGAGTTTGTAGGAATTCCACGGTGGGTATAAACTGGTTATGAATGCCATGGTGGCTTTTACGTGAGGGTGTGATACTCTGACCAAGGGTGACTAGGGACTGCTTCCATGGGAGAAAAAATGAATGGGTGGGTGGGGGATGTAGTGTATCATTTGCGGTCTTTGTACACGTACCAAAATAATAAAATAATGGGATTTGGTTTGTAAAACACAGAGACGGGTGCACCAAAACATGAAAGTGTTCACTCATTGATGAATCTGTGAGGAAGGTATTTTTCTAAGGGTGGGGGCCCCATTGGTTGTTCTCATGTGTGAGGTTGATGAAGAAAATGAAAAAATATCGCAGATGGGTTATTTTGATGGAGGTATGGTGGGCCAAATGCAAGGTGCGGTAGTGCGCTTTTGATCTTCTTGTACAACATGGTCATCCAGGAAAGTGGTTTTATTTCATATGGTAAAACTTGACCTGATGCATGGCGAGTGAATGGGCATGAGATGCTTCCAAGACTACAGTGTTGTGGCCATGGTGTTACTTTTGTTGTGATGTATGGTCTACTTTAGGTGACGAGCGCCATGGAGGGGAGGCTCTACTGACCAACGAAAAATATTATCATGTGGGAGGTGAGGTGATGATAAACATGGTCGGATGTGTGGAACCTATGGATGATTTTTGATGGAGAAATGATGTCAGGATATGCAGATTTTTTTTGGGACTCTATCATTCTCAAGGTAGAATGATACCTACCCTGGAACTTTCAGTGAATGGAGTTGTGGATGGTTTGCACACTACTTGCAAAAACAACTACCCCAAGTGAAAGCATCCTATTTATCTAAATCTTATTGAAAGGCACGTGCTTTAAAAAAGAAGATGAGAGAGGGCATACCTGTCGGTGCTGAAATTTTATTTTTTTAGGGGTGTGAATGTGTGGGACCACCCTTGGTCGTTATGGAGTGTTGATCACAGTGTTGCTTTCGGTTCAATGATTTTTCCTTCTGAGCTCTCATTATGATCCCCCAAATTTTCTAAAAAGGACAACATATAGGTGAATAGGCTCTTATTCAGTTCATTTGTGTTTGTTGAGTATTGAGAGGTCAAAGGCAACAAGAAACAGTGAAGGAGGCACCCTGAAACATCATTCCTTATCCTAGTTGGAAAGTGATCACCTAAACTAGGTGGGGCCCACACAGGTGATTTTTGTCGCAAAGTCTATTTTTAGACATGTCGATCATATTCTATGAGTTGCGGGATGCTATTTGTGGATGGTTGGTCAAGTTGGAAAAATAGATGGACTTCTGTTTTTAGACATATTGGGCGGAATCTATTTTTAGATTGCCAGTCTAAAAATAGATATGTCGAATATTATTAGCTCTTAATAATATTTGGACTATAAACATTATCTTATTCTCTTGGATCACTTCAGTTAAGTGCACAGATGTGGCACAGGAGATGACAGAAGGAATTACGCTATTCCTAAGGGTTAAGTGGAGCTATTGCATGGATACTTCAGTTAGAACTCATGTGACAGAGTTTGGTGGAGTTGATTGAGGAGTTAATGGAGTTGTGTTCAATTTAACTAATCTAAACATAGTTGAGCTATTTGTATCTAGTTTAATTGATTGATACACTAGTGAGAGTGGTGTGAATTAATTATTAATTAATTCACTAATTATAAACTCATTAATCAATTAAAGAATACATCATTTAACTTCAGTGCATGGACAGTTTCAGTGGAGACCAGTGGAGAGATAGGTGAAAGAGCAGTGTGACTATCAGTTGTGACTATAGTGATGCATGGTTTGCATCCAACACTCAGTAGAGATGCCTTTAAAGACTGTGTGAGCAAGGTTGAGGCAATTCGAACTCATCATGAGCCATTCTTCAGCAGGGATTGTGCAGTGGAGGCAGGCTATCAGGTGGCAGAGATTGGAGCATGTGTTTTGCTAGATCTAGCTTGATTAGTGTGTAGCAATTGGAGATTGTACTGAGAGATTGTGAGGAGCTTTTTATGATGATTGTTACATAATCTCTATGACATATATAATATACAGATAGTTGGGGTTTTCATCTTTAATCTCTCCCATGAAATACTGTGTTCATATGTGTGAATTTTTATGGTTTTAATGTGTGCATGCAATTGATTTTATATCCGCATGTAATGATCAATGGTAGAAGAGATTCTGTATTGTGCATGAAGATAAAATATTGTGTGATCAGGAGAATCTCGGTGAATAATATATCATTTATTCAAATTTCTATATGGTATCAGAGCGATATTGATAATTGGAGCAATTGCAAAGCATTGAAGCGGTTGAGTTTTAGGATAAACTCAGGAAAATAAAAATGGAGAAGAATGACACTATTCCGGTGTTGAGTCTCAATTCTGCATCTTTTCCATACACTTTTCTATACCTTTTTCACTCACCTGAACCTCCCAAACTGTCAATATCATTGTATGCTAATTACAAAAGAGCATCTAACATGGTTTTTAACTATATTTTTGTGTCTGCTGTTTGATTTAGATTTTGTTAATTTAGCTGCGGAATCTTGCCACTTTCCGCAGCTGCTGCAACTTTCCGCAGCCATTTTGTGAAACTCTATGTTACAGGTGTCTACAGGAAAAACGGGCCACATGGGCAAGTCAGAAATGATGTGGACATGGTTCGTGTCCTATTGGTTCAAGCAAACTCATCTAAAGAAGCTGCGGTCAAAGGCGTCCAAATGGAAGTCAACCATAGAGTCTCACGGTGACAGGACTCTGTTTCGTGTCACGTGAAGGTTCATATGGTCGTTTCTGAGTTGCGGAGGACAAGTCGACATCTGTACATGGCTCCATAGCCGAATTCAAGCATCCACTCCTCATAGATTTACTTTCCAACACGGCCATGATCCTAGATCCATGGACGTAATGGTCTACGTGTTCTCCACCAGCATAAACTTTAGGAATTAGTTATGTTTCTCTTGTTATAAATAACGCGTTTGCATACGCATATAGAGTTAGTCGATGTTAGTCTCTGTTATCTTTTATTAGTCTGCTCTGTAATGTAATTACGCTGCCTTTGTGCCGTAATACTACCATACTGTTATGACTGCATTTTAATATAAGAAGACTATGTTTTCCAATGTAATTCGTACTTGAAGATCGTTGCCAAGGCTGGTGTAGAGGGCCCCTGCTCAGCTAAGGTTTTGTGCATTAGTGTATAGTTCTTATTTCATTTCTTTAAAGCTCATTGTGCCATAATCCATTCACATGTTTATACATTGCATTTTTCATGATACATATGCTTCATTTCTGTTTATAAACTTTCATGCTTTCCATTTCACTTCTATCTTTCATGTTTTATGTTGTTAATCACTGATCAGTGTTCTTGTTTCAGGTTATAGATAGGCAGCCCGAGCATTTTCATAGATTTTTGACTAATGACATGGAATTAACATTGTTCTGCTGCTAATTTGTTTCTCTTAGTTTCTGTTTAATTTCAGTACTGCTTTGTTTAATTCAGTTTTGCTCATTTGCTTCAGTAGTTAAATTTAGATATATTAAACTGCTCATAACATCTTCAGTTGCCTCCGAAAGCCACAGCTGGACTGATGGTGAGGGATTGTATTATGAAATGTGTAGTTTGATATTAGTTTCCTTTCTGCAATTTAGATATATTAAACTGCTCATAACATCTTCAGTTGCCTCCGAAAGCCACAGCTGGACTGATGGTGAGGGATTGAATTATGAATGTGTGGTTTGATATTAGTTTACTTTCTGCAAGTTAGATATCAGTTACTCAAGTTGTTTATGGTTACTTCCGAAAATCATAGCTGGACTAATGATGAGGGATCGGAAGACAAGTTGATGTAATTTGATTTAGATTTACTTTATTGCAACTTTTGGATTTCTTTCAGCATAGTTTCTTTTGTGTTTAGACAGCAGCAAGAATAGTTTGGTTTCATGCTCACTAGTTCATTGTTTTGATTTATTAGATTAGCAGCACCTTTTCATTTCAGCAACACATTTTCATTTCCTTTCAAGTTTTGTCATTGTAAGTTTCAAATTCCTTTTTAAGTTTCAAGTTGGTAAATCATTATAGAGGATATCATTTCCTTGAAAAAACATAACCATACTTGTTTTCATTTTAGAATTTCCATTTCATCTTAGAAAACCAAAAACGACAAAAAGTTAAGAAATAGGTTATCTTGCACATATAGTGCGCCGCACTTCATCAGCTTACGAATCTCGGATTGAAAAATTAAATGCAGCAATTTAGGACACACTAAATTGACCAAACATTTTGGCGCCGTTGCCGGGGAAGTGTAACTAGGTAGCCAATTTCTTAAAAAAAAAAAAACAAAATCATAAAAGAAGGGAAAACTTGATAACTTCTTGAAGTATGCTCTCCTCTTGCACCTAGTGTGATCTGGAGGATCAGAAAAGAAAGTTATTGGTTTAGTAATTTCTTAAGTATGCTCTCTTCTTGCACCTAGTGTGACCTGGAAGATCAGAAAGAGAATTATTAGCCCAACTTTTTAAAAAATAAAAAAAAATGACATGCATAGAGCAAGAGATTCTAGGGGAAGGTTTATAGCTAAAGCCAAGAGTTCGATTTTTACAACTCCATCTTCTTCAAGGCATAGACCAGATTCACCACCATCTACCCCTAGCCTTAAGATTTTTGGAATTCAAGGAACAGCTGAATTAGAGGATTCTCCTATACCACCTACTAAATCCCATTTAGAAAACAAAGAGACTCTCTCTCATCCTCCCTTGATAGAAGAACTAGAGGACTTTAAGGACTCTAAAGAGACTATCATGGAAAAGGAAGTAATAGATGACGGTAGAGGTAGAGGTAGAAGAGGAGGAAACAATGGAGACAACAATGGTGAAGGAAATAATGGTAGAAATAGGGAAAGAGACAACTTGTTTGAATTCCCTATAGTTGATGAGGAAACTCATACAACAATGAAAAATATCTCACCATCTGTTCTCCCTAACTTTTATGGATTGCGAAGTGAGGATCCTGAAACATTTCTGTTTGAGTTTGAAGTCGTGTGCCGAACCTATGACTATATGGAAGACTCTCAAAAACTCAAACTGTTTCCTTCAACATTGAAGGGATCTGCTCTGAAATGGTTCATGGGATTAGCCACTCAATCTATTAGGACTTGGAATGATATGAAACAAAAATTTTTGGATAGATACTTGGACTATTGTATGCCCACCAATCACAAGGATGAGGTATTCAAAATGATGCAAAAAGAAGATGAAAACTTGGAAGATTTACTTGAAATATTTCAATACAACTTGAAAAGATCAAAGATGAGCAACTTAGATGATGAAACCTTGAAAGCCCTCATATTAAAAGCCATTAGAGATGAATGGATAGATATTTTAAACATGATGGGGAAAGGAGACATTTCTCAACTTCCACTTCGTGACATAACAGAACTATGTGTCCATCTCTCAAGAGGAAAATCTAAAACAGGAAAAGGGCCTAGGGATCCTTCTTTTATTAGGGCTAACAAATCTGCAACTGAATCAGTAAGTAGGGCAGAGATTGGTAACATGCTTGATGAATTCAAAACTGATATCTTAGGGAGCCTTAGTGAACAACTAGACACCTTTAAAATCCAAAACAAGCAGAAAGTAGAAACAGATGCTTTAGCCATCTTTTGTCCAAAATGTAGGAAGAAACATGCTTTAAGGGAATGTCCCTTGGATGCAAAAGTTGTAGAAACATGTATGATTTTCTCAGAGAATCATGAGATCAAGGATTGTCCTTCAATTCCTGGACTCAAAGCTGTCTTTCAAGAAGACCCAAATTCAGTAGAATCTCTCTGTTTTGTTGCAAGGAGACCTTGGCGGGGACAACAAACTCAAGGGTTTAACAACCCTATGAATTTTCAAACCCCACCAAATTGGAATCCTTGGCAACAACCTTGGCCTCAACATCAGAATCCATATCAACCATGGGTACAAGGGATGCAAAATCCTTATGGGAGATTTTCTCAATTTTATCAATATCCTCCATATTTTCAAAATCAACAAGCTCCACAACTTCCAAACCCAAATCCACAACTTTCATTGCCATTTCCACAACAACAACCTTCTCAACAAAATCCAAATCCTCAACTCATGCTCCCATACCAACAAAAGACAAATCAACTTCCAGCTCAGCCATTACCAAATCCTAATAACAAAAATCCTCAAAATACTTACATGGTAGAAGGACAACAATTACCTACCTATATGATTGTTCCTCTCAATAATGTACAACTCAGATCCGGTAGAGTTTTAGAAAAACCTTCTATAGATATTCAAGAGCAAGATACCTCTGAGGAGGATTCTCTTCAAGTCAATAAGGGTTCTGAGGAAGCATCTCTTCAAAATCCAAGCATGCAAAAAGAAAAAGAAAAGTCAACACCCACAACTCCTATAGTTGAGCAACCTGCATCTTCATCTACACCTCCTTTTCCTGAAAGACTACAAATTGACAAGGGGGTAGAAAAACAAATCTTGTTGCCTAACTATGACTTTCTAGATGAATTGAAGAATGTTTGTATCAAGATTCCCTTGCTACAATCCATTCGAGAGATTCCTATTCTAGAAAAAACAATAAAGGAGTTGAGTTTCAAAAGACCAGGAAGGAAACTAAAATACACAAGAAGAATCCACCTGGTAGGAAAAATTGCAGATATCATGATGGGAAAAATTACCATGCAGAAGTATGTAGATCTAGGAAGTCCAATTGTCAAGACACATATAAATGGGATAGAAATTCCAAACACATTGATTGACTTAGGGGTTGCTATCAACATTATGAGTAGACAGACTATGGAACAGTTAAAACTTCCTAACCTTCTTTTTACACCTACTTTATTGCAACTTGCAGATCGATCGGTTATTAAACCAGATGGTGTATTAGAAGATATTTCGGTCTCCTTAGATTCTTGGGAATATCCAGTAGACTTTATGATTTTGACTCCCAAGAATAATCTAGGAGGACATCCAATTATCTTAGGAAGACCTTGGCTGGCCACAGCTGATGCTTTTATTAGTTGTAGATCTGGAGACATGTATATTTCTAATGGTAATTCGACAAAGAAATTCAATTTGTATCCTCCAGCAAGAGCAATCACAGAAATAGGAGACAATGAATGGGTCGATGATGAGAACACTATACAACCTGTCTTTACCATTTCTGAAATCAGTGAGGATAGTCAAATTCTGAACATATTAGAAAATTTTGAGACATCTTCAGAATATGACCCCACACAATTTCAGTTGGAATCTGACATAGAATATTTATCATCAAGACAAATGTCTCTTTACTCTATGGAATAATTTGGTAGTTCTACTATTGAGATTTTTCCAGGAAAAACATTGAATATCAACAAACATTTGGAAAAGTCACAACAAGAAGAACTAACCAAAATCTTGCAAAAACATTCTATTGCATTTGCATGGGAGTATATTGACATGAAAGGTATTGATCCTAAGACTTGCATCCATCATATCTATATTGAGGAAAACAGTAGACCAATCAGACAACCTCAAAGAAGGATGAATCCAAATCTTAGGAGATAGTGAAAGAAGAGCTCCAAAAACTACTCAATGTAAACTTCATTTATCCAATTTCAGATAGCCGATGGGTTTCTCCTTTGGTTATAGTACCTAAAAAGAATGGTAAATGGAGGGTATGCATTGATTACGGGGAATTGAACAAAGCAACTTTGAAGGATCACTTTCCTTTGCCTTTTATCGATCAGGTATTAGATACATTAGCAGGTAAAAAGTACTTTTCATTTTTGGATGGTTTAGTGGCTATAATCAAATTTAGGTAGCACCTGAAGATCAAGATAAGACCACATTTACTTGTCCATGGGGAACTTTTGCCTACCGAGTGCTTCCTTTTGGGTTATGTAATGCACCTGCAACATTCCAAAGAGCAGTACTAGGAATTTTTTCTGATCTAATCCATGATTGTGTAGAGGTTTATATGGATGATTTTACGGTTTATGGTAATTCATTTGAAGAGGCATTAGAAAATTTGGAAAAAGTTCTCATAAGATGTAAAGAAACAAACCTTTCATTAAGCCATGAAAAATGCTTTATGATGTTTACTGAAGGAATTGTTTTAGGACATCATATTTCGGGAGATGGGATTAAGGTTGATAGATCAAAAGTTGAAGTCATCTCCAAGTTGCCTATTCCAAATTGTCAAAGA
Organism: Pinus albicaulis; assembly: GCA_034641835.2. NCBI lineage: Eukaryota > Viridiplantae > Streptophyta > Pinopsida > Pinales > Pinaceae > Pinus > Pinus albicaulis. The sequence continues at coordinate 910,549,447 of CM076579.1, read as the reverse complement.
GATGTTAGAAGTTTTCTAGGATTTACCGGTTACTATAGAAGATTTATAGAAAACTTCACTAAAATAGCATCTCCACTCTTCAAATTGCTTACAAAAGACTGTGAATTTAAATGGGATCCTGATTGTCAATCGGCTTTTGAAACTTTGAAAACAAGAATATCTGAAGCACCTATCTTGAGAGGACCAAATTGGAAACTCCCTTTCCATATTTCTACGGATGCTTCAGATACAGCTCTAGGAGCTCTGTTGGGTCAAAAAGATTTAGTTCCTTATGCCATTTATTATACCGGTAAAAATTTGACTCCCACAGAGTTGAATTATACTGTGACTGAAAAAGAGTTTTTAGCTGTTGTTCATGCAATTAATAAGTTTAGACATTACATAACAGGCTATGAAACTTTTATTCATACCGACCATTCTGCAATTAGATATTTAATGAACAAACCTGTTACTAATGGCAGAGTGACAAGATGGCTTTTACTTTTGCAAGAATTCAATATTACTGTGTTGGATAGACCAGGAAAACAGAATACAGTAGCTGATTTCTTGTCTAGGATTGAGAATACTAAAGAAGATTCTCCTGTAGAAGATAAGTTTCCTGATGAATATTTGTTTGCAGTAACTATTAAGACCCCTTGGTATGCAGATATTGCTAACTATTTGGTTACAGGGAAACTACCTTCACATTTATTTCCAAGAGAAAAACAAAAAATTATTCAGGAGAGTTCAAAATATTCATGGATTTCTAACGAATTGTTTAAAACAGGGCCAGATCTTGTGATCAGAATATGTGTCGGGGAAGATGAAATGCCTGATATTCTTAAGGCATGTCATGATGAACCATGCGGCGGACACTTTGCAGACAAAAGGACGGCCTATAAAATCCTCTCTTTAGGATATTATTGGCCTTCCCCCTTCAAAGATGCAAAACAATATGTCAAAAGGTGTGACAGCTGCCAAAGAGTAGGGAAACCTACCCTTTCAAATGAAATGCCATTGCAAACACGGGTACTCATTGAACCCTTTGAAAAATGGGCTTTAGATTTCATTGGACCTATTAATCCACCATCTAAGCAAAAGAAGTATATATTGGTTTGTACTGATTATGTTACTAAATGGGTGGAAGCCAAAGAATTAGTGTTTGCTACTGAAAATTCAGTTGTTAATTTTCTTTATGAGGATATTTTTGCTCGCTTTGGTGTTCCAAGAGAAATTGTGACAGATCAGGGAAGCCAATTCACATCCAACCTGGTGGAGAAGCTGATGGAAGAATACAAAATCAAGCACAGAAGATCTACTCCTTACCATCCGCAAGCAAATGGTCAAGTGGAGTCTACAAACAAATTTCTTGAAAGTATCATCACCAAAACTATTCATCTACATAGAAGAGATTGGGCAGAAAGGCTTCCTGAAGCCTTGTGGGCCTACAGAACTACATGGAGGAATACAACAGGACATTCTCCCTATGAACTTGTTTATGGGAAAGAAGTCTTGCTCCCCATTGAGTTCCAAGTTAAGACCTTCAAGATAGCAGTTCAGTTGGGGATGGACTTATCAGAAGCCTAAAAGCATAGAATGGAGCAGTTGAATGAGCTAGATGAGATCAGACAAGAAGAAATTTTAAGAACTGATCTAGTTCAACATCAAAGAGCTAAATGGCATGACAAGTACATCAAAGAGAAGAAGTTTCAAGAAGGAGATTGGGCATTGTTATTTGATTCCAAGTTTAAAGATTTTCAAGGAAAATTTCGGACTCATTGGCTTGGGCCATATGAGATTGACAAGATCTTTAGCAATGGAGCGGTAAGAATCAAGACCATTGATGAGTTTCAAACTCCTCTTATTGTGAATGGCCATAGATTGAAAGTTTATCATAAGCCACTCTCAAAAGAGGATTTTGTCAAATTGTTTCAAGAAAGTTCTGCAATCAGGCTGGTATAGAAGAGTTCTTCTTCTCCACCAGCCTAGCTTTTGTTCTTTTCAGTTTTAAAAAAAAAAAAAAAAAAAATGGTATAAGCCTGAAAACCAATCACTGATTGGCAGTCTTATACAGAAAATATAGGGTGAAAATCAGGAACACCTGACACTCTATATTTTCCAAAAAAAAAATCTCTCTCTTTCATTTCACAAGTTTTGTGACCACCCACTCCATTCCATTCCATTTCATTTCACTTCATTTCACTTCATTCCACTTCATTTTATCTATTTCATTCCATTTCATCAATAAAAATATTTTTCATGACCATTTCCATCTGGTCATTTGTCATCTGTTCATCTCCATTCATCCAAATAATAGCTGTGTCAGTTTCCGCAGCTGACATCTGTTTCCGCAGCTGACTCCAGTTTTCGCAGCCAGAAGCAGATTCCGCAGCTACTACTCTGTTTTCAAAAGAATGTACAGTCAGATATTATTTCCATAATCATGAAATAAAATGCAGGTGAGAGGATCAAAAATGAAGACCTGGAGCATTCAAGACACCAATAAAGAGCAACTAGTTGAAGACCAAGGAAAAGGCAAAGATTCCAAAGGTATGAATAAAATTTATTTCAAATAGCATTGAAAAACACATTTTTATATAGTTTTGAACCATAAGCTCCATCCATTATGTGCAATGATTATATTGACAACTCCCGTAACCTTTCACGATCTCCATATTATCCTCTCGCATTCATTCTCAAACGGTTCCATCATTTAACCCCCGATCTTCACTCATGTTCCAATATTCCACCGGTGACAATGAGACGTAATTGATTTGACCACGGACTCTTACAGCCGCATAAATCCCTAACCGTTGTTGAAACGTGCTCATATTTATTGTGCAGCCACCAAAATTCAAAACATTGCCGGATGTGTTATACTCTGTTAACCTCACAGCCGTATCTCTGTTGTGCTCACGAAAACCCCTCTCTGTTCTGTTCACTCCATTTCGTTCTTTACTATGCTATAGTCTGTATACCACTCTCTGACATTTACCCACAGTCATTGTGCTCATATCCGTGCATTCAGCCGTTCTATTTCCATTAAACCCTCACGCAGGCAAAATTGTGAAGAGCAGAAAGAAAATGGGTAAATTTCTAAGAGCAGAACCGGAAGGACCTAAGTTTATGGAGGGATATCCGCAAGTAAGGGATATATTGAAGAAAGCAAATTGGCTGCGGTTTATCCAGAAATTCAGAGGTTATCATAAAGAAGTTACAAAAGCATTCGCAAGGTCGTTTAATGGCTTGGAAGCAGAGATTGGAGACCTTAAGTTTGCGGTCAATGAAGCATCTATAGCATCTGCCACGGAACTTCTTCAGGAGGGTGAGCGTTGGTTTAAGAATAAAAGTATCAGTGATGAAGCCTGGAGAACAATCTTACGAAACCAAGGTATGGACATAACTGTTTTTAAAAGAGGAATTCCTGTGCATGCATTGAAAGAGGAATGGGCTACTTTGCTGCTAGTTGTTCAGAAATTCATTACATGTGAAGGCCGTTTTGGGTCCATGTATATGTACCATACCAGGTTATTGATGAATTTTCTAGATAATCAAACTCTCAATCTCCCATATTTTCTATTCAATAGTTTGAAGAAAATGTCCATGTCTGTTCAGAAGCATTTAGGAGATGTAGAACCCCATCTATATCACCACGGCCTTGTAAAAATTTTGATTGAAAAAGAGTTAAAGGAAAAGAAAGACACATGGGAACAATTTCTGGTTAGAAATTTCTTTGAGGAACCTCAGGAAATTCCTGAAGGTAGTACAACAAGAAGGAGTAGAAGAAAAAGAATAAATGATGAAACCCAAATTACTCCTACTCAAGAAATTCCTGAAGGTAGCACAGCAAGAAGAAGTAGGAGAAAAAGAACAATTGATGAAGTTCAAAATACTCCTACTACTACAATTGAAAGAACTGATAAGGAAGAGAGACTGTCAAAGAGGAAGAAGAAAGAAATCAAGAGTAAGAAGCCAATAACACCAAAAGAGAGAAAAACTATTGAGGCTATACATAAAACCCCTTCTTCTGAAGAAGAAGATCACCAAGTGTTATCTAAAAGATTAGTTTATCTTCAAAAACAGTCCTCTATGGCCAAGAAGACAGAAAAAGGGAAACAAAAACAAAAGGATAGTACACCACAGCGTGTGAGAAGAAGCAGCAGACTTAAGGGGAAATTGAGGAAAATGCAAATGAAGGGTCCTCATTTCATTGACTTGGGAGAGGAAACATCTGAACAGTCCCCAGCTAACCATAGTCCATCTCAGTCAGTTAGTGAACCTGGTTCATTTCATTCTCAGCCAGATTTTGAAGATAACTCTCCTTCACAGCATTTTGGGGACAGCCCAACAAAAATGACACCTGAAATAGACCCCAAGCAGCAGGAAGTATATGACTATATAGAATCTTTAGAAAAGGCAGCTACAGGTCCCAGTACTTCGTCCATCCAGCCTCACACAATACAAGATGATTTAGTCCAATCACTAAAACAGGAAATTTTTGAGTTAGAGCTTTTGAATAAACATATCAAAAATGAAAATGAGACATTGAAGGAACAAGGCAAAATGGACAAAATCATCCATGATAATACTATGCTACATCTGGGAATATGGCAAAAGAAGAACAAGAAATTGAAAAGAAAATGCCAGAAGTTGAGCAGAGCACTAGTTAATATCAAATTTAGGTGCTTAATGAAGAAACCCAGAATGTTAGCGGCACCAAGGAAGAGGAGGAGAGGATTGGATGTGCTGGCTGAAGTGTCAAGGCACATGAACTAAGGAAGGAATATTAAAATTTTGGTTGCATGAGGACATGCAACACCTTCACAGTGGGGGTATGTTGAGTCTCAATTCTGCATATTTTCCATACACTTTTCTATACCTTTTTCACTCACCTGAACCTCCCAAGTTGTCAATATCATTGTATATTAATTGCAAAAGAGCATCTAACATGGTTTTTAACTATATTTTTGTGTCTGCTGTTTGATTTAGATTTTGTTCATTTAGTTGCGGAATCTTGCCACTTTCCGCAGCTGCTGCAACTTTCCGCAGCCATTTTGTGAAACTCTATGTTACAGGTGTCTACAGGAAAAACGAGCCACATGGGCAAGTCAGAAATGATGTGGACATGGTTCGTGTCCTATTGGTTCGAGCAAACTCATCTAAAGAAGCTGCGGTCAAAGGCGTCCAAATGGAAGTCAACCATAGAGTCTCACGGTGACAGGACTTTGTTTCGTGTCACGTGAAGGTTCATATGGCCGTTTCTGAGTTGCGGAGGACAAGTCGACATCTGTACATGGCTCCATAGCCGAATTCAAGCATCCACTCCTCATAGATTTACTTTCCAACACGGCCATGATCCTAGATCCCTAGACGTAATGGTCTACGTGTTCTCCACCAGCATAAACTTTAGGAATTAGTTATGTTTCTCTTGTTATAAATAACGCGTTTGCATACGCATATAGAGTTAGTCGATGTTAGTCTCTGTTATCTTTTATTAGTCTGCTCTGTAATGTAATTACGCTGCCTTTGTGCCGTAATACTACCATACTGTTATGACTGCATTTTAATATAAGAAGACTCTGTTTTCCAACGTAATTCGTACTTGAAGATCGTTGCCAAGGCTGGTGTAGAGGGCCCCTGCTCAGCTAAGGTTTTGTGCATTAGTGTATAGTTCTTATTTCATTTCTTTAAAGCTCATTGTGCCATAATCCATTTACATGTTTATACATTGCATTTTTCATGATACATATGCTTCATTTCTGTTGATAAACTTTCCTGCTTTCCATTTCACTTCTGTCTTTCATGTTTTAATCACTGATCAGTGTTCTTGTTTCAGGTTATAGATAGGCAGCCCGGGCATTTTCATAGCTTTTTGACTAATGACATGGAATTAACATTGTTCTGCTGCTAATTTGTTTCTCTTAGTTTCTGTTTAATTTCAGTACTGCTTTGTTTAATTTAGTTTTTCTCATTTGCTTCAGTAGTTAAATTTAGATATATTAAACTGCTCATAACATCTTCAGTTGCCTCCGAAAGCCACAGCTGGACTGATGGTGAGGGATTGTATTATGAAATGTGTAGTTTGATATTAGTTTCCTTTCTGCAAGTTAGAAATATTAAATTGTGCATGACATCTTTAGTTACCTCCGAAAGCCACAGCTGGACTGATGGTGAGGGATTGAATTATGAATGTGTGGTTTGATATTAGTTTACTTTCTGCAAGTTAGATATCAGTTACTCAAGTTGTTTATGGTTACTTCCGAAAATCATAGCTGGACTAATGATGAGGGATCAGAAGACAAGTTGATGTAATTTGATTTAGATTTACTTGATTGCAACTTTTGGATTTCTTTCAGCATAGTTTCTTTTGTGTTTAGACAGCAGCAAGAATAGTTTGGTTTCATGCTCACTAGTTCACTGTTTTGATTTATTAGACTAGCAGCACCTTTTCATTTCAGCAGCACATTTTCATTTTCTTTCAAGTTTTGTCATTGCAATTTTCAAATTCCCTTTTAAGTTTCAAGTTGGTAAATCATTATAGAGAATATCATTTCCTTGAACAAACATAACCATACTTGTTTTCATTTTAGAATTTCCATTTCATCTTAGAAAACCAAAAACGACAAAAAGTTAAGAAATAGGTTATCTTGCACATATAGTGCGCCGCACTTCATCAGCTTACGAATCCCGAATTGAAAAATTAAATGCAGCAATTTAGGACACACTAAATTGACCAAACATCCAGTATACTTGAAAAAGTTTGTCCACTACAGGGATGAGCTTGGGAGTGTAGGAGTTAGTGTGGATGAGGAAGGACAAGTCAAGAAGGTTTGAATTCGAGCAAATAATCTCTACAGACTTTAAGTAGATGGGATGTCTACGGAGCTTCCTACTGTTGGGAAGTTCAAGAAAGACATGCAATTGATGCTTGAGAGGGAGCAAGTTTTGCATGCAGGTAAGAGTGAACCTCGAGATGTGGAGCAGCCACAAGATGAGGATCATGTAGTGGAAGAAACCACTCATGCAGAGAAATTTCGTGCCAGATGGGCAGAGGGAGTGCATGCAGCTATACCACCAGGTGAGAGGTGGGGCGACATGCATGATTAATCCCAAGAGGAGATTTCTGGGCAGGATTCATGGAGATGGTGTGGATCTCATGAATTTAACCTGGCTACGAGGAGCCCATAGAGCAGCAGTATCATGATTAGTTGTATTGATGCAGGCAGATCAAAGTGACAGTATTGGATATTGGAGCGCAGATCAGAGTTGACAGCAAGTGCAGAGTGCATGGGTGCAAGAGTTCAACAGCGCAGTGGTTCCTGATGACATGTACAGTTAGCACCAGTAGAAGTTGAAGACTTTGATGATAGATGCATCAGACTGATTGAGTTGTTTGGAGCCTATTCAGTTTCAGAGGAGTTGCAGAGCAGATGCATGGAGTTGCATAGCGCTTGTGAAGGTTGCAGGGCGAATGCATGGAGTTGCATGTCGCATGCAAAGACAGTCCTTTCCTGTTGAGAGGGAGTGTTGAAGATTACAACAAGAAATAGTGAAGGAGGCATCCTGAAACATCATTCCTGATCCTAGTTGGAAATTGATCACCTAAACTAGGTGGGGCCCACACAGGTGATTTTTGTCGCAAAGTCTATTTTTAGAATGTCTATTTTTAGACATGTCAATCATATTCTATGAGTTGAGGGATGCTATTTGTGGATGGTTGGTCAAGTTGGAAAAAATAGATGGACTTCTATTTTTAGACATATTGGGCGGGATCTATTTTTAGATTACCAGTCTAAAAATAGATATGTCGAATATTATTAGCTCTTAATAATATTTGGACTATAAACATTATCTTATTCTCTTGGAGCACTTCAGTTAAGTGCACAGATGTGGCACAGGAGCTAACAGAAGGAATTACACTATTCCTAAGGGTTAAGTGGAGCTATTGCATGGATACTTCAGTTAGAACTCATGTGAGAGAGTTTGGTGGAGTTGATTGAGGAAGTTAATGGAGTTGTGTTCAGTTTAACTAAGCTAAACATAGTTGAGCTAGTTGTATCTAGTCTAACTGATTGATACACTAGTGAGAGTGGTGTAAATTAATTATTAATTAATTCACTAATTATAAACTCATTAATCAACTAAAGAATACATCAGTTAACTTCAGTGCATGGACAGTTTCAGTGGAGACCAGTGGAGAGATAGGTGAAAGAGCAGTGTGACTATCAGTTGTGACTATAGTGATGCATGGTTTGCATCCAACACTCAGTAGAGATGCCTTTAAATACTGCATGAGCAAGGCTGAGGAAATTCAAACTCATCATGAGCCATTCTTCAGTAGGGATTGCGCAGTGGAGGCAGGCTATCAGGTGGCAGAGATTGGAGCATGTGTTTTGCTAGATCTAGCTTGATCAGTGTGTAGCAATTGGAGATTGTACTGAGAGCTTGTGAGGAGATTTGTATGATGATTGTTACATGATCTCTATGACATATATAATATACAGATAGTTGGGGTTTTCAGCTTTAAGCTTTCCCATGAAACATTGTGTTCATATGTGTGAATTTTTATGGTTTTAATGTGTGCATGCAATTGATTTTATTTCCGCATGTAATGATAAATGCTAGAAGAGATTCTGTATTGTGCATGAAGATAAAATATTGTGTGATCAGGAGAATCTCGGTGAATAATATATCAGTTATTAAAATTTGTACAGCGCTTGCATTATTTTTCACCTAGTTATGGGCTTGTGACCATGGGATTTGAGCCTTGTTTTTAGGCTAGGATGCAAACCTCTTCCCAACATTGGAAAATCAAAAAGGCAGAAATATTTTCTCTTGTTGATAATTACTTTTGATTTATTTATGTTCTTATTTTATCTTAGTTCTTCAACCAATTACCAAAACTAAAACATGAATATCAAGGACACCATATGTAGGAGCACAGCTAGGGAAAAACCCCTATAGAAGGGAAAACCAAGTCAAGAAATATTCCTTCAGTAATTAAAATGAGATATACCAAGACCTTAGACCTACATACCTTCCTTCTCCACCAAGTCAGCCTTTTAATTAAGTATATCAACCTTCAATAGTTTCTTCTTTCCCAGCAGCTACAGTCTAGCATCAAACCAGAAATTTTGGCCCCAACTTCACCAGCAGCTTCAGAATTTTGGCCTCCCCAAAAAATACAAAAATCCCCCCCCCCCCTCCAAAATCTTCACAACTTCACATGTGTGTGAAAAAGAGAGATAATTTTGACTTCTTATGATTGTGAGAGGCATCCTTATCCTTCGTTGTCCTTTTTCTTCTTCTTCCTTGAAATTCGCACTTTTTCTGGCCCAGAAGTTTCAGATCGAACTTGTTGTGAGTGAGTAACAAATGAGGTCGAGTTTTTTCCTTTATATATTGATTATTCCACCCATTCTAGGTTGAATTTTCTAGTTTGAGGCTGACTTGGTGGAGTTCTAATTGACCTATTTTGCAATCAAATAAATTTATTGTTTGACAAATAATTCCTAAGTGTTTTTTACAATATGACATGGACTAGGACAATTTATATAAACCCTAGAAGCTTTCAATGGAGGCTTTGAACTAAAAAAAATTGACTCAATCATGAAACTCGTGCTTTAATAAGTCAATTTATTTAATAATAAAATTTAGTTTTCTTTCTTTTTATAAATAAATTACACCATGAATCAAATACAATTATGAATATCGACACTAGTTACATTATTCAACACTCCCTCTTAACTAAGGAGGTATTCATAATTAACTATATTTATAGAGGTACATGTAAGATCTCCAAAATTAACTACGAAGAGTTCTAGCACACTCGGTGCTGCAAACTAGATTCCTGACTAGGGTAATCTATCTGGGTGGGACTAAGATGGACTCAATCTTTCAGCCAGTATAGGTACCATCATGCTTACTTATTAACCATCAACCCAGGGATCTATGTGTGTATCGAAGTTCAAAGCTACAATACAAATGCCACCCTCCCTCTTCGGGATCTAGACATCAACACACAGGTCGTCCATATGTCCTCTCAAGCATCCACCATTAGATGCTTCAACTCTCCCTAATAAACTAGATATATCCATTTTTCCAAACATGCTTCCAAGGTTTTCATTATTATTATGGAGATATTTACTTGTACAAACACAACCCCAATCAATAATAAACTTTCAAATACATATAAGTAAACACAAACCTTCGGGGTCCTCAATCATATTAATAAATCATATCAATTTATTAATATGCAACTATTCATTAGCACCAAGACATCCTCAATACATTGTAGTACTTTCGTTCATTCTTTGATTTCTTCTTCAAGGTATCCATCAAGACTATCATAATATGCTCTCCTTCTTAATTGGGGAGATGTACTCTTTTCTTCTAACCATGTTCCCTCTTAACTTGGGGAGACCAACCACTTTCTTTTTCTAGAACATCAAAGAATTTTTTATGGCTTCATCAAGGTCATATTGATCATCATCATCCTTATAGCTTCCTTCATCATGCTTTATCATTATCATACGAGAATTTTCATATTTGAGGAGTATGTACCTACAACAATTTAATAGAAAGTACAGCCAAATACAAAATCATGAAGTTAACTATACCAAAATCATGTTATTATAATGGAAGTATTTAGACTTTATATATCAAACACCTAAACCTAGATAGGTTCATAATCAGCAAGAAGAACATATTTTTACATATACTTTACTTCTTTCTCTAGATTCCATCATCAGGAATTAAAGAAACTAATTCAAGATATCAATCCGATCATAGCACTATACATCTAGGGTTTCACCAATTTTCAAAATTTAAATGTCAAATTTTACCATGATTTAATGCAAACCTTATATTCCATCTTCGAGACACAAAGCCTTAGATATCAACAGCTAACAACAATCCTACCATGCATCTAAGGTTTCAATAATGTTAGACTCTACTAGGGTTTTTTACAAACACTATATTTTATCATCAAAACTAAATCATTTTGGAAAAAAATATCATCACATATTATAGCATCAATTTCTACTAGGGCTTTGTTACAAACCCTATAATTCACAAACTATGAGAATCAACAATTAGGTCAGCATACTTGAATATGCATATCTAGCATTTCATGAACTAGAAATTCACATCAATATCTACAAGGTAAAATCAAGTCACAAACATAAACAAATATTCAACAATTTCATTAGAATAGGGTTTCAAACATACAGATGAATATACACCTTAGGTTTCGATGCTAGGACCTCATTTTAGTCAATATAAGGGTTTTGATTATAAACCCTAATTTACCAAACCCTAAAGATTAATGGATTTAATACATAACATAAGCATTACCACAAACCCTAAAGTATTAGGGTTGTTAGTGACCTATAATATAGGATTCATAATTTTGACTTGACTGTTGGTAATCTTGTAAATCTATACATACTTTGCCTTCTGCAAATTGTATTCACATATTTTGTAAAAAATCAAAAAAAAAAAAAAAAAATATATATATATATATATATATATATATATATATATATATATATATATCAAAAAAAGGGTAAAAAGTCCTAAAAGAAAAATCAAAGGACTTAGAAAAAATAAAAGACCCCATAAAAAAAATGAATAAAAAATGAAAGTATGCAAGCATAAATGCCACTACTTTTTACCTTTTGACTATGGCAGAGTGTCAATAAATGCCATAGTCCATGATGAGTTAAACAGTTTAATCTTGACTTGTCATGTTTCAATTTCACTTGTTGTAGATAGAGAATAAAGAATTGTCATACAGTTTAATCATGACAATTCAGTAGTTAAGTAGAGAATAAGTGAATCCAACAATTTAATCTGGATTCCCGGTTGAAATAAGTGTAGAATTAGATAGTTGTATTGCTTCCTGAAATAATAAATGATGTAAAGGTTGCTAGCACAAATGCACCTGATCAAAATGGAAGAAAAAATGTTAGCGGTAAAATTGGGTAGGTAGAAGAAGGTCAAGAAGCATCGATGTAAATATTATTCACCAGGGCTGCAAATAACTAATTTCCCCTTCCCATAGTCATTAAACATTCTAAGCTATCAGTCAGAAAGGCTCAAGGCATTTCCTTGACTTCTGTTGGGACCGGACCCAAGGATCTATGGCTGATTAGTGGAAAATGTTAAATGTCTATATTAACCCCTCAACTCACATCATTATTCCATTTCATGCATTCATTCCCCTGAATAATCCTAAGTAAAACTCCATTTTTACTTAAAGACTATAATTCCCATTTGACTAATTTCCATCATCACATGAGCAACATTAGACCCTCAAAATTATATTATATCTTAAGTTAAAGTGATAAGATTAATGCAAATTATCGTTTAAACTTCACTTTACTTGGTTATGTTTATGTATTTTGAGTATACCTTATCCCATTTTCATATTAACTTTAACTTATTTAATAACTCCCTATAGAAATAACATTTTCCTATTATATAACTCCTTTTATATAAATAGCCCCAAAAACCCATATATTTTAACTTTAGCCAAAGTTATTTAATCCCCACATGTTTAAATAAAACACCCACATTACAACCCCTTTGGCTAAAACATATCTTTATGTATAATCCCGCCCCCTATGGTAACTAAATCACTTTTATTTTAATTAATATATAATAAAACTATATGAAAAACTCTTAAACATGTGTTAATATATGTTTAAAACAAAAAATATTAGAAAACTTGAAGTTTCATTCAAACTAAACTTCATAACCCTCCCCTTGTGTATTTTCCATCCCAACTCTCTTTACCCAAGGTTAAAATATAACCTAACTTTTTCCCCGATGCATATCCCTTCACTGCAAACATATAACCTTGGTTAAAATCCTTTTAAATACCCCTGTCGATCACTTTTCCTATATACAAAGGTTGTTTGTATATAAAACTTGACAAAATCATTTTCCCATTGGGCTCAATCCTAACCCTACAATCCCCAACATCCAGTTAATCCAATGGTTATTATCAAATGCTACATGTTTATTTCATTTTTTATCCCTTCCCCCATCGCGCAGCATGATAACCGTCAGATATTTATTCACTTCAAGATCCTACGGCCCTAAACGATCCCGATGACTTTCCTTTCCCCGCACCTTTTATTTTATTCATGACCCTTCGCTTAAAAGACACAGATCCGACGGCTGATACCTCGTATCGCGCCCATAAAATGATCGATTGAAGTTTTATAAAATCTACACAATATGGGTGGTTTTCCCAAACCACCCCGCGTCGACGTCTCATAAAATAATTGGATCGCACTCAAAAAGTAAAAATCCACTTATCGCTCTGGAGCCACGCGATAAACCACTCAGCTCAATCCAAAACCGCTCCCGCCATTCTTGCAATTAATGAAATTGAAATGTGATTGGACATCGGTTTAATGCATTAAAACTTGACATTTTTCATTACATTTCACCTATTTTACGCAGTAAACCTTTGAGAACCCGTTGCAGAGCCTCCTTTCACCATTTTTGAAGCCGTTTGTAAAAAAATTTACCAGTTAAACTACCATTTTCTCTGCAATTCAAACATGGAGAGCCACCATATCCTCTGTTAAGCCAAATTTTTGAGAAATTGAAGACTTTCGAAGCACCTGCAACTCAAACGACCGAAATTATACCTGTAAAGGTATTTTTAGTCAATCTCATCCATAAAAGCTTCAATTTTAAAGGAAAAAACATGAATTTATCAATTATTTCCTGTAATTATCCTAATTTCCCATACAAAGATTGCAAAAAATAGTCAAAATACAGGGGAAACCCTGTCAAATTTTCCCCAGAATCCATCATTTCCGTTCTAGCAAGTTTAACCCACTCCTTGATCATTTTCACTGTTGAAATTGATCATAGCCTTCTTCTAAGCATTAAAACTCCTTTTTTCCATTCAGAACCCTACTCAGAATCCAATTTCACCAGAAAAATCATTCAAAAGCCCCTTGTTTCCAAAATAAGAACTAATCAAACAGTTTAAGCTTGCTTTGTTCAGCTAAAAATGACGAATAAACAAGTAACCCCCAAATTAGGAGGCCCAAAACCTCAGAAGATAGCCTCTGCTAAAATCCCTCAGCCTAAGTCTTCTAAACTTGATAAACCCACCCCTGCGCTCACTACTGATTCCACTAAAGTTTTTAGGCTCGTCCAACCTCCAGTTACTTCGCAAGAGAATATTCCTCTTGTTGATCATGATTATAGAATTTTTGACCCTACAGTTGAGTTCAATTTACTTGATGTCTATAACTGGTGTTTTGGAAAATCTGTAGAGAAAAATGATAAAGATATACTAGTTTGGGATTCCAATCTGCTAAAATACATTCTCCCTCTTACTCATTCAGCCCCTGATTTTGTCAGATTGTGTCAGTCATATTATCTTCCAGACCAGAGGTGCACTATCAATAAAGATAGGGAGGTCATATTTTATATCAATACAGAATCCATAAACTCTATGCTGCAACTAAACCATGACCCCAATCCTTCTTCATTTTCAATAGAGGATTTAACTCAGCTTTCCCTAGACCTAGATTTTGCTTCCAAGTTCAAAATATTTCAGACTTTTTGCCCCACCCAGGTTGATATCCCTAATCTTAATCCTCCATTTGATACATTTGACTTTCCAAGTGAAACAAGGCAGATTGTCTCCATGTTGTCATTTATACTGGGATATAACAGTGATGAGTTCACTGATGTTGCTATCTTAGGTTTTCTGTCTACTTTGAGTCCTGGCCAACCTCCATCCATTGTATACAACTTTTCCAAGTTCATTGCAGAAAACATGCACTACCAATTGTCTAGATTTCCAGAAGAAGGAGTCTTTAGATATACTTCATATCTACTTCATCTCTTTTTGTATTATCAAGCAGACAAATTTTCTATTGAGTTTGAGAAGATATATCCAGAAGGGAATGTACTTTCAGTTGTGTTTTTGTCATCAATTTTGAGAAAATGGAACAGGGAATACAACTATGCAGACTTCAATGACTTGTTTATAGTACCTTCCATGAATTTATTGAATAAGGAACAGACCCCTAGAATTAATGAAGAAACAAAGAGGATCTTACAGCTATCTGAGAGCTGTAAAACAGGGGATTGGTACTTGTACAAGACCTACACAGAGATCAGAATATATGGTGCACTCTTGGCCCCATATAAGCTGCCTAGATTTGTAACAACAAGAAGTTTTGCTCTAGAATATTTGAGGCAACTGTTGAATGCAGATGAAGTCAATTTCATGGCTTCCAAAAAAAAGACTCAGTTTAAACTGAAAAATCAAGTTGGGCCATTTATTGTGAACAACAAAGAAGCAGCAAATGAGATTAATGTCAAGTTGAAAGAATACAAATTCCCATACAGCTTTATGTGGAATTATGATCCTCAGGAAGTTTTAAGTCAAATCAGATTGAAATGCAAATTGTCTTCTTTCTTGCATGATCCCAAGCCTCAAATTGAAAAATATGCCAATAAACTTGAGTGGGAGCCAAAAACTTTATTTGATGATAACTCACAGCGCATGTAGGGAAACAGTGGAAAGGATAAACAAGTGAATCAAGCACAGGTTGTTACGGTCAACAAAGAAACTGAAATTCTTCATAAAAGACGCAGGAAAATCACATGAATAAATCATATTTTACTGTTACCTTAAGGTAAAAATTCAGGTTTAAAGTGTATCAGATTGTCAAAGAGTATCAGTAAAAAGAATGTTACTGCTGGTTATTTTTCAATTACAAAAGAGGGCAAAACAAAAAAAACAAAGAAAATCGGCGACAAAGAGTACTTGCAGTTGAAAGTAAAAAGAAAGAGTGATCTACAAGCTATCTTCCACGAGATAATGCATCCAATGCCAGCAATACTTACAGCACATCATAAAATCTTTTTGATTAGGATAATCAGTTCTATATTTCCTTGTAAAAGAGAACAGCTTGCAAATTGTTTTGCTATTGTCCCTCTTCTTATGTTACATTTCCTATTTTTCCTTGAAACATTATCTCAAACTTTGAGATATTTTGTAAACAATTTATTTGTATAAATACTTCATCATTCGAAGTATTCAGTGTGGAATAAAATTTCTCAAGACTACTATAGTCATTTTTCTAGATATATTGAAGTTGGTGTGAGTCAATTAGCGAGGCAGCAGACTGGAAACGAGATTAGAGACATCATAACTAAGGATTCTCGTGGTGACAAGATAAGTCTAGTCTTCTTCCTGTTTTCATTGTTTTTCTTTAAAAAGTTTACATACATTCATTAAATGTATTTCTATCTTTAATGATCAACTAAGGATAATTTAGACAAGATTAGTGATAAAAATCTCCCTGTTTTTAACTAGTTGGCATTATTATGTTTTCTACTTGATAACCGGACTATAGAATTCTTAATTGCTCTAGGTCCCTGTTTGATTCCCTTCTTCAATCTTCTTTGTCTGTAACTTAATGATTCGTAAGTTCCCTTTTGTTCAGATTTCACCCATTCCATCAACAAAGCCTATACAAAGCCTTAGAAGGTCATCTACCTTGCCCTTAGTACGTTTTCATCTTTAAGTCTTATTTCCTAGCTCTGCTTGCCTAGAAATTTGACTCCATTGCAAAATTTTCTAGTAGATCCCTCTGGTTTACCTTGAAACACTTTTTTATTCCTACCACACTTTCAAAACAAGTCCCACTGCCCATTCATAGCTAGCCTAAAACCCTTTACCAAAACAAAGCTAAATTTTAAGGAGAGATCCCTCTCCGGAACTCAGGAAGGCTAGATCCTGAATTCTAAAGCGGTTCTTGGTTACCGTTGGTTTTCTTAACTAAAAAAATCCTCATCCCACAACCTGAGAATTACTAGGGTGATAACATACTGGCAACCATACTGGGACTAACTACTCTCCAGTTTTAAGTTTAATCTTAAAGGAAGATTTTTAAAATGTATCTTTTCTACTTTAAGATTAAGTTTAAAGGTTGTGGGTAATATAATAACAACTCTACTAGGGAAACTAACATTTTTCTTCAGAAATATTTAACAGGTTCAGATCGAATCTATGATGGTGGACAGTGATCAGACACACAAAGGTTAAAATCATCCACCTGGCGACTCCAAATCAATTTCACAATCAAGACTCCACTGGAGGAATGAACCTGGAAGGACAATATGGAAAGATCAGGCTTTCAACTTGGATCTTAATCCAAGACATTATGTTCTTTCTCGTTAATAAAGTTTTTCAATATGTATTGTATTTTATATAATGATCTAAGTTGGTTTTACAGATACCGTGGCCTTTCGTTATGGCTTATTTTCAAGATGATCCAAGAATAAAACGAAGATATGCTCCCATGAGAAGATATCACATACCTGGATTTCCACACAAACTACCAAAGGTAAATTGGGGTGAAAATCTGCCCATGTTTCAAGATGAGAATATTGATGATCCTTTACTACATCTCACTAAATTTCATATACACTCATCAAGATTTAAGGGCGATTGGCATGAGGATTGCCTCATGAAGATATTCATGGAAACCTTAGAAGGAAAAGCAAGAGAATGGTACGATGCTCTCAAACCTGCAAGTTTGTTTTCTCTAAAATATTTTCATAATTTATGAGCATTACAAAGAAGATTTTCCATCTTTATCATTAGCTGAAAATTGTTGTGATCAAGTTGAAGATCTTATACTTTACCTTAAAAATATTGATAAAGATTTTGGAAATTGGTTTCCTAAAGATTTATTAGAAGAAGTCCAGAATTTTCATTCTCAAGTTAAATGTCATAATAATAAGGAGGATTTAAACAAATATGAAATAGATCAGGAGATGAATCAAGATCCACAAAGCCCCTCTATATAAAAAAATGATGTTTCATTTAATTTTTTGAATGAAGTTAAAGAAAATATTCAACCTCATGATCATCTTTTATATAAGAGAAAAAACAATTGTCATTTCAATCTAAGAATTCAGAAATTCCCACCCCCCCCTCACCGAAGAAGAAATTAATTTGCTTCTAAACATGCAACCATCCTCAAAATATTTACATAATGAAGAAATTGTTTCTACTTATTCTAAGGTTGATGAATGTACTAAAGATCTTATCCATGAAGAAACAGAAGAACAAGTTGATGCTCATGTTATTCTACCCTCCCAAAAAGGCCCATTGCTTGATAGCACTCCTATTGAGCAAAATAATGACTTTCAAATAGAATGCAACCAATCTAATCAAGATATATTAGGATTGTTGGAAGAAAAATCTACTGATCCAATGTTTGTAATTGTTGACATTCCTTCTTCTAAATATTTGCCTAAATATGATCAGTATGATGATAATTATGTTCTCCCAATTCAAGATAATTTCCCAGAACAATCACTAGCTATTTTAAGGGATGAGATATTAGAACTTCAGCTTGATGAGGATTTTTTAAGAGCTTTCTTTCTTCTTTTGAAATCAATAAAATATTCTCCTAAACTGAAAATATGTGTTCTTGAGATAATTTCTGAAAATTATGAAAATGAAATCAAACTTTTGCATTCTCAAATTTAGTCATACAATTTCTGAAATCCTAAAGAATTCTTTGAAAATATTCCTTCTCCAAAGCAAGAAGAAATGGTAATACCTTTTGACTTGCATATTGAAGATAATTATTCTTTCAAACACAAGACTGAAGAAATAGTTTCATGGTCTAATATTCATAATTCAATTGAACAATTAGTCATTGAAGGCCTAGAGGTAAATAACATACATCATGCTTTTATTGATCCTATATTAGATTATATGGATAATCTTTTTAGCCCAAATCTGCAAATATGTTTTCTCTATAAGGATCAAATATATCAGCAATTTCCATTTCACATCTTATCATTGATTATGAAGACACATGATCAAGTTATACTTCCAAGTTTGATCACAAGTAATCAAGTTATCCACTTATTTTTACAACTACTTGATTGGCTTCATTGGCATTTTTTGTATTACCTGATTCAATAAGATTTTTAGTGGATTAGAGTAGGTAGATGAGTGCCAATAAGCTTAGAATTTTGAGCATTTTTTTTTTAGTTTTTAATTTTCAGCTAGTTTTTCATTAAGATTTAAAGCCAAGGATGAGGTCCTAAAGATGTTTAAGATCTATAAGTTGGTTTGAAAATTGTTGTGTGTTGTTTTAGTTTCAGATCAGATTTTAGTTTGCAGAAGACAGAAGACACTTACTAAGATCATCAAAGGTCAAAGATGAAGGCTATTGATCTCAGAGTTCTTGACATTTCACCAGGAAATGCCATCCCCAAGTGAAGCCGATGTTAGTGACCTATAATATAGGATTCATAATTTTGACTTGACTGTTGGTAATCTTGTAAATTTGTATATGCTTTGCCTTCTACAAATTGTATTCACATATTTTGTAAAAATCAAAAAATATATATATATATCAAAAAAAGGGTAAAAAGTCCTAAAAGAAAAATCAAAGGACTTAAAAAAAATAAAAGACCCCAAAAGAAAAATGAATAAAAAATGAAAGTATGCAAGCATAAATGCCACTACTTTTTACCTTTTGACTATGGCAGAGTGTCAATAATTGCCATAGTCCATGATGAGTTAAACAGTTTAATCTTGACTTGTCATGTTTCAATTTCACTTGTTGTAGATAGAGAATAAAGAATTGTCATACAGTCTAATCATGACAATTCAGTACTTAGGTAGAGAATAAGTGAATTAAATAGTTTAATCTAGATTCCCGGTTGAAATAAGTGTAGAATTAGATAGTTTTATTGCTTCCTGAAAAAATAAATGTTGTAAAGGTTGCTAGCACAAATGCACCTGATCAAAATGGAAGAAAAAATGTTAGCGGTAAAATTGGGTAGGTAGAAGAAGGTGAAGAAGCATCGATGTAAATATTATTCACCAAGGCTGCAAATAAATAATTCCCCCTTCCCATAGTCATTAAACATTCTAAGCTATCAGTCAGAAAGGCTCAAGGCATTTCCTTGACTTCTGTTGGGACCGGAACCAGGGCTCTATAGCTGATTAGTGGAAAATGTTAAATTTCTATATTAACCCCTCAACTCACATCATTATTCCATTTCATGCATTCATTCCCCTGAATAATCCTAAATAAAACTCCATTTTTACTTAAAGACACTATAATTCCCATTTGATTAATTTCCATCATCACATGAGAAACATTAAACCCTTAAAATTACATTATATCTTAAGTTAAAGTGATAAGATTAATGCAAACTATCTTTTAAACTTCACTTTACTTGGTTATGTTTATGTATTTTGAGTATACCTTGTCCCATTTTCATATTAACTTCAACTTATTTAATAACTCCCTATAGAAATAACATTTTCCTATTATATAAATCCTTTTATATAAATAGCCCCAAAAACCCATATATTTTAACTTTAGCCAAAGTTATTTAATCCCCACATGTTTAAATAAAACACCCGCATTACAACCCCTTTGGCTAAAACATATCTTTATGTATAATCCCGCCCCCTATGGTAACTAAATCACCTTGATTTTAATTACTATATAATAAAATTTTATGAAAAACTCTTAAACATGTGTTAATATATGTTAAAAACAAAAAATATTAGAAAACCTGAAGTTTCATTCAAACTAAAATTCATAACCCTCCCCTTGTGTATTTTCTGTCCCAACTCTCTTTACCCAAGGTTAAAATATAATCTAACTTTTTCCCCGATGCATATCCCTTCACTGAAAACATATAACCTTGGTTAAAATCCTTTTAAATACCCCTCCCGATCACTTTTCCTATATACAAAGTATGTTTGTATATAAAACTTGACAAAATCATTTTCCCATCGGGCTTAATCCTAACCCTATGATCCCCAACATCCAGTTAATCCAACGGTTATTATCAAACGCTACATGTTTATTTCATTTTTTATCCCTTCCCCTATCACGCAACATGATAATCGTCAGATCTTTATTCACTTCAAGATCCTACGGCCCTAAACGATCCCGATGACTTTCCTTTCCCCGCACCTTTTCTTTTAATCGTGACCCTTCTCTTAAAAGAGCCAGATCCGACAGCCGATACCTCATATCACTCCCATAAAATGATCGATTGAAATTTTATAAAATCTACGCGATATGGGTGGTTTTCCCAAACCACCCCATGTCGACGTGTCATAAAATAATTGGATCGTGCTCAAAAAGTAAAAATCCGCTGACCGCTTTGGAGCCACATGATAAGCCACTTAGCTCAATCCAAAACTACTCCCGCCATTCTTGCAATTAATAAAATTGAAATGTGATTGGAATTCAGTTTAATGCATTAAAATTTGACATTTTTCATTACATTTCACCTATTTTACACAGTAAACCTTTGAGAACCCATTGCAGAGCCTCCTTTCACCATTTTCGAAGCTGTTTGTGAAACAATTTACCAGTTAAACTACCATTTTCTTTGCAATTCAAACACAAAGAGCCACCATATCCTCTGTTAAGCCAAATTTTCCAGAAATTGAAGACTTTCGAAGCACCTGCAACTCAAACAATCGAAATTATACCTGTAAAGGTATTTTTCATCAATCTCATCCATAAAAGCTTCAATTTTAAAGGAAAAAACACCAATTTATCAGTTATTTCCTGTAATTATCCTAATTGCCCATATAGATATTGCAAAAAACATTCAAAGTACAGGGGAAACCCTGTCAAATTTTCCCCAAAATCCCTCATTTTTGTTCTAGCAAGTTTAACCCACTCCTTGATCATTTTCACTGTTGAAATTGATCATAGCCTTCTTCTGAGCATTAAAAATCATTTTTTCCATTCAGAACCCTGCTCAGAATCCAATTTCACCAGAAAAATCATTCAAAAGCCCCTTGCTTCCAAAAGAAGAACTTAGCAAATAGTTTAAGCTTGCTCTGTTCAGCTAAAAATGATGAAGAAACAAGTAACCCCCAAATCAGGAGGCCCAAAACCTCAAAAGAAAGCCTCTGCTAAAATCCCTCAGCCTGAGTCTTCTAAACTTGATAAACCCACCCCTGCACTCACTACTGATTCCACTGAAGTTTTTAGGCTTGTCCAACCTCCAGTTACTTCACAAGAAAATAGTCCTCTTGTTGATCTTGATTACAGAATTTTTGACCCTACAGTTGAGTTCAATTTACTTGATGTCTATAACTGGTGTTTTGGAAAATCTATAGAGAAAAATGATAAAGATATACCAGTTTGGGATTCCAATCTGCTAAAATACATTCTCTCTCTTACTCATTCAGCCCCTGATTTTGTCAGATTGTGTCAGTCATATTATCTTCCAGACCAGAGGTGCATTTTCAATAAAGATAGGGAGGTCATATTTTATATCAATACAAAATCCATAAACTCTATGCTGCAACTAAACCATGACCCCAATTTTGCTTCATTTTCAATAGAGGATTTAACTCAGCTTTACCTAGACCTAGATTTTGCTTCCAAGTTCAAAATCTTTCAGACTTTTTGCCCCACCCAGGTTGATATCCCTAAGCTTAATCCTCCATTTGATACATTTGACTTTCCAAGTGAAACAAGGCAGATTGTCTCCATGCTGTCATTTATACTAGGATATAACAGTGATGAGTTCACTGATGTTGCTATCTTAGGTTTTCTGTCTACTTTGAGTCCTGGCCAACCTCCATCCATTGTATACAACTTTTCCAAGTTCATTTCAGAAAACATGCACTACCAATTGTCTAGATTGCCAGAAGAAGGAGTCTTTAGATATACTTCATATCTACTTCATCTCTTTTTTTATTATCAAGCAGACAAATTTCCTATTGAGTTTTAGAAGATAGATCCAGAAGGGAATGTACTTTCAGTTGTGTTTTGGTCATCAATTTTGAGAAAATGGAACAGGGAATACAACTATGCAGACTTCAATGACTTGTTTATAGTACCTACCATGAATTTATTGAATAAGGAAAAGACCCCTAGAATTAATGAAGAAACAAAGAGGATCTTACAGCTATCTGAGAGCTGTAAAACAAGGGATTGGTACTTGTACAAGACCTACACAGAGATCAGAATATATGGTGCACTCTTGGCCCCATATAAGCTGCCTAGATTTGCAACAACAAGAATTTTTGCTCTAGAATATTTGAGGCAACTGTTGAATGCAGATGAAGTCAATTTCATGGCTTTCAGAAAAAAGACTCAGTTTACACTGAAAAATCAAGTTGGGCCATTTATTATGAACAACAGAGAAGCAGCAAATGAGATTAATGTCAAGTTGAAAGAATACAAATTCCCATATAGCTTTATCTGGAAATATGATCCTCGGGGTGTTTTAAGTCAAATCAGATTGAAATGCAAATTGTCTATTTTCTTGCATGATCCCAAGCCTCAAATTGAAAAATATGCCAATAAACTTGAGTGGGAGCCAAATAATTTATTTGATGATGACTCACAGGGCATGCAGGGAAACAATGGAAACGATAAACAGTTGAATCAAGCACAGGTTTTTATGGTCAAAAAAGAAACTGAAATTCTTCATAAAAGAAGCAGGAAAATCGCATGAAGAAATCATATTTTACTATTACCTTAAGGTAAAAATTCAGGGTTAAAGTGTATCAGATTGTCAAAAATTATCAGTAAAAATAATGTTACTGCTAGTTATTTTTCAACTACAGCAGTAAAACAGTGAAAATCAAATGATAAAGAGTATCAGAGTAGAAAGTAAAAATAAAGAGTGATCTACAAGCTATCTTCCACGAGATAATGCATCCAATGCCAACAATACTTACAGCACATCATAAAATATTTTTGATTAGGATAATCAGTTCTATATTTCCTTGTAAAAGAGAACAGCTTGCAATTTTTTTTGTTGTTGTCCCGCTTCTTATGTTACATTTCCTATTTTTCCTTGAAACATTATCTCAAACTTTGAGATATTTTGTAAACAATATATTTGTATAAATACTTCATCATTCGAAGTATTCAGTGTGGAATAAAATTTCTTAAGACTACTATAGTCATTTTGCTGGATATATTGAAGTTGGTGTGAGTCAATTAGCGAAGCAGCAGACTGGAAACGATATTAGAGACATCATAACTAAGGATTCTCGTGGTGACGAGATAAGTCTAGTCTTCTTCCTGTTTTCATTGTTTTTCTTTAAAAATTTTACAAACATTCATTAAATGTGTTTCTATCTTTAATGATCAACTAAGGAGAATTTAGACAGGATTAGTTATAAAAAGCTCCATGTTTTTAACTAGTTGGCATTATTATGTTTTCTGCTTGATAACCGAAATATAGAATTCTTAATTGCTCTAGGTCCATGTTTGATTCCCTTCTTCAATCTTCTTTGTCTGTAACTTAAGGATTCTTAAGTGCCCTTTTGTTCAGATTTCACCCATTCCATCAACAAAGCCTATACAAGGCCTTAGAAGGTCATCTACCCTGCCCTTAGTACATTTGCATATTTAAGTCTTATTTCCTAGCTCTGCTTGCCTAGAAAGTTGACTCCATTGCCCAATTTTATGGTAGATCCCTCTGGTTTACCATGAAACACTTTTTTATTCCTACTACACTTTCAAAACAAGTCCCACTGCCCATTCATAGCTAGCCTAAAACCATTTACCAAAACTAAGTTAAATTTTAAGGAGAGATCCCTCTCCGGAACTCAGGAAGGCTAGATCCTGAATTCTAAAGCGGTTCTTGGTTACCCCTGGTTTTCTTAACTACAAAAATCCTCATCCCACAACCTGAGAATTACTAGGGTGATAACAAGGGTTAACAAGGGTTTCCATCATAACAATACAAAAACCCTAAACATAAAATGAATAGGTTTTCTAGATTTCATTAACATCCCTAAGTAGACTAGGGTTTCATAATTAATATTGACACACCCTTAGGTTAGGGTTTTACAATGAACCTTCTTAGGGTTTCACAAGAATCATAAAATTGTAATATAATGAGGGTATATTCAATCTAATTATTAATCTCCTTAACAATAATCTTTACAATTCAAAACCATAGACATAATGATGTGGGTAACGTAAAGAAATTTTAAAAGAGAATGAACATACATTTTACATGAAGAGAACTCTATAACAAGGCTTATAGCCTAATGCATACCTCGAGTTGTTCCTTACAAACCTTATAGGACACCAATTCTTGAAGGGATTCCTTTGCAACTAAAAGTATATCCTTTCAAGTCTCCTCCATAATCTTAGAGTATTTAGCAGGCTTTCCTAACTAAGGAAAAATATAAAGGTTATTAGTACATAATACAAACAAAATCTTTATGTGCGAAGGAAACTAAACATGAAATTATAAATAAAAAAAATAACGTAATACTCATCTTTTGGTAAAATGGTGGAGGATCCCTCTTAATCCAATATTGAGGGAAACCTACAAATTATCAAAATAAAAGGTGTTCTAATAAGACAGGTTAGACCTACAAGTTCTAAAAAATAAAAGCATAAAGGAAAACAATTCAAAACTTAGATAGAAGAACAAGAGGGATAATAGAGAGGGGACTTAGTAGTATAATTCCTTGACTTCTGATTCTTTGGTCTTGTTCTTCTTAGGTGGATATTAATCAGAAATATTTCCATGTTCTCTTTCTCTCTTCCCATTCCTTGGATTCTCCAAAGATTGATTTTTATAATGACCCATCTTATGATAATTGTAGCATTCAATATTTAATAGGTCTACTTTATTTTTTTGTCCTTTTAACTTCTTGAACGTTCATTTATTCTTGTGATGAGCGGAATAGGAATTTGAAATGTTTTCTTCTCCATCTTCCTTCTTGTTGTTTCTAAGGATATTTTGGCTTCTTCTTTATTGCATGCATTCCACATGTGTTCAAATGTTGAAGTATTTTTCCAACTATTGATTCCTAATGCAAGAGCACTCCAATATTTCAATGGACCTAGAAGAGCGATAATGATGAGCTCATTTTTCTGGTACAATTTCATCTATTGCCTGAAGTTCATCTATGATTATAGATATCCTTATAAATAAGGACGCTACAGTATTGTCTTTCTTCATCTAAATAGTTATTAATTCATTCTTGAGGCTTGCTATTTAAACAATGTTTTTTATGATGAATAATTTGGATAGAGCCTCATACATTTCTTGAGTAGAATCTATGTTGGACATGTACGTAATGAGGTTTTATTTTACTCCATCCACTATTAGGTTCATGGCAAAGATTTTGGTTTCTCTGAACTTTTCTTTCTCTGCTTCATCTGTAGGCTTCTTGATTTTTTGTAGAAACAAATCAAAAACTTTATTCTTTTCGAGGATGACATCTATTATCTTTTTCTAGGACCTGTAGTTAGAGGCTCCTTCTAATTTGTTTTCTCCCTTCATTCAGTTATACATAGTTCCTGTAGATAGTATATTTATCTTCTTATGTAGCCCCTTCTCCTTAATGACCTTATTTCAATCTCCTTTTCTTCATTAGATCTTCAGGATGCAATTTTCCTCCTTCTTCACCTTAGCTCTGATACCATGTTGGAAAATCAGAAAGGCAGAAAAATATTCTCTTGTTAATAATTATTTGTGATTTAATTTTGTTCTTATTATCTTTCTTACATTATTATTTTATGATAGTTCATCAAGCAATTACCAAAACCAAAACATGAAGATCAAGAACACCATATGTAGGTGCAAAACAAGGGAAAAAACCCTATATAGGGGTAAACCCAGTCAAGAACTCTTCCTTTAGTAATTCAAATGAGATAGACTAAGACCTTAGACCTACATACCTTCCTCCTCCACCAAGTCATCCTTTCAATGAGATACAACAACCTTCAATAGTATCTTCTTGTCCAGCAGCTATAGTCTAGCATCAACCCAGAAATTGCGGCCCCAGCTTCACCAGCGACTTCAGAATTTCAACCTCCCTAGAAATTACAGAATTTAGGCCCCTACAGAAGCATTATAGCTTCACACGTGTGGGAAAAAGAGAGATAATTTGACTTCTCATGCTTGTGAGAGACCTCCTTCTCCTTTGATTTCCTTTTTCTTCTTCGTCCTTGAAATTCGCATTTTATCTTGCCCCAGAAGTTGCATATGGAACTTGTTGTGAGTGAGTGACAAATGAGGTCGATTTATTGCTTATATATAGTGATTCTTCCCCTATTTTAGGTCTACTTGTCCAGTTTGAGGCTGACTTGGTGGAGGAGGCTTAATTGACCTATTTTACAATAAAATAAATTTATTCTTTGACAAATAATTCCCAATAAGGGTCTTTTGCAATATGGCAAGGACAAGGACACTTGATATAAACCCTAGAAGACTTTAATGGAGGCTTTGAACTGAAAAAAATGACCCAAACATGAAACCCATGCTTTAATAAGTCAATTTATTTAATAATAAAATTTATTTTTCTATCCGTTTATAAATAAATTGCATCATGACTCAAATACAATTATGAAGGTCGACACTAGTTACATTCTTCAGCGCCTGGAACTTAATGAAACTTTCCAAAACCATGAATGACACAAGGAAAAATCCTTCCATACACACTTTAGATAGGAACTTTACCTAACCAAGCCTAATCATGACAGTCATTTTTTCAAACACATCATGAACATGAAATGTATAGGACATAAATGCACATTTGAACATAGGGATCTCATACTTATCTCAGAATCATAAAGAAGGTATGTTGCCCTCTCATTATAGATGTAATATCATCTATTAGGTCATGAATTCATTAACATTTCATTTACGAACCAAAACATGATGAGAACCATAACTCAAATATGTCATAAACCATGCTTATAACCAACATATAACCAGATAAATATCAATGATAGAACAACTATTAAATCAATGTCATAAGAAGTACATTTACCCATAAAATACAAGAGGAAAAGAGCTCGTATTAACATATGAAAAATTCAACAAAGTCGGGGACTTCCACATACCACTCGACCATAGATAGGGCTAAACAAAATCTCTCTTTTAGCAAATCACCCTTGTGCCACATTCCAAGCATGAATGTGGGATATCATGGAATGAATAAACCAACTCAACCCTCAACCAGCGATTCCACCTCACGATCAGACATCATTAACCATCACTATATCAGTCTCTACCAAATTTGTACAGGGATCAAGAGTGTTTGTTCTAAGGCTTCCAGGACTATTAACTCAACCCACACCTATCGTCGGGCTTCAGAGAATTTTTCCAACCAAGGCTTCCAGGACTAGTAAATAAACCCAAGTTATTATAGGGATTCTAGAGCGTTTTTCCAACCAAGGCTTTAGGAACTAATAACTCAACCCATAGCCATAAGGAACATGAGCATCAATCAAAAAAAAATAGGGAAAATCCACAACACCATGGCTATCCATGAAATGTAAATTCTAGGAAAAACCACTGTCAATCCATAGAATCCTCCATGCCAATGACAGATCATGACCAAACATATTCAATGCATGCCAAACCTAGCAAGGAAATCATACACGAAACTCGGTACCTACAAATTAAACTCGTTTTAGTTGTTGATCCCAGTGTTCCCTTACTCTTTCCTTATTTTTCTTTGCCTTATTGCTCCAAATCCAATGTAGGCCCAAAATCATCTAAGAGTGATCCAAGAAAATCTAAGTGTGAAAGGGTGTGATAGGGAGAATAGAATGAGAGTGCCAAATACTAAATTGACAAAAGCTTTGAACTGATCCTCAAAATAATTTTTATCAATGAGGCCTCTATTTTCTTCATTTTCCATTATTTTCCTTCATTTTCCTCCTTACATGTAACTGATGACCTTTCACCTTCCTTTTCTCCTAATTTCCATTATTTTCATAAATAAATGCCAATAAATTCCACTTTACCTTTCCAAAACCTTTTCCATTGGTTTTTCCAATTTCCTTGGCCATTTATTAATCACAAGTGATTCCCCATCACTATGTTTTTTCCCAACATTCAGCTTGGAATATGTGTCCCATGACCTTGGTCTTATTTTTCCTTTATTACATGGATTTTTAACTAGGGTTGTTACAATCTATCCCTAAGCTATAACTATTTTTCACTAGTTTTACTCCCCAACTACACCCATAACACTTCATGCATGTGGTTGGGAGTCTATAATCTCACCCACCCATAGGCATGTCTCCATGCGGTTATGACCCAATTTCCTTTGTTTTATGCATGCGGTCGCAAGATCTATGCCACTTTTCAAGATAGCCTCCATAACACTTCCCATAACTTCTTGTAACTTTCCAAAATCATGACAATGAAGATAACAATGCTAAACAAAATATTGAGCAAGATCTTGGGCTAGACATGCCTAATACAAGATAGATGTTTCATCAAAGAGATAGTGAACATATAAGCTACAGGCCAAGAATGCATATCTAATCATAAAATTTTGAACTTCATCTGAAAATCACCAAGAATGCTCTATGCCCTCTTAAGCTAGCTTCAACAACACTTGTTATCGCATGCATTCATTAGCCATTCAATAACTTATCAAATCATGAACAAGAGCCATAGCTAGATCACATCGTAAAACCATGCATATAACCAACATATAACCATAATAGAAACTATGACAAATAAGCCATAATATCACCATAATATCCAATACAAATGCTCATAGATCACAATAGGAAAATAACTCATATTAACATATCAAAATGTCAACCAATTCGGGTACTTCCATGTACCACCCAACCATAGATTGTGTTGAAACAAATCTCTCTTTTATCCAATCACCCCCATGCCATATTCCAAGCATGAATGTGGTATCATAAGGTATAAAATCAAAATAAAA
The DNA here is from genome assembly GCA_034641835.2 of Pinus albicaulis. Taxonomy (NCBI): domain Eukaryota; kingdom Viridiplantae; phylum Streptophyta; class Pinopsida; order Pinales; family Pinaceae; genus Pinus; species Pinus albicaulis. Next base: position 910,519,722 of record CM076579.1, on the reverse strand, counting down.
CCAACCAAGGATTCCATAGGCCAAACCACCTTAACCCTCAAGCATAGCCATTTCACCTCTATGGTCCATAAATCACTAACATCAACCATATTGTTCTCTACCCAAGTTTTCCAGGGCTCCAAGAACTAGTAACTCATCCCACAGCCTCAAGGGAACCCAAGATGTTACATGGCTCCAGAGAATCTCTCCCATCGCAACCCACAGCCTCCAAGGAACCCAAGTTATTTTATGGCTCCAGATAATTTTTCCCAACCCACAGCCATAGGGAACCTGAGAACCAATTAGAAAACCAAATGGAGAACCCACTACATCATGGTTATCTAGGAAATGGAAAGGCAAGGCTAAAACCACTATCAATCCAGGAAAATCCCATGCCAATGATAACAAACATAATCAAATAAACAATGCATGCACCATGCATTCAGATCCCAGCATGTCACATGCACACTCTTACCTCCAATCCATAACTATTTTTTGTCCTTACTTGCAGTTTTCGAAGCTTCCTCTCGTGCTCACTTGTTTTCCATTGCTTGGTTTTCCAACTGCTTGTTCTCTCTCTGTTTCTACACCTAATCAAAAGTTGGGCAAAAGTTGTCAATTTTTTCCCAGGTTCCTTTTTATCATTGATGTTTAGTCTCTTCCTTTCATTTTTTCTTTCTCTTTCATTTTCCTTCATTTTTTCTCTAATTTTCCTTGCATGCATATTTGTTTCTCTTCACCTTCCTTTTCTCCTAGTTTGCTTTATTTTCGTAATTAAATGCCATTTATTGCCTCTTCTCCTTTTCCAATGCCTTTTCCAATTTCCATAGCCATTATTAAACTGCAAGTGATGCTCACTATAATGTTTTCCCTCCCTTCAACTTGGAATAGGTGTCCTATGACATTTTCCTTTATTTTATTTACATGGAAAATCAACTAGGGGTTGGTACAGTCATGTCGACACCCTTTTCATGCCTGACAAGGCAAAGGGGTAATGTTCACTTTCATGTTAGAACAAGTGGAGCACTCCACCACTATCCATATTTATTTAAACAAAATATAATTTTTTATATTTTTTAACTATTTGTTTTATTTTATTTTTTTAAGTATGACTTTTTTGTTTTCCTAAGAAAATTATTTGTTTCTTAAAATTAAACATTTTTATTAAAATAAATTATTAATGATTATATTTATTTTATTTATTTTAAATTTATGTTTTATTATTTTTTTGGTTTGTATTTTGTTTTTTTTTTTATGATTTGAAATTTTTTTTCAACAAAACAGTTACGATTGTATTTATAAAAAGTTGGTTTCAAGTTGAGTTCCATTTACATATTCACTGGAATCTTTTGATTCTAGATTTTGTTTCGTCCAAAAAACACCTTTGCTTCTACTACACTTCCTTCTTGCTATATTCCTGAACTTATTACACTTGTATATCTTCCATAAAACTCCTAGAACTATTGCATATTTGAAGAACATATATCAAACGAGAAAGTAGTAAACTAGCTACAGTTGTTTTCCCTTCTTCAACATTATCTTCAGCAGTTACCTCATCCTCTTGCTCCAACCTATTATCGCTTCGCCAAACCCTCCTTGATCTCCTCTATTCTAGATTTGACTAAGGATACAAGCTTTTCTAGCTAGAGATCCATCGTCTCCATCTTTACCCGAATCCTTTCTAACTTGACTTGGAGAAGACCGATTATCTGATTGACAAGAAGCATTTGATATTGATTTCCTTAATCCAACATTTCCCATTAATTGTTCAATAGAAATAATATATGCTCCATGGTGGTATTTATGTAATAGAGTTGACTAGTAATGTCATCATTCTCCTGCACAACCGAGAATTGTGGCACCCCTTCCATCTTTGTTGCTTCTTGTCGACCGAGTAGTTCACCAAAGGGATTAGCTAATCCAAACACAAACCATTGCTCTAAGAAGATAAACATTGTATCAAGCTTCTGGTCATTTATATATTGATCACCCACTTTATTTCCCTTATCCATCGTTGCTCATCCTACGACTTTTATTCTATAGTTCGAGATCTCCTCCATTACTATGTTAGAGATGAAGCGTGTCAAAATTAACTTATAACTAAGGATTTCAATCCACATCTCCTTCATGAAGTTACTGAGGATGGTTCCTGGCCACTAGTTGTCCTCTTCCTTAAAGTAATACTCATTGCTTGGCCAAGTGTGAAATGAATTCCCGATACCTTCATTTATGTATACCTCTAGATAATTTGACAGGTTCTCCAGCTAGTGACAACCTATGGCATGCATATGGGGGGATCGCGAGGTCCCTTTATTTCTTCATGCATTTTTGTAATGCTTATTCCTCCATATTCTTGAGATGATATTGCAATGATCATGGAAATGGTCTAAATAAGCAACTTTCCTTATTTTGGGATAACATCCCTTGTTCCAAGGAGACACCTTCGTTGGCTAAGGCATCCATTTTGACATTCAAGTGCCTTTTAACATGATAGAACTTGATGACCTCGAACTTTCTAATTTTCTTGTTAATCCTCTGCAAAATAGGGGCTTGATCATTGTATGAGGTTCTGCTAGCTTATTCACTTGTTGGATAATTATCATTGAGTCTGCAATTACCAGCAAATGTTGTATTTTCTTTGATATAACCATTTTTAGTTGAAGGCACAAGGTCGGGAATTCTACTTGGTTATTTGTAGTGCTCTCCAATCCTCAAACAAATTGTATTTCGGTTTCTTTATCAAGGCGATAGATAACCCCTCCCACTCCTGCCTCCCTTGATTTGATTTTTTTTATTTCTTAATTATTTTAATATTTTTAATTTTTTGAAATTTTTAATTAATGTTTTCTATTTTTCTTAGAAGTTTCTAATTTTAAAAAATAGATTTTATTAATTTTAATTATAATGGTTAATTTTGTTCTGAGTTTTAATAATTTTATCTTTCTCTTTATATTTTTTTTAAGAAAAAAAAAGAAAATTATTTTAAAAATTAACTTTTTCCAGGCTTAAATTATGAAGGTCATTTTTTTTTAAATATAAGAAGAATATATTTCATTAATATTATAAAATTAAAAGTTATAATTTATTCTTTCATTTAAGAAAATGGCATTAAGGGAGGTATCTCTAAATATTTTAAGCATTTAAAGTTGCAAGTGGACCATCAATGTGGAATAAACATATTTGTATCGTGCTGACTTTAAACATCAACAAGGACGTACGAGACGTACGTTTGGTATCGGGTATATATTTTTAATGCTCTTGTAAAAATATGCCAAGACATCTATTAAGATTAGATGGTGTTTTAAAAGGAGAGATTACAACCTAGGAGAAGATTTTATAGAGATTTGTGCATCATTCTTGAAAGACATTAGAAAAGAAATGTAAGTTTCTTTATTCATATTTATTTAGTATGCCTTTTTTTAATTATCATTTTATTTTTAAAAACTTATTTATCACTAAAATGTTATGTCTTTTTTTGAAAGAATCCATGTCATTTTCAATTATGTTGGAGCGAATTTATGATAAAAAATATATATCATGAAAGTGATTGATAGATTTTATACTATTAAAGTACAAGAAAAAAGGAACGAAAAGCAATAGAACTTGAAATTATCATAATAGATACACACGATCAAGAAACAATAATAAAAAGCATCAATCTAATAAGGCTAGAAAAGTGATCTTTCAACTTGTGGAAACTCAATATGAAGATGGTTTTTTTTTTTGTATAGGCTATGAAGTTAGCACTCTTTTTTAAAAGAGGAAAAACCATTTTTTTTTAAAAACAGAAAGTATACCCAAGGATATTTCTATTCCAATTGATCATGAGAAATTTATTGATTTAGAAGAAACTCCTTTAAATTATAAGAGGAAGAAATCAAATATTGTTGTTCATTATGAAAAAACCATGGTTGTCGTTGAAGGTCATAGTGAAAGTTCTAAAGGCAACAAAGAAATCATAACACCATGTGTTGATTTAGAGGATGGTATTATTAAAAAACAAAATGCCATTCGAAATCAATTGAGGAAGGACAACTTGGTTGATGAGGGCTATATATTTCATTTGAATATTAGATCATTTTATAAATCCATAGAAGGACAAATGAAATACCAAGTTATAAATCCACACTACTTGCATTTCCATAACTTAAAATGTTGATTAGGTACAACCCATATGCACATGTGTTGACTACATGGTTCTTGATGATCTAATGGAGCTTCTCAGCAATGACACATTTGACAAATTAAAATGTTTTGACTATAGATATTATGTGATTATAGGAAACCATTTTGCAATGGCTAGAAGAGAACTGATGCAAGTATATCCCAATAACCTGCCTTTTGAAACAGTAAAATGTATCATTTATGTTTGTTTAACATATGTGGAAGAAAAATTATTGGCATGGGAACATAATACAAATAATGAGTATAGGATATCTATGAATTTTATCCAAATGGTCAAATTTACTCTTAACAAAGTTGAAGAACTATGTGATGCAAATAAGATAAATCTCAATACAAACTTTTGAAAACAATAATGTATGGAAATAGGAGAAAATCGCAAAGTAAGTGATGCATTCAGAGCTATGGATAGCTTTTCCCAATTAAGATGCAAGTTCTACAAAAACACAAACAATTTTTTTTTGCATTTAAAAAGGTATGTGAATTTAATATATTCATTTATAAGCTATTTTTATTTTATTACTTATAGATATATTTGTTTATTTCATTAAATATGCCTAAGAGGAATATAGACAAAGTATCGGATACATTCAAATGTTTCATTCAAAAAATTACATCTTAAAAATGTTGAACTTGACTATACTCTTTATCACTACATTTGGAACATGCTCAACATTTTCTAATATCAAATAATATTAGGTGATTATGAAAATATTGCAATGTTCATTCCTGAAAAGGATTATTCCCTATTTATTGTAGATATTGCTCATGGTTTTAATATGCAAAACTTTGGATATGATAGTCACCCTTATAGTTACCAAGTTTTCCATAAAGTGGTTATAAGTCAAAACATCACCACTTTGGAGATTTGTGACATTTCGTTCAAACACACAATTAGGATTAGTGTTATCAAGCTTCAAAGGCAAAGGAATTCAAGAATGCAACTTTTATAGAACATTTAAATTGTATGTTTAGTGATTTATATTATAAATAAATTTTATTTATGTACAAGTTAACTAAATTTTTACTATTTTATGTTACAGGCAAAAACCAAATCTTAATAGTTCCAAAGGTTGGCCACTTACAAGTGATACTGATATGGTACATGTTCAATCATGGAAAAAACATTATACTTATAAATCTATTCTTCTAAATGAAGTAAATGGAAAGAGTCATGGTCAAGTAATGGTTTATAATGATGTGGTTGGAAAATTAACATATAAGGAAAAAGATGTGAAATGAGAGATTGTTAACAATTGTCAAAGCCCACAAGCATTGATTAATTGTCTTTTAAATTTATGTTCAAATGAAGGAGATTGAGTTACGGATTTGTTCTTAGGTTTATGTAAGATTTAAGATATGAAATTGAACTTCAATCTTTATTATTTTTTAATTTATATGTGTTTATACTAATTTTCTTAGTTATTTCTTTTGTTCTTAGTGATTAGGTTCAATACTAGCATATTGCTTGCAAAAAATAATAAATTGCATAACCATTGAAAGTTTCGTTACAACGCAATTTTATTTAACGAAGAAATAATTTTATTAAAGGTTTTTCACATGCAATGCAAGAAGTTAGTTTGAGGAAATGAGATTTTAAGGAATCATGTTTAGCAATAATGTTAAAGGAACCCCAGACACTAATGGATTGATTGGAAAGAAATACTTTGAAGATTTACAAACAGCAAAAATAAAATAGAAGAGGAAAATGACCCAAGGAAGCACAAAATACCATGGAAGAAAATTAGCATGAATATCTTGAAGATGATGAATTTTGTTTATATGGTATTGTTGGCTGATTTTAAGATATACTCGAAAAACAAGTTCAATTTTGAAAACTATTAATAAATTATACTTGTAGTTGCGGGAGATTTTCGGTTCGGGTTTGGCGAAGTTAAGTCTGTGGAAACCCTAGATATTGTGTTAGGTCTTCAGCTGGGGGTGCAATATCTAAGATCAAATTCGCACAGGCATCTTGATTGGATCATGGGTGATGGTTGGCTAATCCCTGAGTCTGTGAACCCTTGAAGCTTTTTTCTAGTCCTGTAGATTATATTAGAGTCCTATGATTCATAGGCTCCATTGATGTTTAGCTATTCTCTTTTAGTTGATCAAATTGTAAATAATATTGTATTCTGCAAATGATTTACAAAACAATATATATATATATATATATATATGAAAAGAGGGTACAAAAAATGTATATGAGGAAAAGGGAAAAATAGAATAAAAAGAAAGAAAAAAAAATAGATCAAGAAACCCCAAAAAGAACGTGTAAATGTGTAGGAGTGAGCAAGCCTAAATGCCACTCAAGAAATAAAATGCATTAGTTTATAGTTAGAAATTTTGAATAAATGTGTTGCTAGCTAAAATGCCACATTCCAAACAGGATAGGTAAATTAGATAGCCTAATTATACTATTTAATCGTGATAAGATTAAAATTAAAATAGATTAAGATTAGTGAATAAGTTAAATCATATCATCTAATCATGATTAACAGATAGAAAAACTAGACAAAAATTCTCTTCCACTCCAAATGCAGCATGCATAAGTAATTAGGTGTCTTTTAAAGTTAAATTAGGGTTTAAAGTCATTTTAGTGTTAATTAGCATGAAGTTATGCTTAATCATGCTTTTAAGAACATGTAATAAATTCAAGGAGCATGAAATATAATACAAAGTTAAAAGTTTGGATAAAAATGAATGGTCAAGAATTCCCCCCGCCCAGATCAACGGTGGGGGAGCGATTTCTGGCCCCCCCAGAGCTCCATCGCACTTCGCTCGCAGGGGGGGTCCGAAATGGGTGGATCCATAGCCTAACGTGGCACTCTCACAATGTTTCGCACCGCACCCCCCCCCCCCGCCCCCCCGGACCAAAAAATATTCTTGGTTGACCGCCTACCCATCCAACAAGTACCCGCACACCACGACATTTCCCTACCCCACCATCGCTCTGCCCACTCAACAAAATTCCTCCACTCATCATCCGCCAAATCACCCTCCATACCCCACTCCCACAAATTCCCCTTCTGTTTGATTCGCCCTCACTGTGTCCGACTCGCCCTCACTGTGTCTGACTCGCTCCCAATTAAATACCGCCACCTGGCACTCCCCAACCTTGTCATCAAACCGCTACAACCATAAATTCCTCTCGCTCCAGTGCAACAGACCCGCTTCCCTTCTAACTCTAACCCTGCAACGGAAAATTAATCAAATTTATCTATTTAATACAAACGAATTGTAAAATCCCTTTTCCTTGTTTTTTCCATTACCAGCTGATATTCACAGTTTATCAAGTTATTACAGGAACTAGTAATTTGAGCATTGACCCCACCTCTGTACCTACCAAATACCCCCAAATCCAAGTAATTCGAACTTCTTTTCACCCCTCCTTATAATCTACTATTTGATTATGGCCCCTAAAGGAAAATCCCCTGAGAATAAAGGTAAGAAGGTAAAATAAAACCTGATGTTGCCTCCTCCCATAGTGATCAGGAGATCAAGTCTCTTGTAGAAAAATGCTCAAAAATGAAGTTGCTCAGAATTGGTCCGAACTAGATCGACTGGAAAGAGCTCGCCAAAACGATCCTGTAGCCGCAAACGGCACTCAAATCCGTTGCCGTATGGAGGAGATATTGCAGTTTGAATTTGCCCAATAACTTTCAATTTTGAAAGAAATTTTTTTAATATATGTGTTGGGATAATTTTATTTTTTATTAAGGTTTAATAAATTAATTAAATTATATAGTTTTGATATTTTATATGGTTTTTTATTAAATCATATATTATATTTAATTATATATTTTAATTAATTATTAAAAAAAAAAATTTAATTAAACCTTATTAAAATTTAAAAATTAAACCACATATATGTTTAAAACCCAACTTCGAAATAAGTTATGGTAATGTGGCAACATTCACCTTTTAAAACTTAACGTATGGGTCAAAGTTGTTATGGGCACGTTTTAAAAGTTCACGTGGGTTTTAAACAAAAAACGTGCGGAGTAAAACTTTTGTTGCACGCGGTGTGGTTCGACCCCAAGTCGGGGCGGACACAACGAATAATCTCGACCAACGGGCTACAAAGGCTGTGGTTTGTTTATAAAATGGCGCGAATATCTTTTTTAAAGTTGGAATGTTTGTTTGGCGCGCAGGTGGCGGGGTCGTGGTCCCGTGGACCAGCACTTGGAGCGGAAAATATTTAATGCATATTGTTTAAACCTTATCCAAAGCCGATCATAACTCAACGTATTGAAAAGATTTCCGGAGGATGTGGTCACGTGGACCTATATTTTAGCCCCCTCCCACTGGAGGCAGTTTCGGCAGTTCCTCTAATTTAGCGCCGACCTCCATATTTTTCGGAGCTATCTGGCAGTTAGCCAGACTTAGCTGGAGAGAATCTAGGAAAACTTCAGTTAGCCATAACTTTGGCTAGGGAAGTCCTTTTTGAACGAATTTTTTTTTTATTCTGGGGTATTGGATCATTCTGGAGCTGTTGGGAGTGTTTGCAAAGCCATCAGGGCACTCTATCAGAGAATTTACCAGCATTTTTGGTCGTGGAGCCACCAGGGCCTAAGGGAAGAAGAGTTGTTTTGGACTACCTTCATCCAATGGAGGTGTTTGTTTAGTCATTTTATACTGATTTGAGCCTTCTGAATCTTAATTTGTAGTGTATTTTTCCATTTTAGGCTTCTATACAGTTGTATTCACATTTTGAGCATTTAATCAAAGAGGAAAAAGCCTAATTAGAGGCTTTTGGACTCAATGAGGTAGCCCAAGAGAGGGGTGGAACCGCTTAAACAATTATTTGTTGTCATACTGTATAATTTTGCTGCATATTTTCAGATTATGCTCCTTTAAACAGTAAATTTTTATAACTAAACTTTTCCCAAGCAGGTTTAGACAGAGAACAAAACTTATTAGTTCATCTTCATACCACTATACTTCATTTGCAGAATACATAATCTTTCCTATTCACAGATTAAAGTTGGATTAATGAATACTTTGCACATAACAAATACTTTCATTGATCGGATCTATTACAGTGATTACATTTTATTTCTTTAGGCAGAGTCAGTTTGTGGGCGAGGTAACCTCTAGTTTCATCCTTTCTAGTAAAGGTGAAATAACCAGTAAAAGCCCCTTACTATCAATATCTGTATAAGAAATAATTTGTTCTCACAATTTCAGATCAGGTTGGTATCAGAGCCAGGTTTTGCTTAAGAGTTTGTGAAATTTGTGCAAGTAAATTGTATTATTCTACAAAATTTGATGCTTACTAGGTTGAAATTGCAAAGAGGGGAAGGTCAATTGGTTAGAGAACAAGTTAATCCTCAACCAAGGAAGGCTAGAGTGCCATTACATCCACCTTCCATTTCATCCTCAATAGCCTTAGAATTAGCCACAAACATGTCTTCCATAGAAGGAGAAGTACATGAGGAAATGGATCCCAAGGAAGAAGAAAGAGTCTTTAGAAAATATTTCTTGGACTTGACTGAGATGGTTAGGATCCTATACCAAGAGATAAATGATAGGATTGCTAGAGAAGGGTCTAGAAACCAAAAAGAAGAAGGAGATTCTTCAGGAGGAAAGAAAGAAAAGAAGGAGTCTAAGAAAGGGAATGGAGGAAATGGTTATCCTTCATCTCCATCGTCATCCTCTTCCTCCACATCATCCTCTTCTACTTCTGTTAATCAGTCACACAAAACAAAAACATCTCTTAAAAATCCTTTGTTAAAACTTGATGTGAAGTTTGATTTGCCGATGTTTAATGGTGATGTGAATGCAGAAAAATTGGATAACTGGATTAGACAGCTGGAAGTCGATCTAAGAATTCAGAATTTGCATGATGATGAAACAAAAATCTAATTAGCCTCTTTGAGAATGGATGGAGTAGCTTTGGTTTGGTGGGAAGCCAAGACTAGAGAGGAGATTAAAAAGCATGGTAAGATAACTCTAACATGGACTGAGTTTATTACTGCTATTAAGAAACAGTTTTATCCTCTTACTCATATTCAAAAAGAAATTATGAATTGGCAAAATTTTAGGCAACTTAAGGGTCAAAATGTGCAAGATTATACTCAAGAGTTTAGAAGGAGAGCACTTCTACTTGGAGTAGACTTACAAAGTCAAGACACCTTGTTGAAATACATAGGAGGTTTGCACAATTACATGCAACATACTATTCTAATGTTCAATCCTACCAGCTTAGATGAAGTCTGTGTGCAGGCTACACATTTAGAAGCTAGAGGAAAGAATATTTTTGATGAGGATAGTAATTTCAAAAACAAAGGAAAGAAGAGAGTTGAAAATTCAAGAAAAGAAAAAGGAAAGTTCTTTTGCAAGAACTGTTCTAAGACAAGTCATGATGAAGATCATTGCTAGAAGCTTCATCCTGAACTGAAACCAGAAAAATTCAAGAAAAAAAACAAGACCAAAGAAAAGGAGAAAACTGTAGCAACAGTTGAGCAAGACTTAGGGTCAGACTCAGGAGATGAGACAAAAAGAATAGCCATGGTTTTAAAGAACATTAAGGGGAAAGAAGTGGTGCAAGACACAATTCCTAGTTCTAGCTCTTTGAATTGTCACAAAGATACTCATGAAGAAAAGAGAAGGATAGAGCTTTTCCATGTGAGGGTAATTTCAAAACATACCAAAATTGACACACTATTTGACAGTGGGTCACAAGCGAATCTTATATCTGAAGACTTGGTCAAGCGGCTTAAACTTGAGACCATTCCACATCCGAAGCCTTATCCACTTGGATGGATATGCAAGGATGCCAATTTGCAAGTCTCAAGAAAGTGCATATTGCGCTTTGCAATAACTGCACACTTTATTGACACAGTGGAACTTGATGTGGTGCCGCTTGATATCTCAGGTATTGTTTTGGGAAGTCCTTATTTGTTTGACAGGAAGGCCATATTTCATCGCCATGAAAACAAGTATCACTTGTTCAAAGATGGTAAAGAGTACATTGTGAGAGCTCACAAGAAGAAGCTGGAATCTTTTTTACTCCATGCAAGTCAATTGAAAAGACTGGTTAATGCAAGTCAAAGTCTAACTTTGTTGATGTTGAAACGACCAGATTTTGAGCATTCACCTTTTTATGATGTTGCTAATAATATGTCTCAGTTTGATAATAGTTTGTCTTTGAAAGAAGATGATGTTGTGTTGCAAAAATTACCTTTTGGGTCAGCCAATGCAGAAAATGAAGTGTCAAAGCAAAGCAGTGCAAGCAAGAAGGACACACAATTCAGCATGGGAAAAAGTTGGTTTCAGAATGGTGCAATTCGCCATGGGAACAGTTTGCAAGGTGAAAGTCATTTTAAGTCTTCTGGAAAGTTTGATCAGTGTAGAAAAAGTGTGTTTTCTGCAGATTACAATTGTTTTTCTGCAAATTTTAATCATTTGCATCATGACTCCGTCAATCTTAGCAATGATCGATCAGTTGATTCCAGAGATAGATTAACATTTTCTCAAAAGCTTCATTTGATGAAATCGGGTAGATTTCAGTTGTTCAAGGGTGGAAGAGTGGAGAATCAGTCTCCACATCATCAGTGTCAGTAATCATAAAGCTTTTGAGGGTCCAAAAGCTTCCCATTTGGGAGGTGTGATCAGGAGATCAAGTCCCTTGTAGAAAAATGCTCAAAAATGAAGTTGCTCAGAATTGTTCCAAATCAAAACGACAGGAAAGAGCTCGTCAAAACGATCCTGTAGCCGCGAACGGCACTCAAATCCGTTGCCGTATGGAGGAGATATTGCATTTTGAAATCGCTCAATAACCTTCAATTTTGGAAAAGGAATGTTTTAATATATGTGTTGGGATAATTTTATTTTTTATTAAGGTTTAATAAATTAATTAAATTATATAGTTTTAATATTTTATATGGTTTTTTATTAAATCATATATTATATTATTAATTATATATTTTAATTAATTATTAAAAAAAAAATTTAATTAAACCTTATTAAAATTTAAAAATTAAACCACATATATGTTTAAAACCCAACTTTGAAATAAGTTATGGTAATGTGGCAACATTCACCTTTTAAAACTTAACGTATGGGTCAAAGTTGTTATGGGCACGTTTTAAAAGTTCACGTGGGTTTTAAACAAAAAACGTGCGGAGTAAAACTTGTGTTGCACGCGGTGTGGTTCGACCCCAGGTCGGGGCGGACACAACGAATAATCTCGACCAACGGGCTACAAAGGCTGTGGTTTGTTTATCAAATGGCGCGAATATCTTTTTTAAAGTTGGAATGTTTGTTTGGCGCGCAGGTGGCGGGGTCGTGGTCCCGTGGACCAGCACTTGGAGCGGAAAATATTTAATGCATATTGTTTAAACCTTATCCAAAGCCGATCATAACTCAACGTATTGAAAATATTTTCAGAGGATGTGGTCACGTGGACCTATATTTTAGCCCCCTCCTACTGGCGGCAGTTTCGGCAGTTCCTCTAATTTAGCGCCGACCTCCATATTTGTCGGAGCTATCTGGCAGTTAGCCAGACTTAGCTGGAGAGAATCTAGGAAAACTTCAGTTAGCCATAACTTTGGCTAGGGAAGTCCTTTTTGGACGAATTTTTTTTTTATTCTGGGGTATTGGATCATTCTGGAGCTTTTGGGAGTGTTTGCAGAGCCATCAGGGTGCTCTATCAGAGAATTTACCAGCGTTTTTGGTCGTGGAGCCACTAGGGCCTAAGGGAAGAAGAGTTGTTTTGGACTACCTTCATCCAATGGAGGTGTTTGTTTAGTCATTTTATACTGATTTGAGCCTTCTGAATCTTAATTTGCAGTGTATTTTTCCATTTGAGGCTTATATACAGTTTTGTTCACATTTTGAGCATTTAATCAAAGAGGAAAAAGCCTAATTAGAGGCTTTTGGACCCAGCGGAGATAGCCCAAGAGAGGGGTGAACCGCTTAAACAATTATTTGTTGTCATACTGTATAATTTTGCTGCATATTTTCAGATTCTGCTCCTTTAAACAGTAAATTTTTATAAGTAAACTTTTCCCAAGCAGGTTTAAACAGAGAACAAAACTTATTAGTTCATCTTCAAACCACTATACTTCATTTGCAGAATACATAATCTTGCCTATTCACACATTAAAGTTGGATTAATGAATACTTTGCATAAACAAATACTTTCATTGATCGGATCTTAGTGATTACATTTTATTTCTTTAGGCAGAGTCTGTAAGAGGGCCAGGTAGCCACCGGATTCATCCTTTATTTGAAAGGTGAAATATCTGGTAAATTCCCCTACAGTCAATCTCTGTATGAGAAATACTTTGTTCTCACAATTTCAGATCACATAGACCTGGATCACTTGCCCCATGTTGACCTTCAGTAAAATATTGCAGATACCAACTGTGAATTCGACTTGCTCGAACTTCAGAGTTGGTTAAAATAAAAATTCTTAAACCAGTAAGATGAATTGGGCATATGGGATTCTTCCCTGCCACAGTTCATGTTTCCCCAAACTTATCAATTTCATGAACTCATCTCATGGTGTCAAAGAAGTTATGAGCCATCCCATAGAGTAGTAGTAATTTGTAATGATGAATTTATCCTCGCCATCACAGCTGAATATATTTCACATATGCTGCAAACAAATAATCCAGAGTCCTCCAAGTAATTATTTGTATACTTTCTCAGAGAGTTGTATAAAAACCTGACCTTCCCATAGAGAGCTAAGATATTTGAGATATTTCTCCCTGAATATGCCTAACTGCCTAAAAGAAACCCTCCATATGCCTCTTCCATGTTTCCATAATTAACCAAGTAAATTATTAACATTATTTCATATATCCTCGGTTACAACTCAGACCAATAGGTTGATGAAGCAATTGTTGGCTTCATCTCAATTTTTGCCACTGAAGAGAAGCCTATTGTTTTTAATTACAGTCAATTTATTGCAGATGCCATGCATGATCAGTTTAGTAAGTTTTATACATAAGGAGATTTCAAGTATTCTACAGTGTTAGTGTATTTTTTCATCTACTATCAAGCAAACAAGTTTCATTTCACTCTACAGATGATGGATGAGCAGGGTGAAGCTCAATCAATAATACATTGGACATCCTTGTTGAGAAGGAACTCCACAGAATTTTCCTTCACAAAATATGTTGACAAGTTCTTCTATACATTGGTTTGCCTCCTAAATAGTGAGTTGGATCATAGGATAGGGGCAGATGTTCAAAAAAATTTGCATCTAAGAAATCAGGTAAAGACAGGTGATTGATATTTATACCACAATTATACAGAGATCAGGGTTTATGGGTGTGAATTTCCACCCTATAAGCTACCAAAGTTTGTACCTATAAGAATTTTCTCATTAGAGTACATTAGACAGAGGATCCACATGGATGACATGCATTTTGTGGCTGCCATGAAGAAGATATGGTTTAATATTAAAGCACGGGTTGGACCATTTGTCTACAATGCCAGAACAGCTGGAAGAGAATTCGGTTGGTCGTTGAAACAAATGAACCTCAAATTGAGCTTCACTTGGTCCTATGACCCTTTTGGTTAGATTTCAAAGCTGAGGGTGGAGAAAAAGACAAATCCCTACACACATACTCCTTGGCTAGAAATAGAGCAGTATATGAACCAAAATCAATGGGACGAGAAAACCCTGCAAGAGGTTGAAGAACAGGTCATCTACACAACTACCTCTCAAAATCCTACACCTCAGGAGAAGCAGGAGAAAAGGATAAGAGAATAATCCCCAATCAGAGAAATTGGAGTTAAGGAATTCTTAATTTATAAGAAGAAAAAAAATAAAAAAAATTCTCCAATGTTTTATCCAGGAAACAAAGAATAAGAGACAATTTTGATAACAAGCCCTCATGTGTCTACCGGGGAGTATGATATCATCATAGGCTCCCCTTCTTCAACTACAAAAGATCCTCCAGAAACTTCACAGTCAACTAATTTAGCTCAAGACATTGTTGAGCCCAAAATATTTGCAAAGTACAAGGCAATCAATCAAAGGAATGAGTTGTTGAAAGCCTCCACATATACACAATTCTGGAATCAGACAACAACATCATAGCATAGGCTACTTTCAGCCTTTGATACTGAGAAGGGGAAAATGAAAATAGCATTCCCGAAAGCCAAAGTACCAGCCCCAAGGACACTAATAGATTATGAAGAGCATGTGATTTCGTTTCATGCATAGGAAATCCATCCCATTGACCAAATGGAAATGCATAAACAGTCTAGTGAAATGATGTAATCTTCACTAGCTAATGCTGCTATGTCAGCTTCAAGATTGCAAGCATCAATAAATAATACTCAAACATATCTCAAATTGGAAAGGATTGCATCTTTACCGAAGATACCAAAATTAAGTCACGGGAGGACTTAGTAATCAAATTGGGATACAATCCCAATGATGTGAAGGCAGCAGAAGATATAGTAAAGAGAAAAAATGTTAATATAGCAACATTAAGGAAGCAGCTGAAATTGTCTACCACGGAAGACCAAAGGGATAAGGAGGTTGGAGAGACGGAGAAACAGAAAGAAGACATGTTCAGAATAATCATTGAACAGAATAGTCATATTAGATATATGGAGGTGGAGTTAGATAAACCTCTCAAAGAAAAAGAGCAGGCAGCACAATTGGCCATATTCCCTCTTACAGTTGTTACAATTGTAGTGACCACAACTCCAAGTGCATCTACTTCGACTTCGGAACCAACACAGAAAGTTGATCCTGTAAATGAATTAATAAAATCCATGGATAATATGAACCTTCATCAGCAGGATATTTCCAGTTTAAGAGCTTAAATAAAGGTATTGTAAGAACAGAAGCTCAAAATTGATACTTCTTATGTGTCTAAATTACAAAAAAATCCATCAGCTGACATTAAAAGTTCAGGAGTTTCATAGTGAATCAGTAATGGCCCATACTCTGGCCCAAGCCAGAGAAAATATATGGACAGAGATTAATAAAGGCATCACACAAATATGGCCTTCCATTCGGATTGTGTTTGAGTGGCAAGAATTGATACAAAGATCAATAGAGGCACTTAAACAAATCAAAACATATTTGAGACAGAAGTCTGGGGAGGCTACAGCCATCATTAAGCTCTTAAATTCCATAAACATAGAGTAATTAGGGAAGTTGAGGATTGAATATAGGACAAAGACTATACTAGAAGTAAAGAGGGTGCACACCAAAAGAAACCTCATATTGCAGCTGGAGAACAAGTGCAAAAATCTTGATACCAACATTCAGATATTTCACAGGAAGAAGCAGGTGTTGAACAGGAAAGGGTTTCCAAAGTTTATGAATGCATAAGATAGATTGATAAGCTTTAATTACTACCAAGAAAAGTTAAACAAGATTGCCCAAGACACATCTAGATTTGTAGGTATAAACGCGCACATTATAGGGAAATAATTTATAGAATCCATTTATTATGACTTGTTAATAAGTCATGAGCTGAGACATTTTTTCATCATCAAGCCCAATTTTCAAAAATACACAGAGGTTGATGAGGCCTATAGAAAATTAATCAAATTTTCTATCCCAACCGAAGATAGATGGAAAAAATTGTGTGAGTTACTCGGATAAATGTTTCCATCTCAGAAAGCAAGGAAACACAACACAGCAGATTTGGGGGCCCATTCATCAATAGTCAACCTCACAAATAGGGCCAACACCTCTAGCATTTCACCAGTTCCTAAATTCTAGTGTTATTTTTGTAAACGGTTTTTAGATATTTTAGGATTCCATCTTGACCTATCTAATCAAGATATTTTGTAATAATTTTGTATAAATACTTCACAAATCAAAGTCTTAATGTTGGGACTTCTTTAAAGAAAGGAAATATATTGTAAAGCAACTGACAGAGCTTTCATTGATCATATTTTCAGTAATACAATGCAAGCATTACAAAATTCTTGTGTCAATTTTAATGGTGAAGTGCATCTATCTTTATGAATGTGTTTATTTCTTGTTTCCATTATGTGTTTATAAATCTAAATTATTCTAAGAAGGTAAAGAGCGTAATTTGTTTAAATGTACACTTTGTATCTGGCTTATGAATAATTTTTATGCTTTCCACTGAAAATAGTAAACTCGAATTCTTAATTGCTCTATTTTTAATTAGATTTTCTAAATTTATTCCTCACCACCATACCACGGATTTTAAAGGATCCAATAGAATTTCCTACCTTTCCCTATAATTTTAGCCTGTAAACATTGTATTTGATCAATCCAAACCTATGACTCCATTTTCCCAATGGCCTATCTTCCCAGTTTCAACCCAACAACACAAAAAACCCAAACCTGAACTAGATAGCTAGCCTAGTATGTTAATTCAAAAAAAGATAACTCATAAAGGGAGATCCCTCTCTGAAACTAGAAAGGATAGATTCCTAGTTTCCAAAGTGGTCTAAGGTTACCTTTGTGATTTAATTTGCAACCTCAAAAAATACGGAGTGATAACAGATTCCATTTGTCTAGCAGTTTCAATGGCTATTTTGGCCCAATATTCACATTTATCCAATGAAGTTGTGGATTTCAACAATCTAGTAGTGAATGGCCCTAATTTCCAGAAGCCACCCCCTTCAAAATTTGTAAATAATATAGATTAAATCCCAAAGATCATCATATCGACACTGCATGCTAGAACATGTGTTTGTAACTTGCGGATCGGGGGTTGATTGGTCAATTTAAGGGTCTCTGGACTTCTTGTTAGAAAATTATATATTATGGAGCAATGTAACACATAAAATATGCAGAAAATACAAGCACACAAAACACATAAAACCAGAGATACACAGATATACGTGGTTCACCCAGTTTGGGCTACATCCACCCCAAACAGCCAGTCCTTCCTTTCTATTATCCAGAAAAATGAAGAGACAAAACCTACAGCAGATCTATTGTAATATCCTTTGTTCTCTCTCACAGTCTCCCTATCTATTTCCCGCTCAGAGAATACACACATAATACACAACCGCAATACAATACCCTCATACAAAGAGAGGAGGTTGCCTTCTAGGGAAAAAAACCCTAAACTAAACATAACTTCTACCGTCAGATCATCTGCCTAATGAACGGCCCAGATTGACTAGAAATTACTATACTTTTACAAGGAAATTTTACATTTGTTTTTAGCTTCGAGGGCGCTGCCCCCAAAACCCCCGTCGGGGGACCGCTGGCCCCCGGACCCCCCAGCCGTGGGCTCAACCCCCCCGGACCCCGCGGGGGGGAAAATTCCCCCCGCACCCCCCCGCTGCAAGGGTGTATAGTTTTCCTGGGGTATACATTCAGCTAAAACAAGGATCTCTGAATCAGGATGAAAATCAGGCTCCACACCCAACAATATCCCACTTGGAGACTGATTGTAGCAACTCCACCGCTACTTCATTTGCTGGAAAATGACTCCTCTTTGGACCTGGTTGTTTCTCATCTTCATCATCATCCTTGAAGACCAATTTAAACTAAGCACATTCTCAGTTTCTCCCTGGTTACAAGTTTTGTTAGCATATCTACAGGATTCTGGCTAGTGTGTATCTTTTCCAGCTTCAATTCTCAATCTTCCAATTCTGACCGTATGAAATGGTACTTGAGATGTATGTGTTTAGTCCTGGAATGAAATGTTGAGTTCTTTTCAAGATGAATGGAACTTTGGCTATCATTGTATAGCGTGCCCATATCATGCTTCTTACCCAATTCACCCATAAACCTCTGTAACCAAATCATTTCTTTACTAGCCTCTATAGCAGCAACATACTCTGCTTCTGTTGTTGAAAGTGCAACAACGCTTTGGATTTTTGAAACCCAACTTACAGTTGTTCCACCTACAGTAAATACATATCCTGTAGTGCTCCTCCTGTTATCTCTGTCACCTGCCATATTTGCATCAACATATCCCTGTAGAGCAATGTTTGAACCACCAAAGCATAATGCTTGATTTGTGGTACCTCTCAAATATCTGAGAATCCATTTTACTGCCATCCAATGTTCTTTTCTTGGATTATTCATGTACCTGCTTACAACTCCCATTGTATGTGCAATATCAGGCCTTGTGCAGACCATTGCATACATTAAGCTTCCAATTGCTTATGCATATGGAACTTTAGACATATAATCCATGTCTTCTTGGGTCTTTGGGCACATCTCCTTACTAAGTTTGAAATGGATAGAAAAAGGTGTACTAACTGGTTTTTCATTCTGCATGTTAAATATTTTCAACACCTTTTGTATGTACTCATTCTTAGATAGTGTTAATTTGCGATTTTTCCTATCTCTATTTATTCTCGTACCAAGGATTTGTTTAGCAGCTCCCAAATCCTTCATTGCAAATGAATTTGCCAATTTTCTTTTGAGCACATTTATTTCCTGCATGTTAGACCCTGCAACAAGCATGTCATCGACATACAATAACAATATAATATAGCTGCCATCATTTTGCCTTTTCAGATAAACACAATGATCAGAGTGACATCTAGTATAACCTTGTTCAGACATAAACTTGTCAAATTTTAGATACCACTGCCTTGGAGCCTGCTTTAAGCCATACAAGCTCTTCTTTAACCTACACACCAATTTTTCTTTCCCTTTTACCTCATATCCTTCTGGTTGCTGCATGTATATCTCTTCCTCCAAATCTCCATGGAGAAATGTTGTCTTTACATCTAACTGTTCAAGATGTAAATCTTCCGTTGCTACAAGACTTAAAATAGTTTTGATTGAAGTCATCTTAACAACAGGAGAAAATATTTCATCAAAATCAATACCTTTCTTCTGTGCAAACCCCTTCACCACAAGTCTAGCTTTGTACCTTTGTTTTGCTCCATATTCTTCCTTCAACCTGTAAACCCATTTATTCTGAAATGTAGTTTTACCTGCAGGCAACCTGACTAAGTCCCAAGTCTAGTTATGCATTAAGGAGTCCATCTCTTCATCCATGGCTAGCTCCCACTTCTTCTTGCTTTCAACCTGCATTGCTTCTTCGTAACATTCGGGTTCACCAGAATCAGTCAACAATAAATAATATAATGAAGGAGAGTATCGTTCAGGGGGTCTACTTATCCTGGTAGATCTTCTAACACCAATTTCAGGTGTTTGAAGTGCTTGTTGCTGTTGTGGTGGTTGTTGCTACTGTGGTTGTTGATTATTATTATTTTCAGGCACCTTTACTTTTTCAGTTATCTCATCAGAACCGTGTATTCCTTGCTTTCTTTTTCCTATTTCTTTTCCTGCAACTGATTCTTATACAAGACCTTTTCATTGAATATTACATCTCTACTCCTAATGATTTTGTGATTTTCATAATCATATAAGCGATAACCAAAATCATTAGCACCATATCCAATAAAGGTACATTTCTTTGATTTTTCCTCAAGCTTTGTTCTGTTTTCTTTATTAATATGGACAAAGGCCTCATAACCAAAAGGCTTTAAAAAAGAGTAGTTTACCTTTTTACCTGTCCATGCTTCCTCTGGAATACCACCATCCAAGGAACTTGAAGGCCCTCTATTTATTAGATAAACAACAGTATCTACAGCATCTGCCCAAAATTGTAAAGGCAATCATGCATGCAATCTCATGCACCTTGCATGCTCCATGATTGTTCTGTTCATCCTTTCTGACACACCATTTTCTTGTGGTGTTCTTGGAACTGTCTTCTCTCTACGAATTCCATGCTCTGAGCAGTACCTATCAAACTCTTTGCTGCAATATTCACCTCCATTGTCTGATCTGAGACACTTCAACTTCTTTCCTGTCTCAATCTCAACCAAAGCTTTCCATTTCTTGAAAGTATCAAATACATCATATTTATTTTGAATACAATAAATCCAAGTTTTTCTAGTTGCATCATCAATAAACGTAACATAATAGTGAGAGCCACTGAGAGATGATACCTGAGCAGGTCCCCATACATCTGTATGCACAAGCTCCAATTTTTCACTCTTCTTTTCTTTCCCAACTCTGAGAAATCTGACTCTCTTTTGTTTTCCATAAATGCAATTTTCACAGAAATCCAAATCAACATTCTTCAAACCTGGCAACAAATTTCTTGAGTGAAAAATCTCCATCCCCTTCTCACTCATGTGTCTGAGCCTATCGTGCCATAATGTTGCATCTGCTCCTGTGGAAGTTAAAGCATTAACATAGCTATACCATTGCATAAATACAATGTACTAACCTTTTCTCCTTTTGCTATTACCAGGGCTCCTTTGGTGACCTTCCAAGTTTTATCTGTGAAATTTGTCACACAACCTTCACCGCCTAACTGCCCTGTTGAAATCAGATTTTTCTTTAGATCTGGAACATGCCTTACCTCCTTTAATAGCCATTGGTTTCCATTCTGCTGTTTTACAAGAACCTTACCCATTCCAAAAATTTTACAGGGTTTATCATCACCCAAACAAACTTGTCCAAAATCTCCTTGAACATAGTCATGAAAATATTTCTTATTGGGTGTGGCATTGAATGAAGCCCCTGAATCTACAACCCAAGAATCAGTAACATTTTCGAAAGAAAGAATCAAAGCATCTTGTAACACACCACCTGTCACATTTGCTTCATGATTGTTTTCTTGCTGTGCATCTCCTTCTTTTCCCTTCCGAGATCTACAGTCTTTCTTTAGGTGTCCTTTCTTTCTGCATTTCCAGCACATTGTCCCCAATCTGGACTTAGATCTTTGTTTCCTTGATTTACTGTGATATCCTGAGCTCTTTCCTCTTTCCATTCTCCTTCCCCTAGACTCTGCACTCAAAGCATTACCCGATGTCTCACCGGAGCTTTTTCGTCGCATTTCCTCGCTAAGGATAGCACCGAAAACATCATCAAACTTTAAAGTACTAGATCTAGATACAGAGTTACTAATGGCCATTACTAAACCATTCCAACTCTCTGGAAATGAGCACAAGAATAACAGAGCTCTAACTTCATCATCAAAGTTTACCCCTACAAAACTTAACTAACTGGTAACTGTATTAAAATCATTTAAATGGTCTACAACAGATCCACCTTCCGACATCTTCATATTAAATAATCGTTTCATAAGAAATACCTTGTTTGAGGCCGAGGGTTTTTCATATAGTTTCGCAAATGTCTGCATCAAACCCTCTGTTGTTGTTTCCTTCGAAATATTGAAGACAACTAACGCCGCAAGGCACAACCGTACTGTTCCGAGTTCCTTTCTATCGAGAATGTTCCATTCTGCGTCTGTCATGGCTGTTGGCTTCTTTGTTTTTCCGCTAAATGGTAGGTACAGATCTTTCTGATACAGATAATCTTCCATCTGCATCTTCCACAGCGGGAAGTTTTGGCCGTTAAATTTCTCGACCCTAAACTTACCATATTCCGCCATTGCTCCCACTTGAACCAGGAACCCTTCTTTCCTGCGAGTTTATCAGCCAAATATACCTTCGGCTCTGATACCAGTTGTTAGAAAATTATATATTATGGAGCAATGCAACACATAAAATATGCAGAAAATACAAGCACACAAAACACATAATACTAGAGAGACACAGATATATGTGGTTCATCCAGTTTGGGTTACGTCCACCCCAAACATCCAGTCCTTCCTTTCTATTATCCAGCAAAATGAAGAGACAAAACCTACAGCATATCCATTGTAATATCCTCTGTTCTCTCTCACAGTCTCCCTATCTATTTCCCGCTCATAGAATACGCACATAATACACAGCCGCAATACAATACCCTCATACAAAGAGAGGGGGTTACCTTCTAGGGCAAAAAAACCTAAAATAAACATAACTTCTACCGTCAAATCATCCACCTAACAAATGGCCCAGATTGACTAGAAATTAATATAATTTTACAAGGCAATTTTACATCTGTTTTTAGCTTCGGGGGCGCTGCCCCCGAAACCCCCGCCAAGGGACCGCTAGCCCCCGGACCCCCCAGCCGAAGGGTCAGCCCCCCTGGACCCCGCGGGGGGGACAAGTTCCCCCCACTGCAAGGGTGTATATTTTTCCTAGGGTATACATCTAGCTAAAACAAGGATCTCTGAATCAGGATGAAAACCAGGCTCCACACCCAACACTTCTCCTAGATTTGCCAAAACCTGGAACAATACCAATTGGAAGCCAAATATGAGTGGGGAGGTAGTTTCTTCCTTTTTAGGAAAGGGTTTCTTCACATTTTACTTGAAACTTAAGGAATATCAGGATCTGATTTTCAGAAGCTGACCATATTTCATGGGACCTTAGGGGTTGTATTTGGATAGGTGGAACCCTAACTCCAATCTTGATTGTGATGTCGCCACATTCGTTCTAGTATGGGTCAAATTTACATATCTCCCTCCGCATTGTTGGAATGATGCCACATTCAAATTGATTGGTAACTATTTGGGGAAATATATTGATTGTGCATAACCTCGGGAGGGTTTGTTTGAATGTGCTCGAATGTGTGTTGAAGTAGATCTGGAGAAGGAAATCTCGGAAGCAATTAATATTTGCATGGATGATTGGACTCACATATATGAAGTTGATTATGATCAAATTCCTTTTAAATGTCATATATATCATGAATACAAACACTTTTCCAGCAGATCCTAGAAAGTACCATCTACTCAAGAAAATTAGGGGGGGTAGGGGGGATCAATGGCATCAGTTCAAGAAATAAAAGGGCCCTACCAAAAAACAGGCTACAAATTAGGGGAAACCAACCCAGTAATCTAAAGGTACAGGGAAAAAAAACAACACTAGTGAAAATAAGGAGAGCTCGATCCAATCAGGAAATAAAAAGGGCACAAATAATAAATTTGAAGCACTATCCACCCTTAATAATAATAAATGTCCTTATAAAAAATCTCAAGCGCCTAATTTACAACAACAAGATACATCCTAGTAAAGGATAATAAAACTCCTAAAGACTCCCAAGAATCTTCATATGGATCGTAAGAAGAAGAAGAAGAGGAGGTGTACCTTTCCTCAAAAGAATTTACAGGACCAATCCCCATGGTAAGCTCAGCACATGATAAATCATATATTGAGAAATCTAGAGAAATGGATAGGAAAGTTAGAAGAATAGGGAGGAAAACTAATAGAGATATCAAGAAAGATAAAACTCAAAAAGAAAATGTATTGGATCATCGTAGCATTATTTCATGTCAGTTAGTAGATCATGGAAACAGAGAAGGAAAAAAAGGGAGTATCAGTGGGCCCCTCGAAAGGGGCATCTCATCCAAAAAAGTAAGCTATGAATATAATCTCTTAGAATTGTAGAGGTTTCGGTTTGAGGAAAATAATAGTAGAAGAAAAATAATTGATTATATAGGACAAGCCATATGTTTCCTTCCTAGGAGACCAAAATGGTTAAGAATGGTATCTCATCTATTCAAAACAAAATTTGGAATAAAAGTCTCCTTCTTTCAGTTATCTCTTGGGGAGATTCAAGAATATTAAGTACTTTCTGTGATCCAAATCATCTCAGGTTGTTGAACAGCTGCAATTCAATGCATTGGATCTCCACAATTTCCAAATTTATTTCATAAACTAGGTATGCATAGTCATTAACGCATGTCGGTTCATTTTATGGAAAAACAAGAGTGTTGGTAATATATTTTGGCTTTAAAATACATGGAATTTGGTGAAAATAGTATTTTTGGAGGTAATTTCAACACCATCCTTCACAAAAAGGAGAACAGAAGAGGGAATTTGTTTAGGGATCCTTTTCAAGAATCCATGGAGGATCTAATCAGTTCTCTTAATCTTATGGATATTACTCCATCCAGAATGTGCTTCACTTGGAATAACAAGAGATCTGGAATTGGTCACATTGCTCCAAGATTAGATAGGTTCTTAGTCTCAAATCATTTTCCCTTTGTGAATCTGTATCTCCACTCATTTATCCTTCCTTGGAATGGATCTGATCATAGGCCCATCATATTGACTATGAGCCCTCCCCAAAATTACGGTCTTATCCCCTTCTATTTCTTAGCCCTTTGGTTACAACTTCATGGTTTCTCTGAGACGGTGTCTGTCTCTTGGGAACCAATGGGTGGAAGGCAATCCCATATTCATTTGGGAATCCAAAATTAAAAGGCTAAAGCAAGACATCAATCATTGGTTGAAAAAATGGAAATTCGATAATCAACCTTCTCTCTTTTCCCTAGAGAAAAAAAAAATTCCAAGAGATTCAATCCAAGATAGAATTGAAAGTCATCTCTGAATAATTACTTCATCGATAATTACAAACTTTTCCAGCTTATAATGCAAGATTAAGGCAGGAAGAAGAGCTTTGGAGACTGAAATCAAGAAGTGTTTGGCTACAGTTTGGAGACAGGAATACAATTTTTTTTGTAATCAAGCAAAGAACAAGGAATGAAAAAACAAAATCTCATAGATATTGGTGTAGGGGAAAAAAATAGACAATATCTAGTTAATACAAGAAGTGTCATATGAGCACTTTAGCAACTTATACCATGTCAATGATCAAAGCAATGAGACAGAAAACTTCATGTTGGAACAAATTCTGGAGATGGTGTCAAAAGAAATGAATGCACATCTTGTTGAGATTCAATGAGAAGATTCAGCACCCATGCCTAGTGCATTAAGCACCCAGACTAGGGTGGGGCCCACAGTGCTATTTTTGGGTGCATGTCTATTTTTAGTTATCCCTTAATTAGAATGGACATTAAACTATAATCTATTCTCAATGAGAACTTGTAATAAGTTAACTGAGTGTGATATAAACTCATTTAACTCATGAAATTCGAGTTAGAGGTTGTTGGTGGGACATGTAGAGTAATTCTAGTTGTAACAGAGTTCGGAGTGCAGTTGTGCATTAGTTCATGCATGTTGTAAATCAGTTTAACTCAGATAAGTGAGTTAAAGTTAGTTGTGTTGGTTGTAACTAAAGATACACTAGTGAGAGATTAGTGAATTAAATATTAATTAATTCGCATGTAGTGATCTCACATGCAACTGATGTTTTACTTCTGTTAACTACAAGCATGTTAGATCCAATGGAGACCCAGTTGAGATCTAGGTAAAAGGGAAGATTGACTATCAGTTGTAGGATATTGGGTTGCACACATGCAACCAAACACCCATTTGATGTGCCAATGATACTTGCACAGTCAAGGAAGGCAGGATTGCATTCATTCAGGGATTGCATTCAGCAGGGATTGCACAAGCAAGGAAAGTTTTCTGGAGGCAGTAAATTGGCTAATTAATTCGCCAGTTTTTGTATGACAGTGTGAGACAATTAGCTAAGTACTGGAGGGTTCTTGTGAGAGGAGTTTTTTATGTTATTGTTTCATGATCCATGTTGTGAATATACAATAGAATATAGTGGGGTTTCTAGTTGCAAGCTTTCCCCAAAAAATTATCTGTGTTGTATGTGATTGATCTTTCTTCAAGCTTATGTGATTGGCGACTGTGTTTTTTAATTCCGCAAAGATTTGTAGAAGCGATTTAGTATTTAACTTTAGAAAATTGTTAGATATGGTGAATCCAATAAATACATGCTTGTTGTAAAATTAATACATGGTATCATAGCACAGGAAATTGCAGAAGTGAAGCAGGAGCTGAGTTTGTGACTGGATAGAATTCGAATTTGCAGAAAGGTTATCTTGGTGCTACAGCTAATTCAAGATCGAAACAGCTTTCAATAGCTTGAGGTTAGAGTATGCACTCAAGGGCAGCTCAAACTACATTGCTTGGAAGGATGTGATGGAGGTAGTACTCAAAGACAATGGCCTGAAGGAATTCATTAACAATGATGTTCCTAGGCCCGTTGTGACAAATGCTGCATTGCTTGATGCATGGAAAAATAAAGTCGCAAAGGCGAGGAGGATCATGTTGGAGGGAGTATGAGACCACGTTGTCTCAAGCCTCCATGGGAAAGCCACACCATATGTAATGTGGAAGGCTTTGACAGATCTATTCCAAAGAAACAGCGACCATAAGAAATTGGCGCTCAAAGATAAACTCAGGAAGATCAAGATGGAGAAGGGCGACTCCATGCCAAAATATCTAATGTAGTTTGTCCAATGTCAGGATGAACTAGGGAGCATTGGTATAATAGTGGCTGATGAAGATTTGGTGAGCTTGGCTCTCCTAGGACTTCCCAAGAGTTGGCACAATTATCAAGACTCTGTCAACGGAAGGGAAAATTTTCCAGATTGGAAATGACTATGGTCGGATTTGGTGCAGGAGGAGTTCAGAAGGACCACCAGAGATGAATATTCATATAAGAATGATGATGAAGAGGATTGTGCTTTGGCTTCCAAGGCGAGTAAGGGGAAGGGGAAGAAATTCCATTCTAAATTTGAGTCCAAGAATGGCAAGAAGCATGACATGTCCAAGGTGAAGTGTTTTAGCTGTCACGAACATGGGCATTCTTCTACTAACAGCTCATAAAAGAATAAGAACAAGAAGGTTGTTGGATCTATAGCTGGTGAGTCCCTTGCCTCGCAATTTGAGCTTGACTTCTCATTGATCACATGCATGGTTTCCATTGCATTGGGATCTGTGTGGTATTTGGTTAGTGGTGCTTCCTTTCACATGAAGGGAGATAAGGAACTTTTCAGTTACTTGGAGGAGAAAGATCTCTAGATGCATATTGATATGGGCAAGAACGGAAGGTATAGTGCGATCGGGATTGGTATCATTACCTTTTATTGGCCATCAGGTAAACCATTTCAATTAAAAGATGTAATGCACGTACCAGGTCTGAAGAAAAATTTGGTCTCAGTCGCAAGGTTGGAAGACAGAGGCTATGATGTTTTTTTTAGTGATGGAAAAGCTTTCCTGTGACATAAAACAACGAGACAAGCCAAAAGGATAGGGATTCGAGTTAAGAATCTCTACAAGTTGGAGGTATATGGCTGCACAGCAATGATGAGCAAGGCAGATCAAGTGTTGAGCCGAGATGAGTACGAATTATGGCACAAGAGATTGGGCCATCTTCACCATGGAGCCTTGAAATTCATGCAGCATATTTCTACTATTCTTCCCAAGGGTACACTTGTGCAGTCATACATATGTAAGGGGTGCACTATGGGAAAATATGTAAAGGCCACCTTTCATGAGAAGGAAAATTGAGCTTCGAGGATCCTTGAGAGAGTTCACACAAACGTGTGTGGTCCCTTCTCGGTTGCCTCAACAGCAAAACATAAGTACTATGTAATCTTTGTTGATGAATTTTCTCATAAGTGTTGGATCTTCTTCATGAAGAAGAAATATCAAACATTCTCAAAGTTCTGTGAGTTTGAATCACTGGTGGAGAAAGATTCAAGGAAGAAAGTGAAGGCTCTTAGGAGATATAATGGTGGAGAATACATCTCTAACGAATTCAAGAATTTCTGTAGCAAAGAAGGAATTTTAAGAGAACTCTTAGTGCCTCATAACCCAAAACAAAATGGGGTCGCGGAGAGAAATAACATAATGATCATGGGTGTAGCATGAGTGATGATGCATTATCAAGGCCTACCAATGCATCTGTGAGCTGAAGCATGCAACACAGCGGTGCATGTGCAGAATCGTTGTCCTCGTAGAGTACTTGGCATGAGTACACCTGAAGAGGCTTTCACTGGTAAGAAACCTGATGTTTCACAATTTAAGATTTTTGGCTCGTCTTTTTATGTGCATGTGACCAAGGACGCCAGGAAGAATCTAGAACCAACAATTGAGGTTGGTATTTTTGTGGGGTACACAGAAACACCCCATAATTATCATGTGTGTTTTCCAAACAATAGAATGATTGTTGTGCGACGGGATATCAAATTTTATGAGGAGAAAGCCATGTGGTTGTCCCTTGACAGGGAGTTGGACTTCCATGTAGAGGAGGAGTTGTTGGTTCCCAGGGATGAGTCTCAAGATGTGGATCAGCCACATGCAAAGGTTCATGGAGTGGATGAAATCACTCATGCAGAGCCATCCATCAAAAATGGAAGAAAGAGCACCGTGGAAGCTGATAGATTGAGACTAGATGTTGCACAGAATGTAGGAGCCCCTACTTGATAGCGAAGATTGAGACAATCTCCTGATCAATTTACTAGATACATGGCTCTCATGAGAAAATGTATTGTGACTGAACCATATTCCTTTCAGGAAGCAATGCAGCAGCCGACTTGGGTTGATGCAATGGTGGAGGAGTATGACTCCCTTATCAAAAACAGTGCATGGGAAATTGTCCCAAGACTGGTCGACAACTCAGTGGTAGGTTTGAGATGGATCTACAAGGTAAAGCAGGGTGCTGATGGGAGTGTGGAGAAATACAAGGCCAGATTTGTGGCCTAGGGATTCTCACATATTGAGGGGATATATTATTATGATACCTTTGCGCCTGTCGCAAGGTACTCTTCCATAAGATCCATCCTTGCACTCTCAGCACAAATGAGTTGGCGCATTCATCAGATGGATGTGAAAACTGCATTTCTCAATGGGATCATTTAGGAAGAGGTGTACATAGAGTATACTGAAGGTTTCAAGATCTTAAACATTGAGTCACATGTGTGCTAACTCAAGAGAGCATTGTGTGGGCTGAAGCAAGCACCTCGTGCTTGGTACACTTGGATATATAGCTATTTCACCAGACTGGGCTTCACCAAAAGTGAAGCAGATGCAAACCTGTACCAGATTGTGGTTGAGGGTAAGATATTGATTATTTTTCTTTATGTTTATGATCTAATTTTGACTGGTGATGAGCAGTTGATACACTCATGCAAGGAGGCTCTTGCAAGGGAGTTCGAAATGAAGGATATGGGCCTCCTTCAATATTTCCTTGGATTGGAAATATGGTAGCGGGATGGTGAACTTTTTGTGTCTCAAGGAAAATGCAAAGGAGATACTGGGTAAGTTTAACATGGAGAGCTAAAAACCCATGGATACTCCTCTTCCAGGAAATTGGAGGAAAGAGGTTTCTACTTCTGGAGAGGTAGTGGATGCTACTGTCTACTGACAGTTAGTGGGTTCGCTAATGTATCTAGTGAACACGAGACCGGACATTTGCTACGTAGTTAACCAGCTGAGTCAAGCTATGGTTAAGCCTACCAATCTCTTTTGGAAGGCGAGGAAGCATGTCCTGAGATACCTGAGGGGCACATCAGAGTATGGTCTATTGTACAGACAGATAGAGGGAGTGAAGTTGCATGGCTTCACGGATGCAAATTGGGTTGGCACTCCATCGGACAGAAAGAGCACATCAGGAGGGATATTTAGTCTCGTATCGACAGTTGTTTCTTAGTACAGCAAGAAGCATAGATCCGTGGCACTCAGTTCTGCAGAAGCAGAATACATGGCAACAAGTCAAGTTGCATATGAGGCTATCTGGATGAGAAAGATCTTGGTTGGTTTGTTTGGTTCTTAGATGGACATGGTAGTGATTAATTGTGATAGCCATAGTTGCATTAAACTCTTGATTAATATTGTGTTTCATGATAGATCAAAGCATATAGATATCTGGTACCATCATCTGAGAGATTTTGTGCAGAGAAGGATCATGTTGCTTCAGTACATTCCCACGGAAGATCAGGATGCAGATATTCTGACGAAGGCACTCACTAGGACCAAATTTGAACACCATAGAGACAAGATAGGGGTGAAGGATAATCCCTTTCTTGTTGAGAGGGAGTGTTGAGATTCAACAAGAAGATTCAGCACCCACGCCTAGTGCATTAAGCACCTAGTTGCATTAAGAACCCAGATTAGGGTGGGGCCCACAGTGCTATTTTTGGGTGCGTGTCTATTTTTAGTTATCCCTTAATTAGAATGGACATTAAACTATAATATATTCTCAATGAGAACTTGTAATAAGTTAATTGAGTGTGATATAAAATCATTTAGTTCATGTAATTCGAGTTAGAGGTTGTTGGTGGGACATGCAGAGTAATTCTAGTTGTAACAAAGTTTGGAGTGCAGTTGTGCATGAGTTCATGCATGTTGTAAATTAGTTTAACTCATTTAAGTGAGTTAAATTCAGTTGTGATAGTTGTAACTGAAGATACACTAGTGAGATATCAATGAATTAAATATTAATTAATTCACATGCAGTTATCTCACATGAAACTGATGTTTTACTTTTGTTAACTACATGCATGCCAGATCCAATGGAGACCTAGTTGAGATCTAGGTGAAAGGGAAGGTTGACTATCAGTTGTAGGATATTGGGTTGCACCCATGAAACCAAACACCCATTGGATATGCCAATGATACTTGCGCACTCAAGGAAGGCAGGATTGCATTCTTTAAGGGATTGCATTCAGCAGGGATTACGCAAGCAAGGCAGGATGTCTAGAGGCAGTAAATTGGATAAGTAATTCGCCAGTTTTTGTATGAAAGTGTGAGACAATTAGCTGAGTACTGGAGGGCTCTTGTGAGAAGAGTTTTGTATGTAATTGTTTCATGATCCATGTTGTGAATATAAAATAGAAGATAGTGGGGTTTTTAGTTGCAAGCTTTCCCCGGGAAATTATCTGTGTTGTGTGTGATTGATCTTTCTTCATGCTTATGTGATTGGAAATTGTGTTTTTTAATTCCGCAAAGATTTGTAGAAGAGATTCGGTATTTAGCTTTAGAACATTGTTAGATTGGATGAATCCAAGATATACATTCTTGTTGTATAATTACTACACATCTCACAATCCCTCCATTAGTAGAATAAATTAGTCATGTAGTTTTCTCCTTTCACCCGGATAAAGTTCCATGGCCATATGGTTTTCCAACTCTATTTTATCAGTGATTATAGGAGTTAATTCACAAGGATATGGTAATAATTATTGGCTACTCTCTCAAACAAATTTGCATGGGTGGAGGAATAAATTCCTCCTTTTGGCCTTGATTCATAAAGAAAAAAATCCCTCCTCTTTCACTAGCTATAGGCCCATCTCTTTATGCAATGTCTCATATAATATTATCTCTACAATCTTGGCGTTGAGGCTTAAAAAAATTTCTTGCTAACATCATATATGATAATCAATGGGGTTTTGTCCCAAGCAGGTAGATTTTTGACAATATAATCATGATTCAAGAGGAAATGGATTCCAGTTGGAGAAGGGGATACCAGGGGATAGTGGTCAAATTAGATATGGAAAATGCATTCAACCGAGTCTGACATAGCTTCCTTTTCAAAGTTATGTGAAATATGGGTTTTCATGGAAATATCATCCAATGGGTATCCCTGTGTATTAGTCCCCCTGGATAGCTCCCTTATTAAATGGTAGGGGTTCTCGTTTTATCAAGGCTTCAAGGGGACTCAGGAAAGGTTTTCCCCTTTCTACCTTCTTTTACATCATTATGGTTGACTCCCTAATTAGAAGACTAGAATCTGAAAGAGGTATTGATCAATTACCAAGTATCTATTTCTTGGAGGGCATCAAAAGTATTAATCATGGAAAATTCGACGATAATACAATCCTGCTGGGGGGGCCTCAAATGTTATATCCAAAAGATATATAAGGAACTTAGATAAATTTTTGGATGCATCCGGAGGCCTAATCAATGAAACCAAATCCCACATTTTCGCCTATAATGTAAGCCCTCTTTTCCAAAGGAAAATTGAAGAGGTTGTGGGATTCAAAGTATTGAAAAATTAGAATGACTTCAAATATTTAGGTATGCCAATAAGCTTAAATAAATCCTCTTCCCAAACATTGAATAGCATCATAAACAAAATCAAAAATAAAATGGAAAGTTTGGGAGCTCATTGGCTAAATCTAGCTGGACGAATGATCCTCTCCAAAGTGATCCTATCAGCAATTCCTCTATTCCAGTTCTCTGCTCTTTTGGATCACAAATTAATCCTACTTCACCTAGGGAGCATTCTTAAGAAATTTTTATGTGAAGGAGATAAGTCTTCAACAAAAAAATATCACCTAGTAAAATGGGCCACAGTCAAAGCGCCAAAACTCCATGGAGGCTTAGGCATCAGGGACCCATTATTGTTGAATTTAGTATTTGGTACGAAGATGGACTAGAATCTAAGAACTCATCCAAATTAATGGTGGGACCAAATTCTGAAGGCCAAGTAACAATAGACTCCTGAAGCAGACTCAGCACGCAATGCTCCCACATTTGGAAGCTTATCTCTTTTGGATCCTTTATGATTGATTCTCACCTCAATGAGATCCCTGGAAATGGAGAATCTATTTGAATTTGGGAGGATCCAATCCTTCATCAAAGGTCATTAGAACAAATTGAGGATTTTTTCTCGTTAAGAGACTATATGTGAATGAATGGAGTAGGAAATTTAGCCAGTGTTTATCATTAGAATGATGAAGGATCACGTATCAATTGGAATTTTGGGGACCTTCCTGAGTACATAAAGCCTATGGGGGGATTCTGAAGAAAAAAAATTTAGGTAGTGCTCCTATCAATTGTTATCTTCAGGATAGGATAGCATGGGAACCTTCTTCTTATTCAATCAAAGAGGGATATTTGGATCTACTTGTTCAATCAATATTCCCCCCCAAGTATTCTATATGGATTAAATTGTGGGATATTAATGCTTTACCAAAAGTCAATATTTTTTGTTGGTTGCTGGTTTACAAAAAAAAAAAAAACTTCAAAAAAATGAAGAGGAGAGGAATTCAGGGCCCATCACGATGCCCTAGGTGTGAAGTCCAGGAAGAATATATTCCCCACCACTACCTTGAATGCTCATAAACCAAGTTTGTTTGGTCTCAGGCCCTTGTCCCTTTATTTCCCAAGACTTACTGGCCTATTGGAATCCAGATTTTCTTTTTTTCCTAGCATAGGCACTATCTAGGCTCCCTTCGATCCAAATCTTCCTTCAAATCTCTCTGGCTTGTTATTCCAAAATTTATTAGCTGGTAAATATGGCTCTCTAGAAACTCTATGATTTTTAAAGGAACCTCCTGTTCTTCTAAGTTCGATGCATTAAAATACCTCTCCTTTTGCCTTGAACTTAACTCTCTTCCTAGAGATGCTTCCTTGGACTCTCCTGAAGAAAATTGGGTTAATTCCCTCTCCCCGAGATACATTTCCCCTCAAATACCTCCCTCTTTCTCTTCTTATTCTAGTTGTAAATTGTGTGTGTCTCATTTGGAAATGGAATATTGGAAGAAGCGACAGCGTAAATGGGTCTTGTATTTTGATGGGGCTTCTGAAAGAAATGTAGGGGTGGCAAGAGGGGGAGGGATTCTAATTAATCTTGATGGTGGGGACTAGGTAGAAGATCTAATAACAAAGTTGAGTTGTATGGGCTCCTGCAAGGTTTATTCATTTCCAAAGATAGGGATGTGGAAGACATAATCATCTTTGAGACTCGTTGATTACGATTCAATATCTTAACAATGAAAATAATCCAAAGGACAACTCTCTTGCTAGGGTGATTTAGAAATTCATAATTCTAATGGTAAGTCTTCGCTTTAGGAATCCTTATCACATCCTAAGAAGCAACAACATGAAAGCAGACATGATGGCAAACTAATCTTGCTCTATGGAAGACGCTAAGTTGGTGATCAATGATTAAAGGAATAGGTGTCCAATCCCTAATTTAATTCATGTCTTTGAATATAAGTACCTCCCTTGTGTTTTTTTTTAATATTGGAATATGGCTAGAATAAAAAGCATTATCATTATATTCATCCTCCTCATATATTTCCCCTCCCTGTCATACCCTTCTCCTTGCAATCATTCTCTTTCAGATTATATGAAATACTTCAATGGAAGGATCCCCTTTGGAAACGTATCCGAGTACAATTCTCAATGTCATGCAATGATATTTCTTCTAGTTTTACATGCTTGAAACATTAGTATTCACATGCTCCAACATTGAAATTTCCCTTCAATTAGTTTAATGATGAATTTTCTCAGATAATACACTAGAAAATTTAATGTTGTGGAGATGGATTTCATGTGGAATGACAAGGGTTATTATGTTAAATCGGAAGGAGGTTTTACTTCTGAGTTACTCTGTCCTATGATTCTCCTTCCATTCTCCTTCCAAGGGGTTCTTCTTCCTAGGCGGTCTCGAGTTGGGTAATGGTTCGGGTCAATGATTGAATTTGTCGTCTAGCCAATATTCCTTATGAAAACTCTATGAAGAGCTCCATTTTAGACTTCAATTATTCAGCTGGGGGGCATTGCATTGCGAGATTAAGTTTAATATGGGCCACTTCTCAAGAAGGTATTGTTGCATTTCTAGTTTATAACTTTGTTCTTCGCTTCAATTTGGGTCTGAATAGCAATACCCTGGATCTAGGCCTCTCCTTCATCCCTGGGGTTGTTTATTGGCATATTATAAATGGGACTGTGACTACGCTGGTTATTTCGGCGGCTTGGACGTCTCTTCCTTTGGGAAATTTCCACAGGTCTGTGTGTTTGCAAAGGTGGCGCCACTCTTGGTATGTTTTTCATGATAGTAGTTTCCTAGTTGATAATTTAATTACAAAGCTTATTAGAATTCGCGGATATCTCCCCAACATAAGTCTAAAAAGTTTGACAAGATCATTGGAACTGTCAAGTATCATCTTAAATCAGAATTGGATCTTTTCTCAGGGTGGTCTAATGGACATGGATTCAAACTCTGAGTTTTCTTCAGTGGGTAGCCCATGCTCTCATTGTTTGGCTTCCCATGAAGCTCTACACAGAGAAAATTATGATCTTCAAGTAAATTTTTTCCAAATGTCTCATGCTTAGATTGACTTTACAGATAAGATCTTATCTCTTCAATTTCAGCTTTCTCAGTTGGTTAATGAAGTTGATGCTTTTAGGAGCATGGTTATGGACCTCAAATTAAGCAAAGAAACCCAGGCAACTCTAGACAGACACCATGAGGATACAAGTCATCATCAAATTGATCCCAACAAACCAGCTACAGATAGTGACTAATACCTCCAACAAGCTCGCTCAGTGGATTTTGGTCATCTTTTTTTGTAAGGATTCAGTCTAAGATAATTTTATGTTGGGCATTTGTAGTTTGTCTAGTTTAGCCATGCAGTTTTTCTAATTGTATGCACGGTTATTCATTTTGTCGGGTCTTTTTGCACTCATGAAAGCATGATCCAGTCTGTTTTTTGTTAGCTCTTCTTGGATAGATCGTCAGACAACTACAAGTCTTTTGGTCAAATCTAAACTTTGAAGATGTAATCCTTCTGTATTTTGCCGCGACTAGGAGCAGATTCTATCAATATTACTCATGTTTGTTAAAAAATTAATAAATTATACTTGTAATGTTTTGACTTTGCAACTTTATTATGAAAATAAATATTTATTTATTGTTTTTTATAATTAATATATTTAATCTGCTATTTTTGTTTTAATTTTTATGTAAATTATTTTTTTTGAAATTTTAAATATCAATTTTATCTTTTTAACATAAAATTTATATTTATATTTGAAATGTATTTTTTTTGGGTCAAATATTTAAAAATTTTGCTTTCTGCTGATAATTATTTGTTATGTTTTGAAATAAAAATAAAACAATATTAATATTTTAAAAATATAATATCTTAAATTAATTAAAAATATATAATTATATTAAAATCTTAATTTCATAATATTAATCTATTTTTATTTTTTTCACATTTGTTAAAATAAAAAAAATAAAAATAAAAAAAACCATCAATAAAACTAACCTATAACAACTTAGTTAAGAAAATAATAAGAATAAAAATATAAAGATATTAACTTATTTTTATTTTTTTAACATTGCTAAAACAAAAAATCCATAAAAAAACCTAACCTATAACAACTTACTTAGAAAATAATAAGAATAAGAATATAAAAATTTGTAAAAAAATTGGAAAAAAAAATGTGTCTATTCTTTATAGATAACCAATTTTAAAATGCCAAAAATGGATTCACCAGAGCTACCTTATGAAAAAGGGTAAACTTTAGTATTAAATGAAACTACTGAAAGAAAGAAAAAAAAAAAAAAAACACCCGATCAACTGCTCATTATTCTTCATCTCGTCTTTACGCATCGCAAAATTAAAGTTTGTTTTTTGGGAAAATTTTCTAGGAAAATGGTGGCTGGATTTTTCTTTCTGGTCGTGATCGAAACATGCGTTTTTTTCCGCAAAATCTCTTTTTCCTCCGAATTTTTTTGAGAATGATTTCCTCATTTCGGTTTTTTTTAAATGAAAGGTTTCATGGGTGTAGAGACCTTGTATAGTTAATTATCACCATATATAGTTATTTTAAGTAAACGAGCTATTTTTAGTGAGATATTTCGAGCTATTTTTAGTGAGATATTTTGGAAAAGTTTTTGGTTGATTTTTCTTGTCTAATTTTTTCAAAATCAGCAAGAATTTATTGAAATCATAACTTTGATGAGTAATCTCTGCATAATCCAAGTGCTGGAAATCATAATCTTGATAGTTAACCTCTACACAATCGAAATACTCTAGAGGTTTTTTTTAGGGTGTTGATTCCATATATACACTCAAAAATCCAGTTTAAATAACACAAATCAAGATTTCAGCTCAAATATTTCCACCAAATTCCAACAAGGAAAATTTAAAAAGTCTCACTTAAAACAACTCTTCTAAATAAATATATTTCCACCAAATTCCAACAAGGAAAATTTAAAAAGTCTCACTTAAAACAACTCTTCTAAATAAATAAGAAATATGACCATAATTATTGAAATCAAAAATTATATGTACAAAAATGTATATTAACAGTTTTTTTCAATATGGTTTGACTATAAATTTTCTTTTATAGTTTTTTCAGAAAAATTCTCAAGAGATTTGGACGATATGTTTGTAATTTATGTATATTTTGCTTGTATGTATTGCTAACATATATATTGAGGACATGGAAAATGCTCTTTAGAGACATATCTTTTTTTTATTTTTTTCTCATGTTAATTTTTAATGCACTATATTGTATATATATTATGTAATTTTCTTAATTATTAATGAAAATTAAGATTTTTTCTTAAAAACTATATGAGAAAAAAATTGTTGTAATGATTGGCACTTTTAAATTTTTTTATTTAAAATTATAAAATATATAATAGGTTTATTATTTTATTAATTTGTTTTTTATCTTTTGTAATGACTTTTTTCTCATATATAATACTAAAATCTTGAATTACTATTTTTTCATATTTTATAATTTCATATAAGAAAATTAAATTAAACCATCACGAGATTATGCTAATTTAAGTAAATAAGTATTGAAACCAAAAATTATATGTACAAAAATATATATTAACAATTTTCAATATACTCTGATTACATGTAATATTCCAAATGGGAAATAGACAGCAATACAAAGCAATATAAACAAAAACTATATCAAATAGAAGCATACATGGAAAACACTGCAAATAAACTAGAACAATTGAGCCATTTTATTATATTTTCTGAAATGAAGAACAAGTACAAAGAGTGCTCAGAATGATGGCACCTTGGCCTGCTCTAGGCAAGCTGAAATATTATCTCCCTCCTCTATCAGAAACTCTGCTCAATCTCTGCTCTTCATTGCTCCTCCTCTATGCAATCCTGCTGGAAATGATGTTGCTGGCTAGAAAGGGACTGCAAGATGGGGCTGCTCTGTTGCTCATAAAATTTTGAAACTCGAACACATGGCTCTCCTCCAAAAAACCAAAATAACCCGCGAAGGAATTCTGGAAAGATTGACCCTGGAATTTCACCCTCCTGGGATGACTACGCTCTCTTGTTGGGTATGTTGGCCTCTGTGATGAAAATGCTGAAAGAAATGCCTCCAACTATCTAAGGAACTTAGCTATGGAAGGGTTGATCCCCTCACAAACATCTGGACTGAAATATCACGAAGTTCCTCCTCTCCTGGAGCTGCTCTCCTTTATGACTGCATAGCCCCTTAAGAGATTGTGATGCCCTAGAGATGACTGTGTAATCCTGGTGGCTGAAATGATGAAGTTGCTCTCAAAAATGGATGGAATGGCTCCTCTCTTGAGCGGTCACTCGAAGTCCCCCGAGGACGAGGTTGGGATCTCCGCTCAGAGACACCCTTGTGCTAAACAGCACTGCAGACTCAGCTAAACAGCTTAAGCGTGCTCTAGTCTTGACAGACAAAAAATCATAAGATGTAAGAATGAATGACAAAGGTTGCCTCCATCCCTTTTTATGCTAGTGAACCCCCACATTCCCTTGGGCCCACCAATGTTACAGTGTCCCTCTTGCCATGATGTCACCTAGCTACGTTGCATTGCCTCTCCCACGCTGCCACTACGTTGTCCTAGTTGCCTCCTCTCTTGCGTTGTCACTTAGTCTCATGGGCCCCGCTTTGCCTTTTAATTATTCTGCCTAGTGACTTTAGGAAAGTGTTTTTATTCTAATGTTGATTTATGGGTCCCCTCACCCCTTTATTTCTTGCTGAACTTTAGAAAGGAAAAAATTAATCAAAAATGAATATTCCAATTAGTTGTCTGCTAATTAGGAATAGTACAGTCCTCCCTGCCAAAATGTTGCTTGTCCTCAAGCAACTGCAAAGATGGATGTTGCAGGATCTTCTCCCCCTCCCAGGTGGCATCCTCATCTTGAAGGTTCCTCCACCTGATTAGATATTCCTTAAATGTCATGCTCCTCAGTTGTCTCTCCTGAGTGTCTATAATGGCCTCTGGTTGCAACACCAAATGCCCCTCATCTTTGTAGGCGGGAGCTCCATAGTGGCAATCAACTGCTGCCCCAAAGCTTTCTTCAAGCATGAGACATGGAATATGTTATGGATCCGGCTCCTAGATGGTAGCTCTAGCTCGTATGCCACCTCAAAAACTCATCTAATCACCCTGTATGGTCCATAGTGTTAGGTAAACTTGACTCAAGATAGAGTCAATGTTGACTAGGGTAAATAGTAGTGGTTTTGCGACACATGGTATTGTGCACCCATGGTTTTCTCAACCCATGGTATTGCATGTAATGGAGCCTATAAAAGGTTGGGAAGACTTCATTGTAATGTAGGCCTAGAGGTGAGCACTGAAGGCTCACTTGGCCGGATTGGCCAGGGTTTTGGCCAATGGTTAATGAAATTTCATTGGTTGGGTTTTGCCCCGGATTTGGGGTTTTCCCGAATAAACATATGTGTTTATGTTAATGATTTGTTGTTGGCATTTTATGTTTATTTCTCTCAGTAAATTATTTATTATTTCTGCCGTAATTTCTAACAAATGGTATCAGAGCCAAATGTTGGCTTCAGAGGGACGCTTTTGTTGCCAAGGGTTGTATTGGCGTGTGAATGGAGATATTATTTGTTGCTCGTTTTTTATGTATGCATATGAAGGTATTGTATCAATATAGATCTGGTTAAGATATGTGTGTGATATGCATGTGATGAATGTAGAGAATGCTCATACAAAGAATAGCAACAATGAAACAAAAAACAAAAAACAAAAAAATTATTATTATAATGGATTTAATTTATTACATGTAAATGGGCATACTGATGTAAGACCTGGTACGGCATGTGTACCCTGGGTAATCACTAGTAAAGTCTGGGTTAGATCTAGGTGACAGGGGGGTGTCAAGTTAACAATTACCCTGGGTACAAATTTGAGGGGGGAAGAGCTAGAGTGAGCGGGGTTGTCTCACTTAGCAATTTTGGTTGGATTTAGTCAAGAAACCCCAAGTCAAGTTTAAGGGGGGAATTGTTAGGTAAACTTGACTTGGGATAGAGTCAATGTTGACTAGGGTAAATAGTAGTGGTTTTGGGGAACATGGTATTGTGCACCCATGGTTTTCTCAGCCCATGGTATTGCATGTAATGGAGCCTATAAAAGGTTGGGAAGACTTCATTGTAATGTAGGCCTGGAGGTGATCGGTGAAGGCTCACTTGGCCGGATTAGCCAGGGTTTTGGCCAATGGTTAATGAAATTTCATTGGTTGGGTTTTGCCCCGGATTTGGGGTTTTCCCAGATAAACATATGTGTTTATGTTAATGATTTGTTGCTAGCCTTTTATGTTTATTTCTATCAGTAAATTATTTATTATTTTTGTCGTAATTTCTAACACATAGAAGCGGGGTTTGAGCTTCTCTACACCCTTCTGCTTTAGCATGGACTGTTTGTATGGCTGAAGGCAGAGGTAAACCAAATCATCTACCTCAAACTATCTCTCTACGTGCCCTCTTTCTGCGTACAACTTCTGTTGGTTCTACGTTGTGGCCAGGTTGTCCTTGAGAGCCCGGAGTATGTCTTGCCTCTCTTGGATCCAATATTTGGCCCTTGGGGCCTTTCTTGCTCCAAACATAACATCAAAAAAAGTTAGAGCATGATATCCATACAAAGAATAAAATGGTGACATACCGATCGACATGTGGAATTTCATGTTGTAGAAGTACTCCCCCAAGTGGAGCCAACGTAGCCATGCCTTCTGCTGCCCCGAGACATAGTTTCTCAAGTAGCCCTCCAGCCACTTGTTCACTATCTCTATCTTCCCATCCATCTGCAAGTGATAATTGGTACTGGGTGTCAACTTGGTACCCACCAAATTGTTGGGTATGTGTTATATTCTTTCCAACCCCCCTGCTGGGTTCTGGGGCAGCACCCTGAGAAACAAAAAAATTAGACTCTATTTTTCGGTGGGCGGACCCACCCATGGTTTTGTGCATGGGTTTGCACATGGTTTTGGGGGACGATGGTTTTCGGGCCCTGATATTTTGAAGATCCGGTCAAGGGAACTACGATTATGTTATAACCTAGGGTTAATGGATTGGGGTTTATGAATGCTTCGACATGTATATATATATGTGTTGTAACACTAAAAGGAATATAATGAAAAATCAAGCTGGTAGTCCTGATTTGGGATCCAGGGGAAAATCTCTGTGTATATTTTTTTTATGTTTTATTCTCTCGCTATTGTTTATTTTATGTTTTTAATATTCGTTTGCAAATAATTTATGTATAGGGTTAAAATCTACACAAATGGAACAACTCTTGCCAAAATCCGCCCATGAACCTGTTGTCTCGATCACTGAATATGTTCTTTGGGAGACATGGAGCCTGAAAATATCCCTAACGAACAACTCGGCCACTTATGAGGCAGTATATCGTGGGGAGATGGCAAAAAAGTGTGCATACTTTGTCAGTCGATCCACAACTACAAAAATGCAATCCTTGCCCTGCACCATGGGTAACCCTGTGATAAAATCCATGGAGATTATCTCCCATTTCCCCTCCAAAATGGGAAGTGGTTGTAGCAAGCCTGCAGGATGACCCAACTCTCATTTGTTCCTCTGACCAACTTCTCACTCCCTAACATGACGGATTACGTCCTCCTTGAGGCCCCTCCACGATAACCTCTCCCGTATAGCCCTGTAAGTCTTGGTGAACTCTTGATGACCTGAAAACGGTGAGTCATGGGCTGCACGCAAGATCTTCTCCCTAAGTTGGGAGTTACCTATCAATTAAATCTTGTCCCGGTAATATATGACCTCATCCATCACCCGATACCTATCATTTGTCACATTCCCATCAAGCACCTCACAAGCAAACGATCCTTGGAATACTCCACCAACAGTCAGGCTCTCCAATCTGCGTCAAGGCTCATCAAAGACAATGTTGCGAGCCTCCGTGACAAGGCATCTTCCACCACATTTTTCGTCCCCTTGACATACTCGATGTCAAATTCATAGGCCTGGATTTTTCTGACCCATTTCTACTATCCCTCCTGCAACTGTTTCTGCTCAAGAAAAAATCAGAGATTGTTGTGGTCAGTCCTCACCTGAAATTTGTTACCCACCAGGTATTTTCGAAACTTGGAAAATGCATGCATGATGGTCAGCATCTCTTTGTCGTATATCGAGTGCAATCTCTCATGCGGTAGTATCTTTCAACTCTCGAAGTGATAGGATGGCCCCCCTACATCAAAACGGCTCCTACCCCCTCTCCTGAAGCATCACACTCCAGCACAAAGGGTTGCGCGAAATCTGACAATGTCAAAACTGGACAGTTGCTCATCACCTCCTTGAGCCTGTCGAAGGCCCTCTGCACAGCATCAGTCCATCCAAATGCCCCCTTGGTGAGATCCATGAGTGGTGATGCAAGTTGTGAACACCCCTTGATAAGCTTCCGGTAGTAGGTGCAGATGCCCACAAATCCTCGGAGTTATGTCACATTCTTCGATGTCGGCCAATCCCAGATGGCCCGAATCTTCTCCTCATGGATTCTTACCCTGTCCACTCCGATGATATGCCCCAAGTAGAGCATCTTTGTAAGCCCAAAATCGCACTTGGGTAGCTTACATAGAAATGTTGCTCCTCCAAAATACGAAGTACAGCCTTAATGTGTTGTAAGTGCTCCTCCCATGTGTGGCTATAGATGAGAATTTCATCGAAAAATACTAGCGCAAACTTCCTCAGCTGACCACGGAAGATATGGTTCATACAATACTGGAAGGTGGACAGAGCATTGGTTATCCCAAAGGACATCACCAAGAAGTCAAAGTGGCTATAGTGGCATCTAAACGCAGTCTTAGGAACATCCTGGTCCCTCACCTCGATTTGATGGTACCCCGACCTCATATCGATCTTCGAGAAGAACTTTGCTCCCCTCAACTCATCCATAAGCTCATCAATCCTGGGGATGGGGTAACGGTTCTTCATGGTTTTCTTGTTGAGCACCCTGTAGTCGATGCACATCTGTAATGTGTCATCCTTCTTCTTCACCAAGATCATGGAAGAAGCAAAGAGACTAGTGTTGGGCCTGATGTGTCCCAATGCCAAGAGCTCATGTATGGCTCACTCAATCTCATCCATGTAGGCTTTAGGGTTCCTATAGGGGTGGTGATCATTGCTTGGATCCCCTGCTCCAGATAAATTGTATGCTCAAATCCCCTGTCTCATGGTTGCCCTAGTGGTATGTCCCCAAAAATCGTGGAGTAATGGTCCAATATAGACTGTACATCGGGATGCACTGGCTGCCCTGTAGATCCTACCTATGAAATACGTAGCTCCATTGCCCACTCTACATCTCTCTTTTGGAAATCTGGTGTGTCAAGACTATCTAGGGAGGGTATGTGTGCATGCCTCTGATCATCACATGCTTCCCACTCTTCTTATCCATCCACTCCATAACTAATATCTCCCAATCTGTAGTGACCTTACCAAGCGTGATAAGCCACTGCACACCCAATACCACATTGGTCTCTAGGATGTCAACCACAAATAAATGATATATTATTTTGTATTTCCCCATGGCCACTGCTAAAGTCGGAACATACCACATGCACTGCATGTTCCTGGCGCCTGGAACCAACACGGATAACCCATCAAAACTCTTTGTCGGTATGCCCCTTCGTTGCACTAGTCGGGCATCAATGAAGTTATGTGTGGCCCCGTTGTCCACCAACACTGAGAGACGTTGTCCCTAGACCATGCCTCGGACTCTCAACGTCAAATACTTGGGAAATCCCCACAAATATGCAAGGACTCCTCCATTGGGTGCAAACGTTGATCCTCCTCCTGTTGGGGGAGATGGTGGTGGATGATCTCCTCCTGGTGCACCAGAGCTGGCATCTCCCTCCAACTCCTCATATGCCTCTTCTTCTCCCTCACTGTTGGAGAAGACCTCAATGTAGTGTGCCTTTTCTGCAGCACAACGATGACCCAGTGCTCATGGCTCCTAGAAATTTAATCATAGCTTCCTCCATCTCAAGTATCTCTAGGTATCATCATCCAATGACCCTCGGCCCTAGTTACCCCTCGAAGGTGGAGCTCTCACGTCTT
This sequence comes from Pinus albicaulis, assembly GCA_034641835.2. Classification (NCBI taxonomy): domain Eukaryota; kingdom Viridiplantae; phylum Streptophyta; class Pinopsida; order Pinales; family Pinaceae; genus Pinus; species Pinus albicaulis. The sequence goes on along the minus strand of CM076579.1, from coordinate 910,474,938 downwards.
TCCCCTTCTGCTGGAACACTAGTTTGTGGGGAAAAGGAGTTCTTGTCCTTAGCAAGGCATCCTACATGTCCCTAGTCCTCCCTATTGCAACTTGTAGTGTAGTAGGCCTAGTGGATCTGACTAGCCCATGCAACGGTTCTACCAACCCGTCAATAAACATATATACCCTCCTGGCCATTGACAAGTCTGGCACCATCACTGAAAGTTTCAGGAACTCAGAAATGTAACTCTTTGAGTTTCCTGACTTTGAGCTTAGTCATCTCAACGAAGTGTTCCTCCAGGTCCTTCCAGTCAATTCTCTCCACTAACCTCCGAGTGAACTCTACATACGTTGTCACCCCTACGTGACCCAACGTGGACATCTCGTGGAACCACGAGTCGTGGGCTTCCCCCTCAAGGTGTAGCATTGCCACCTTGATAGCCTCTACCTCCTCCATTTGGTTCAGCTGGAAATAAATGTCTAGCTTCTCCACCCAAGCCTTAGTCAAACACTTCGATGATCCTTCAAAGGTAGGCAAGAAAAATATTCCCACGGTATGTTGCAGGTCATTCCCCTACGTGTACCTCCTCCTCTATTCTATATGTGGGGTCTATTATTGTTCTTCAGCTGTCAAAACTTGTTAAAGGTGAGGGCCTCTCCAAACTCCCGCCCATACGACTGATACTCTGCAAAATATTCCCCATAATGAGCCACATCCAGCTCCTGGGGTGCTCCCATTCCTGCTCCTGAAGTCAATAAAGTGGACATGGTGGAATGTGGGGGAGTGCGTAGCACCACCTGTTGCGCACCATTCTGATCCAAAATATGGTGAGAAGTATCGTACCCTTCTCCGTTGTGAAACTCCCTTGGGATCTCACACTGTCTGTTTTCTCCGGAAATATTCTTCCCCATTTCCTCTATCTTTCTGCAAAGCTCCTATACAGATTTCAAGTGGAGGTTACCAAAATCATTCTCATCATCTATCTCATCTGCTATTGGTGCCTTTCCTTTGTCTTCCTCAACCGGAACGTTGTCCTCTTCCGCAAGTGTGATTTCGAGCCTACGCTCTTTGTCCCTATACCTATACTTCCGGTATGTGATGTGTTATTGCCTAAATCTACCTTAGGCTGAAGGAAGGCAGAGTTCAGGGTAACAACAAACCACGCTCAGTCTAGTAGCTAGCCCTACCAGAACAGGAGAGGGCTCTCTCCAGGTCAATCTCAGCAAAAATAATCAATAGGGCTTGAGATGACTTGAAATAAAAGCTAATTTTAGGCTAGGTATATAAGTGAAGGATTTTGATTGTGTTTTTGGGGGTTTTTGTTGGATCAAGGGGAAAGGCAGTTTTGGGTGCGGGGATAAGGCCTAGTTTTTGCAGAGTTCTGATTGGAGCAAGGAAGGAAATTGTTTTGATGCTTTATATTGAATGAATGGATGGATCAGACCGGTGAGGAGCTGAAGAGGGAAAGAGGTTCACAAGAGTCCTCCTCAAACAGATGAAAACATGAAAAATTAAACAAAAATGAAGGCAGAGCAAATCAAGCTAATGAATTCCATCGTTAACACTGATTTGTTTAATTTATGAAGAAATGAGAGGAGAAATGGTACACATAAACATCGGTGAACTTACAAGTACATAGAGAAAAACACCATCAAAACACAGAGCCACATGGATCCCAAAGAGTGATGCAAACCCTGGTCTATTCCTTTGCCAAAAGTGCAGAGATGAAATGTACAATGAAGTGCCAAGCAATCCCAAGTGTCCAACCTTGAAAATGACTGAGAAAATACATCATATAGACAAGTCTAACCCATTCCCATGCCTCTAGGGGTCGAGCTCATCATTATAGAAGCTGTTTCAACCATATCTAAACTAGGAACTAGAAAATAGGCAATGAAACAACTTGCCTCTATATGCTAGGAAATTGATCCATTCACTTACATTTCACCTTTTGGTGAATGAATCTTCTAGAATGAGTAAAAATGTGCCAAAATTACATCATGATCATGAAATTACATTAAGGTACATCAAAAGTTACATGAAAAAGTGAAACTGGCCAAAACTAGGCAAAATTTTGAGCTGCTGAGTGAAAAATAGGCCAAAATTCTCTGTGCGCCGCGCCCAAAATCTCTATGCGTAGCACAAGTTTGGAGCTGATTTTGAGGGCCTTCCCAAAGTCCAAATTGAGCGCAGGATAGCTCGTTGGAAATCCCTGCCTGTCTAATTTCCAACCCAAGTGGAATTTCTGGATTTGATTTCCATTTTCCCCTCCAAAAGTTCAATCTCCCAACACTGCTTCCTGTGTGTGCAAAAAGTGGCAGAAAGGCCATTTTTAGGGTGTTTTTGACCCTTTAGGAAAACCAGAACTTGATGAAATCCTTAGGTAATCCATGAGCATGCATAAATTTTAATAAAAAACTCATAAATGCAAATTTTTCCCCTTGAAGTGCTGCCAATTATAAGCGCGCGCCAAGTGGCGCTACGCGTCGGGCAGGAAAATCTGTTTTGTGACCAAAAAATTCAAAATTGACAAAAATTTTCCCAAATTTCTTGAAATTTGGGCTGAAGGTCCCTGATCAAGTGCTATGCTCAGCCAAAGAAGCTTCAGCCAAGATTTGGAGTCTATCATGCCTTTTGCGACGCTTCAGTGCCCTCCTTAGCCTTGCCTTCAGGATTTTGATCCTCGCTTTGCAAACGTGATTGCACGCCCAATAGTGGTTCTTCATGTGCCTGAGCATGTTCTTCTCCTTGTTTGCTTTCTCCAACAGCTTCTCAAGATGAATGTTGACCCTCTCAAGCCAAGTCTCTCTATCGGCCTCAATCTCCCGCTCAATAGGTGTTATCTCGGATGGGCTTCTTCGGGCAGCTTGCCGGTTCTCACAGATGTTTTGCAACTCCATGATCATTTGTTGATCCTCCAACTGTTTGTTGCGCTGCTCCAGATAGTTTATGATCCATTGAGCTCTCTGCAACTTGTCGTTCAATGTGTCGATCTTAGCTTTCTTCTCCTGAATGATCTCTCTCTGTTTTGAGCTTGGAGAGCTCAAATCCTCATCAATCAAAATGAAATCAGTATCTCGGCCTCCTGAAGGGCCCTCATCCTACATCGGCCTCTTACCTTTGTCCTGCACCTGTACCTGTGCTGCTGATGATGGCAACGAGACCCCTTCCACCCCGGGTGGAGATAGTACTCGTCGGGCTGCTGCAAATAATACTCTCGTGCCTCTCTGATAAGTGACATACACTGGCACACTGATAGGCTCTATCTCGTGACCTTCAAAATGATGTGAAGGTTCACCTGGCTCATGAAAAATATCTGGAGGAGGCTGAGGGGCTGTGAAGAAGTCACAAGAAATGAAATCTTCCCACACAATGCCCTACAATCCAAGCTAATGTACAACAATGATCTTGATGAGTGCATAATGATAAATGATGTTGTACTGCTGCTCGGGAGTTTTCTTCTGCACAAGAGTAGTCATCCTCTCGATGTTGCGGCACATGAAATATGGTATGTTCATCATCCTCACTCTCGTGAAATGCATCAATAATTTGATGTGGTATGCATAGAGGTGTGAAAATCGGCCCTCACAACTGAAGTATCGGATAATGAGTCTCATCAAAGGTGCATAGGATTCCTTCAGAAACCGAAATGGGAATACCCTGCTGAGTTGTCTCATGTAGCTAGGCCTGATGTAAGGTTCATAATGCACTTTTTCCACCTACTGTCTCTTATTCCACTCTTCACCTACATTCGGTATTCCTATTTCCTGAGAAATGGTTTCTGGTGTCAAGGTGAAATTTACACCAGCAAGAGTTACCTGACCATCATGCAGATGTAAAACAAACAACCTGGCTAACTCCTGATGATGTTGGATCTGAGCAATCATCTCACAGTACTGATAGCATGACTTCTCTCGAAAACATGCCATGGCAAGTGGGCAGGCCTGCAACTAAGTCAATGAGGTGGGCTCTTCTCTCACATGTTTCCCACCTTTATGAGACCTTCTCGGTGCATGGAGCTCAGTGGTAGAATCATTGTCTTGTTCATATGATGAATCAGTGTCCGTTTCCATGATGTTGCAAGGTGTATGTTTGGCTTGTTGAAAATGAGAAATGAGAATTTGGTGTCTTTGCCTCCAATTGCCAAGTGTGTCAAAGTCAAATGAGGGACTGTGGGAAATATGGACAATGGGAACAATGTACTGTAATCAAGTGAGATTTAAAATGCAAGGACAGCCCCTTGATTGTTTGGGGACTTGAGGATTTTATAAGTGAAATGAGAGAGGGAGAGTGATATGGAATGGTAGGGTTTAGGGATAGGGAAAATAGGTCTTGGGAATAAGTGATTTGGGTGTTAGGGAATAAGGGATTGACAATGATAATATGACAGTGAGGGGGAAAGGAACCATAGGTGAGGAATGGGATTTGAAATACTTGGCACCAAAGTCAAATTTTAACACTCAAATTCAAACCCTAAGGAGCAGTTTTTCACCAAATGATAGGGTTTATGTTTTCAACTTTCAAACTTTTATATTCTTCCCTCCAAACAACACCAAACACCAATTAATAGCAATTCACAGCCTCACAAACTTACTTGGAGCGAGGAAAACTAAGTTGATTTGAAATTTCATGAAGCAGTGGCAAAAATCTTGCTTGTCGGCCCTGTGCGCCGCGCGCACACCCCAATGCGCCGCGCCTCCCTTGTGCGCCGCGCGCACACCCCAATGCGCCGCGCCTCCCTTGTGCGCCGTTCATGTTCAATTTTGCACGGTGGAAAACGGTTGTATGCGTCGCGACCACTGTGTGCGCCACAACCTCCAACCAACACGCCGCGCAGGTATTTCACCAACAGTCAGTCCTCCCAAAACTCTGTTTTCCTCTTCCACGACTTGAGTCAGCTCAATGTGATCTCTTAGTGTGAAAATGAACCGATTGAATATGAAAATATCTTATATATCAAAAGGATTTTGATTTTTCATTTAGTAACCCACTTTTGTAATGTTGTAGAACTTTGGCACTTTCACATTTTTAATGTAAACTCTGATTTTGTTTCCACTTGATTTTTTGAGATGAATGATGAAACTTTTGTCAATTTTTTGCAAGGATGACTGGCATTGGATTTGGGAAAGGCGACTAGGGTTGCGCCTGAAGAATTTCACAATTGAAAATTTTGAAAAATTACATGGTATTTATTACAAAAGACGAAATTGACGATTTTTCTTCAAAACAGAGTTTTGAAGAAGAATCATGATCTAACATTATGACGATGAAATTTTTGAAATGAAAACTTATTTTGAACCTCCCTCATGTGCCTGCTGGCATTATTGGACACTTTGAAGACTAAATTTGCGAAACCCTAGACCCAATGAGACTAAAAACCCTAAAAGACTCTATGCCCACCAAAAGACCAAACATTGACTGTCATTGATTGGAAATGATTTTGATGGACTTTGATGAACAGACTTGAGCCAGTAGGTACAAGACATGAGGGATATGAGTGAAAAGACCCTACCGTCAGAATATCGATGCTCCTAATGGAATGCAGATGACCGAACTGAATGAGACACCTAAAATGAAATGCAACAAAAGAGATTTTGATCTCTGACAAAGGGATGAAAAGACCGACTCTATCATGATGAACTCTCTATCTTAGGGTGTCATAGACTGATTTCTCTATAGTTTGAGCCAATTCTATGAGATCTGATACCACAATAATATCCCAAACGGGAAATAGATAGTAATACAAAGCAACATAAACAAAAACTACATAAAATAGAAGCATACACAGAAAACACTACAAATAAACCATAAAATCTGAGCCATTTTATTATATTTTATGAAATGAGGAACAAGTACAAAGAGTGCTCAGAATGATAGCACCTTTGCCTGCTCTAGGTAGGCTGAAATAATCTCTCCCTCCTCTATTAGAAACTCTGCTCAATCTCTGCTCTGCGTTGCTCCTCCTCTACACAGTCATTCTGGAAATGTTGTTGCTGGATGGAAAGAGACTGCAAGATGGGGCTGCTCTACTGCTCAGGAAATTCTGAAACTCGGACATCGGTCTCTCCTCCAAAAACCCAGAATAACCCACGAAGGAATTCTGGAAAGGCTGACCCCGGAATTCACCCTCTTGGGATGATTATGCTCTCTTTCTGGGTATGTTGGCCTCTGTGATGAAAATGTTGAAAGAAAGGCCTCCAACTATCCAAGGAACTCAATTATGGAAGGGTTGATCCCCTCACAAACCTCCGGACTAAAATCTCACGAAGTTTCTCCTCTCCCGGAGTTTCTCTCCTCTATGACTGCGTAACCCCCTGAGAGAATGTGATGCCCTGGAGATGACTTCGTAATCCTGGTGGCTAACACGATGAAGCTACTCTCAAAAACTAATGGAATGGATCCTCTCCTGAGCGAGCACTTGAAGTCCCCCGAGGACGAGGTTGGGATCTCTACTCGGAGACACCTTTGTGCTAAACAGCACTGCAGAGTCAGCTAAACTGCTTAAGAGTGCTCTAGTATTGACAAACATAAAATCTTAACATGTAAGAATGAATGAGAAAGGTTGCCTCCATCCATGTTTATGCTAGTGAACCCCCACATTCCCTTGGGCCCACCAATGTTGCGTTGTCCCTATTTCCACGTTGTCCCCTAGCTGTGTTGTGTTTCCTCTCCCACACTGCCACTGCGCTACCTGGCCCCACGCTGCCACTGCGTTGTCCTAGCTGCCTCCTCTCTTGCGCTATCACTTGGTCTCATGGGCCTCACTTTGCCTTTTAATTATTCTGCCTAGTGACCTTAGGAAAAAAAAATTATTCTAATGTTGATTTATGGGTCCCCACCCCTTTATTTCCTGCTAAACTTTAGAAAGGAAAAAATTAATCAAAAATGAATATTCCAATTAATTGTCTACTAATTGGGAATATTACACTACAAAATTGACAAATATTATATTATGGACATGGAAAAGGTTCTTTAGAAGTATGTCTTTTTTTTTTAATGCACTATAATGTATTTACATAATTAATTTTCTTATTTATTTATAAAAATTGGGATCTTTTTAAAAAATATAGTTTTTAATATATTATTATTATTATTAAATTATTATTTTTTTAAATCCTAATAACTGGCATCCATAAATTTTTGTATTTAACTTTATAAAACTATAAATTATATAACATTTTTATTTTTTTCTCATATATAATAATAAATTCTTAAATTATTATTTTTTAGTATTTCTATATTAATTAATAAACATAAAAACCAATCACATACCAAAATTTTCACATTCATACCCATACTAACACGTTATGTTGTGCCCATACACTTCCACAATATGGAATGAGAGGTGACAGGGATAATAATTCTCTTTCGATGGATTGATATATTCTTCCTCTTTCGATGGATTGATATATTTTTGACATAAATGCATGTTATGCCCATTTTTCTTATAAATTAACATCTCATTGTGAAATACATGTTATCTAAATAGGGCAAGGGTACTTCATTAATTAGTCACAGTAAGAAAATTAAATTATACAATTATGACATGATATTATTTTATATGAGATAATACTTATAATAATGCTTTCATTTATTATTGAGATGGATTTTTATTTTTTAAACTAAAACTAAGAATATATATTATATCAAAACACTAGGTTGGGTCATAACAAATACACTAATGATACACATAATGAAATCTTGAGCAACTCTTAGACATTAGATCAAAAAGGGTTTTTCGACTCTTCACTTTAAATCTATATTATGCATATTCATAAGGTTTATGATCCACTCATGATTCCATTTACACTTTTTCCAAAAAACTCTTAGATTTCAACATTTTTTACATTTCATAAACAAATTCAGAGTTTCTTATCTAGTTGTTTATCCCCCTCCGCGAGCGAAGGGTTACTTGGTAGAGTAGGATTAGCCAAATTCAAGTATGGGATATACCTTAACTTGACACAAATTGAGTTGTCTGAGGCTGATGATTGTTCCAACTTGATATTTTGTTTAGTGCCCTCAATTTGGGTTCAAATACTTGTCACTTCATCCTCCAATTAGCGAATTTTGGACTGCAATTTAGTGCCTTGATACAAGAAGAAAGATAGAGTAGTAGGCATTTGATTGTGGTTGAGTTTCAAATTCATAATATCAACTTTAATCTCATGAAATTCCAACTCCATACCCATCCTTCATGTATTTATAAATATTAGATATGAGACTCCCTCCCTAATTAATATGCACTTTTTCACCTAAAGATGTCTGGCACTAACCCAAATCCCAAACCACCAATTCAATTCTCAAGAGGGTGGCTCAATTACCAACTTGTCCTCGAAAGGTCGATAATAATCATGCCATGGAAGTCCACAAAGAGAGTAGACCACCTTGATACCCAGGAAATAATACCTTGTATCAACACCACAATCGGAGGATCCCCATGCAACATATGGAACTTAAAAGATTCAATCCACCAAGTTGTTCGATTAACTCCAATATGCAGGCTTTGCATGCTTCAAAGTTTTCCTAGATTTTGAGCCCACATACCTTCAGTTGTTGTCATCATCATCATATACCTTTGCTTCACGTCATTCCACATCAGAAGAGTCAGTATGGATGCATGATAGAAAGCTCCCCCCTAAGTGATAGCATCATCCATGTGCATGGAGCACCACAATATAACAGGAGAGTGTTCCTAAAAAATCATGTCTCTTATATCCTCATGTGCAAAAAGAAAAAACAAATCCATTAACAAACCCTTGCATGTAAAATGAGGAATAATGGTCAAGGTGAAGTACTTAATATTTGTGTCATCCATGTTGGTGTGAGCTTGTGCACATGTCCAAGGGAGGATGTGTTATCCAATTGCACTTAACCATACTATTAGGGAATATCACAATGTTTAATTATCCCATTAGTTATAAGACTTCCTTTGTTTAAATTAGTCATTTGTTTCCCAAGATCCTCTACTTTCATATTATTAACTCTCTATTGATATTGCAACAAGATGATGAGCTTAGTGAAAAGAGTTGCCTTCATTAAGTGGGCCCGCAGGCTATTTTTGGCGCAAGTCTATTTTTAGACTATGTCTATTTTTAGACATGTCGATCATATTCTATGAGTTGCCAGATGTTATTTGTGGATGGTTGGTCAAGTTGGAAAAATATATGGACTTATATTTTTAGACATACTGGGCGGAATCTATTTTTAGATTGCCAGTCTAAAAATAGATATGTCGAATATTATTAGCTCTTAATAATATTTGGACTATAAACATTATCTTATTCTCTTGGAGTTCGCCATGCACAGACAAGTATTTTCAGAGCTGACAGAAGGAATTATGCTATTCCTGAGGGTTAAGTGGAGCTATTGCATGGATACTTTAGTTATAACTCATGTGACAGAGTTTGGTGGATTTATTGAGGTAGTTGGTGGAGTTGTGTTCAGTTTAACTGAGTTAAACATAGTTGAGCTAGTTGTATCTAGTCTAGCTGGTTGATACACTAGTGAGAGTGGTGTGAATTAATTATTAATTAATTCACTAATTATTAACTCATTAATCAACTAAAGAATACATCAGTTAACTACAGTGCATGGACAGTTTCAGTGGAGACCAGTGAAGAGGTAGGTGAAAGAGCAGGTTGATTATCATTTGTGACTATAGTGTTGCATGATTTGCAATACCCAGTGATTGGAGATTCCAATGAGGATTGCGTGAGAAAGGCTGGACCAATTCGAGTTCATTCAGAGCCAATATTCAGCAGGGATTACGCAGTACAGGCAGGCTAGCCGGTGGCGAAGATCGGTGCATGGATTTGCTAGATCGAGCCTGATTAGTGTGTAGTGATTGTATTGTACTGAGAGCTTGACATGATCAGCTTTGTATGAGGATTGTTACATGATCTCTATGATATATATTATATATAGATATTTGGGGTTTTTAGCTCCAAGCTTTCTCGTTAAAACATTGTGTTCATATGTGTGAATTTTTATGGTTTCAATGTGTGCATGCAATTGATTTTATTTCCGCAAGTAATGATCAATAGTAGAAGAGATTATGTATTATGCATGAAGTCAAATAGTGTGTGATCAGGAGAATCTTGGATGTATAATGCATTAGTTATATAATTTCTACATGGTATCAGAGCGATATTGATCATTGGAGCAATTGCAAAGCATTGAAGCGGTTGAGTTTTGTGCTGGTGGAATTCGAATTTGCAGTAGTGTTTTCTTGGTGTCGAAGTTGAGATGTATTTCAATGGATTGCGATTGGAGTATGCCCTTGAGGGCAGCTCGAATTATATTTCATGGAAGGACAGGATGGAGGCGGTGCTGGAGGATAATGGGTTGAAGGAGTTCATAGATGCAAAAATTCCAAAACCTGCTTCTAGCGATGCTGCCGCACTTGACGCATGGCAAAAGAAGAAAGAAAAATGTCGAAGGATTCTGTTGGAAGGTGTGAAGGATCACATAGTGTCCAGCCTTCATGGTAAATCTTCTCCATTCTTGATGTGGAAAGCTTTGACAGACTTGTTCCAAAGCAAGAGCGACCAGAGGAAGTTGGCGCTCAAGGATAAGCTCAGGAAAATAAAAATGGAGAAAGGCGACAATATACCCAAGTACCTCACGAAGTTTGTCCAGTGCAGGGATGAGCTGGGAAGTGTGGGGGTTACTGTAGATGAAGAGGACTTGGTGAGCTTGGCTCTCCTTGGGCTTCCGAAGAGTTGGCATTCCTATGAGGACTCTGTCAATGGTCGGGAGAAACTGTCGGGATGGGAGCGACTTTGGTCGGATATTGTGCAGGAGGAGATAAGGCAGAGTACCAGGGATGGATCTTCATCGAAGAATGAAGATGAAGAAAATTGCACTTTGGTTGCCAAAGCAAGGAAGGGGAAGAGCAAGAAGAATACTTCTCAATACGGTGCGAAGGGCAAGAAGCAGGACATGTCCAAGGTGAAGTGCTTACACTGTCACCAACACAGACATTACGCCACTAATTGTCCAGAGAAGAAGAAAAATAAGCAGGTTGTTGGATCTGTAGCTCGAGAGGCCTTAGCCTCGCAATTTGAGCTGGATTTTTCGTTGATCGCATGCTTGGTCTCAAGTATTATGGGATCAATGTGGTTTCTTGACAGTGGTGTGTCTTTCCATATGACTAGAGAAAAAGATTTGTTTACTGATATGGATGAGAAGGATCTTGGAGTACACATCGAGATGGGCGATGATGGTAGATACAGTGCGACTGGTATCGGGACCATTTCCTTTGAGAGGGAGTCTGAAAAACCTTTCATCTTGAAGGATGTCATGCATGTTCCAATATTGAAGAAGAATCTTATCTCTATGGCGACGTTGGAAGACAAGGGATATGATGTTGTCTTTAGCGAGGGAAATGATTTCCTGCACAGTAAGGCAACTAGTGAAACCCGGAGGATAGGGGTTTGAGTTAAGAACCTTTATCAATTGCAGGTAGATGGCTGCGCAGCAATGGCAGGCAAGGCAGAAGGAGTGGTGAGCCGGGATGAGGGCGAGCTATGGCACAAGAGATTGGGCCATCTTCACCATGGTGCTTTGAAAATTTTGCAGCAGATTTCTACTGGGCTTCCCAAAGGTACACTTGCGTAGTTAGATCAGTGCAAGGGATGTAATTTGGGAAAATTTGTGAAAGCCACCTTTCATGAGAAGGATAGTCACACCATGACGATCCTTGAGAGAATTCACACAGACATGTGTGGACCTTTCTTAGTAGCTTCGACAACAAAGCACAGGTATTATGTGATATTTGTTGATGACTTTTCTCGTAAGTGTTGGATCTTCTTCATGTAGAAGAAGAGCGAGACATTCTCAAAGTTCTGTGAGTTTAATCAACTAGTGGAGAAAGAGTCGGGGAAGCAGGTGAAGGCTCTTCGGAGCGATAATGGTGGTGAATTCATCTCTGGCGAATTCAAAGACTTTTGCAACACAGAAGGAATTCGAAGAGAGCTCATAGCGCCTCATAACCCATAGCAGAATGGGGTCGTGGAGCGAAAGAACAGAACGATTGTGGGTGTTGCACGGGCGATGTTGCATGATCAGGGCCTTCCCATACATCTGTGGGCTGAGGCATGCAATACTACATTTTATGTGCAAAATTGTTGTCCTCATAGAGTACTTGGCATGAGTACACCCGAAGAGGCATTTTCTGGTAAGAAGCCTGATATTTTTCATTTGAAGATTTTTGGCTCATCTGTTTACATTCATGTGACAAAGGATGCCAGGAAGAAGCTAGAGCCGACCGCAGAGGTTGGGATATTTTTGGGGTACACAGAAACACCCCACAACTATCGTGTGTATTTTCCAGACAGTCAAAAGATTGTTGTGCAACGGGATATCAAATTTCATGAGGAGAAAGCCATGAAGTGTTTTCTTGAGAGGGAGCCACACTTTCATGCATATGAGGAGCTATTAGTTCCTAAGGATGAGCCTCAGGATGTGGATCAGCCACAAGAGGAGGTTCATGGAGTGGAAGAAACCACTCATGCAGCGCCAACCATCATAGGGCGGAAGCGCACTACAGAAGCTAAGCGACTGAATCTTTATGCAGAGAAGATTGTAGGAGCACCTACATCACAGCATAGATAGAGATAGTCACCTGACCGATATACTGGATACATGGCTCTGATGAGCAAGTGTATCGTGACAGAAGCATCCTCTTTCAAGGAAGATGTGGAGGACCCTGCATGGGTATATGCCATGGTGGAAGAGTATGATTCAATTGTCAGAAACAGTGCATGGGAGATTGTCCCAAGGCCGGAAGGGAAATCAGTGGTAGGTTCGAGATGGATCTACAAATTGAAGCAAGCTTCTGACGGGAGCGTCGAGAAGTACAAGGCAATATTTTTTTCTCGGGGCTTCTCGCAGATTGAGGGGATCGACTATGAGGAAACCTTTGTGCCTGTCACAAGGTATTCTTCCATACGGAGCATCCTAGCTCTTTCAGCGCAGATGGGATGGCACATTCATTAGATGGATGTGAAGAATGTGTTCCTCAACGGATTCATTAAGGAGGAGGTGTACATAGAGTAGCCCGAAGCTTTCGAGATCTTCAGCAACGAGTCGCATGTGTGCAGGCTCAAAAGAGCGTTGTATGGGTTGAAACAAGCACCTCGTGCTTGGTACACACGGATAGACAGTTATTTCACCGGTCTTGGATTCACCAAGAGTGAGGCGGATCCGAACCTATACCAGATTGTGGTGGAGGGTAAGTTGCTGATCATTGTACTTTATGTAGATGATTTTATTCTGACGGGTGATGAACAGTTGATACTCTCATGCAAGGCTGATCTTGCAAAAGAGTTTGAGATGAAGGACTTGGGCCTCCTTCATTATTTCCTAGGATTGGAAATTTTGCAGCGTAGTGATGGATTGTTTGTGTCTCAAGGCAAGTATGCCGAGAAGATACAGGAGAAGTTCAACATGAAAGGCTACAAGCCTATCAACACTCCTCTTCCTGGTGGTTGGAGGAAAGAGGATGCTACATCGGCAGAGGTAGTGGATGCCACTGTTTATCGACAGCTGGTTGGTTCACTCATGTATCTAGTCAATCCATGACCGAACATATGCTATGATGTTAACCAGCTTTCACAAGCTATGGTTAAGCCTACCAAGATCTTTTGGAAGGCGGGGAAGCATGTATTGAGATATCTCAGAGGAACATTGGGATATGGATTATGGTACAGACAGTCGGATGAGGTGAGGTTGCATGGCTTCACAGATGCAGATTGGGCAGGGAGCCCAACGGACAGAAAGAGCACATCTGGAGGGATTTTTAGTATCGGGTCGACAGCAGTTTCTTGGTACATCAGGAAGCAGAGATCCGTGGCACTCATTTCAGCGGAGGTCGAGTACATGGCAGCAAGTTTGGCTGCATGCGAGGCTATATGGATGAGGAAGATCCTGGTCGGGTTGTTCGATTCACACTTAGATCCTACTGTGATATATTGTGATAATCAGAGTTACATCAAACTCTCGATTAATCCAGTATTTCATGATAGATCTAAACACATTGACATTCGGTATCATCATATCAGAGATTGTGTGCAGCGGAAGATCATGTTACTTTCATACATTCCCACGGAGGATCAGGATGTTGATATCTTGACGAAGGCGCTCACCAGGAGCAAATTCGAATACCACAGGGGCAGGATAGGGGTGGCAGATAATCCTTATCTTGTTGAGAGGGAGTGTTGATATTGCAACAAGATGATGAGCTTAGTGGAAAGAAGTTGCCTTCACTAAGTGGGCCCGCAGGCTATTTTTGGCGCAAAGTCTATTTTTAGACTATGTCTATTTTTAGACATGTCGATCATATTCTATGAGTTGCAGGATGCTATTTGTGGATGGTTGGTTAAGTTGGAAAAATAGATGGACTTCTATTTTTAGACATATTGGGCGGAATCTATTTTTAGATTGCCAGTCTAAAAATAGATATGTCGAATATTATTAGCTCTTAATAATATTCGGACTATAAACATTATCTTATTCTCTTGGAGCACTTCAGTTAAGTGCACAGATGTGGCACAGGAGCTGACAGAAGGAATTACGCTATTCCTGAGGGTTAAGTGGAGCTATTGCATGGAGACTTCAGTTAGAACTCATGTGACATAGTTTGGTGGAGTTATTGAGGTAGTTGGTGGAGTTGTGTTCAGTTTAACTCAGTTAGACACAGTTGAGCTAGTTGTATCTAGTCTAACTGATTGATACACTAGTGAGAGTGGTTTGAATTAATTATTAATTAATTCACTAAATATTAACTTATTAATCAACTGAATAATACATCAGTTAACTACAGTGCATGGACAGTTTCAGTGGAGACCAGTGGAGAGGTAGGTGAAAGAGCAGGTTGACTATCAGTTGTGACTATAGTGTTGCATGATTTGCAACACACAGTGATTGGAGATGCCAATAAGGATTTCGTGAGCAAGGCTGGACCAATTCGAGTTCATTCAGATCCATTCTTCAGCAGGGATTGCGCAATAGAGGCAGGCTAGCATGTGGCAAAGATCGGTGCATGGATTTGCTAGATCAGGCCTGATTAGTGTGTAGCGAATGTATTGTACTGAGAGCTTGATATGATTAGCTTTGTATGAGGATTGTTACATGATCTCTATGACATATATTGTATACAGATATTTGGGGTTTTTAGCTTCAGGCTTTCCCGTTATAACATTGTGTTCATATGTGTGAATTTTTATGGTTTCAATGTGTGCATGCAATTGATTTAATTTCCGCAAGTAATGATCAATAGTAGAAGAGATTATGTATTATGCATGAAGTCAAATAGTGTGTGATCATGAGAATATTGGATGTATAACGCATTAGTTATATAATTTCTACACTCTCAGGATATGAAATACAAAATATATGGTGACCTTTTTGGCAAGATGGTGAATTCTTCTAAACATTGTTTTAATTTTAATATCCCTAGGAGAAGATATTTCCATGAAGTGTTGAAGAATAATCATAGTCTCCCATGGCAATCAAGTTTCTCATGCCCATTATAGCAGCCTAACTAAGTCCTTGATACAGAGCATAAGCCTATGCTTAATTATTAAAAGTGAATGTCAATCCCCATGAGTAAGTTTGTTCATTTTTTTCTTTGGGGTGAATAATCACCCTGCCACAACTACCACGCCTACTCACCATTATATTAAAATTAGTCTATGAACCTCTAAAAAAATGGTAAAAATTAATTATTGGTTTACTTCATAATTTTACATGTATTCTCAAATACATTTACATAAAAAAACATATTTAAACTTTGCAATGTGTTTTGTTAATTTTTTTGGTATCTAGAGGAATCGACACCTAGGTAAGTGATCCAGGTGGATATTGGTGGTCACCCACCTATTCCACTTGGGGCCCCACCATTGTCTCTTTCATTTTTTCAGTTTCGGCACAACTTACTATTTTTAGCAGTTTTTCGGGTCCTGAACTTCCGGAGCCGTTTTGAGGCCCTAAACGACACTTTTTGGGAAAACAGAGAGCAACATCGATCCTCGGATAGATCTTTCTAACGAGGTATGGTACGCGTCAAACGGAGATCGTATGCCAAAGTTACGCCCCTGGGAAGTTGAAACACCAATTTACCCAAACGGGGCCCATAGTTTTGGCGCTTCATCTCCTAGGGTTAGGGTTTTGGTTGTTTAGGATTTCCCATTGTTTATAAATGATAAATAGGCCCTCGAGCCTCATTGTAACACAGTTCAGAGGCCTGTAGCCGCCACATCTCTTCTCAGAGATAGCTACCAGCGCCCTAGCTAGTTTTATTTCCATTCTGTCTGTAAGCAAATTCCGCTATATCTCTATATTTATGGTTATATGGTTATTATGTTGCATTCCTGCATAAATCCGGATCAGTGGTATCAGAGCGGTCTGCTTTTTCTCGATCCTTCTTTTCTTGTCCCCAACGAGGTCGGGGTATAAGGAGCTAGAGCTTGATCTAGTAGAACCTTTGCAAGATCAGTCTCGCAAACCTCGACGGACGCCCATGGGGGACGAAAAGAAATATGAGGGAGCAGGAGATCCTATCAAAATATTGCTTGAGGAGGCCCTCGAAAAACAAAGGAACGCGATGATGGATAACTTTGCTCAGATCCTTCAACGGCTGCCCACCATCGGCGCATCTGCATCCAGCAGCCACTCTGGAGGCGCGACTCCTTTTAAGGTACAAGTAAATTTTGACATTCCCATATTTGAGGGTCAAATAGACGCAGATGCCATAAATAGATGGTTGAATCTATTAGAATTATATTTCTCTATTCATGAATTTTCAGACCGGGAGAAGATTATTTTGCACTCCTCAAAGCTACCCCCCATGTTAAGGACAGGTGTGAAACCTACTGTGAGAACAAGGACTAGACAAAACCCTCTCTGTTCTCGGCCATACCAACTTGGAATTCTTTCCGAGGCACCGTCAAGGAACAGTACTATCCCATGGGGAGCTATGAGGACAATTACATACAATGGACCACGCTGCGACAACAAAGGGATCAAGACGAGCATGAACTGACGAATCTGTTCCATACCCTGCACACAAAGTTGGGTATCAAAGATTCAAAGAAACATTTGGTGCTAAAGTATCACAGTTGTCTGCACAGATACATTCAGGAGGAAATGGAGTTCCTCGACATCTCCTCGCTTGGTACGGCATACCGGTATGCTGCCAAGATTGAGCATAAATTCAAACAGAAAAAGCGAGACTTTGGATCTACGAATCAAAAGCAAGGGAAAGGTGCTTCCAAACCACAGAACAAAGGACAGAACCAAGGCATGGCGGCTAAATACAACCCATCGAAGCCACAAGAAAATAACAACACCGCAAAGCCAAAGAAGGACACGGGAAAGTGGTGTGAGTTCCATAAGAGCTCCACTCACAACACAAGTGAGTGTCGGGCCAAGCAGTCGCTAGTGGTCGAGATGAGGGCTTTTGAGTCAGATGCATGCTCTGACTCTGAATCAGAACCTGAAAAGGCGAATGAAAAAGGGAAACAGATTATTGATGCGGAGCCCAACGCCATTGTTGCCACTACAAAGATCCAAAAGGAGGAACCGGAAGATCCAGAGGAGGAGGAACGTCTCTTCCACTCCCAGATGTGGGTAAAGGGCTCCCCGGTACAATTCATTGTCGACAATGGGAGCCAAAAGAACCTCATTTCAGCAGACGCCGTGAAGCGGCTGGGCTTGCCGACCACAGCTCACCCACATCCATACACCATCGGGTGGCTTCACCAAGGACGAGATCTCCGCGTCAGCCAGCAGTGCCGCCTTCCCTATAGCATCAAGCCCTTCACGGATGAGGTATTATGTGACGTTGCTCCTATCGATGTTTCTGATGTATTATTAGGACAACCATACTTGTGGAAGCGTCATGCTGTGTATGAGTCTCAACCTCGTGCTGTTATTATTACTTTGGGAAATAAGTTGTACAGGATACCAGAGGTACCACCTCCTACGACTATCTCTTTGGTTACTGCAAAACAATGTAGTAATCTCATTTCCCAAACCAGGAAATTCGTTTTTCTGATGATCCGCCCCCAAGGCAAGAAGAAGACTGTGGCCACGACCTCCAGACAGGGCCCCTCTGCACGACAACAACAAATGGATAAGGTCGTGGAGGAGTACGGGGACATCTTCACCTCACCCACAGGGGTTCCTCTGCACTGCCAGGTCAAGCACCCAATTGATCTGACCACAGGTGCGCCGCTAACCAATGGACCGATCTATCTGCGCTCTGTTCTGGAGAATGATGAAAGCAAGAGGCAGATTCAGGAGTTGTTGCAGAAAGGTCACATCAGACCAAGTTCATCGCCCTGTGGGAGCCCGATCGTGTTGGTACAGAAGAAGGATGGGACGTGGAGACTCCGTATTGACTATCAGGCGCTGAAAAAGATCACTGTCCGGAATAGGTACCCAATCCCACGGATTGATGACCTTCTGGACCAACTCAAATGTGTAAAATATTTCAGCAAGATCGACCTGAAGTCTGGGTATCACCAGGTACCAATTGAACCCTCTGATGTGTGGAAGACTGCCTTCAAAGCCAAGGAAGGCCTTTTCGAATGGCTAGTCATGCCTTTCGGGTTGACGAATGCTCCCGCAACCTTCATGAGGATGATGGACGACATCTTGCGGCCATTCACCAACTCATTTGTAGTGGTGTACTTGGATGACATTCTGATCTTCAGCCAGACTTGGGAAGAGCACCTTCACCACATCCGAAAATTTCTCCAAACACTGCGGAAACATAAGTTGTGTGCCAATTTGGAGAAGTGCACGTTTGGCATGACCCAGGTTCAATATCTGGGATACATTATTGATGAAAGGGGGGTGCATGTGGATCCATCCAAGATCCAAGTCATTCGGGATTGGCCAGCCCCAACCATTATAACAGAGCTTCGCAGCTTTCTGGGTCTTGCTAATTTCTATCGGAGGTTCGTGTTGGGATTCTCTCATATCACTTGGCCCTTGAGTCAAGTCACCAAGGGAGGAGCGAGAGAAAATTTTTTTTGGTCAGAACCTCAACAGAAGGCGTTCACAGAACTGAAAAACCGCCTCTGTTCTGCCCCAGTGCTCACTTTACCAGACTTGCAACAGCCATTTGAGATCGAGACAGATGCCTCTGACTATGCTATTGGGGCAGTTCTTACTCAACAGGGACATCCAGTGGCATTTCACAGTGAGACATTGTCTGACACAGTTCGCAAGTACCCCACATATGACAAAGAAATGTACTCCATTGTGCAAGCTTATCGACAATGGAAGCATTACATTTTGGGGAAGGAAACAATCATCCACACAGACCACAGGCCCCTTCAGTTCATACAGACACAAGGGAAGTTGCAGAATGATCGCCATTAGAAGTGGTCCACATATCTGCAACAGTTTCATTTGAACATCAAGTACAAGAAGGGTAGCACCAATAATGTTGCAGACTGCCTCAGCCGACCACCGATCGTGGCGCTCACCACCGTGCTCAACTCTTGTGGGCACGAGACTTCTAATTGGCCACTTCTCTATGAGAGTGACCCAGAATTCGGCCACACTTACAAGGCACTCTTGGGGGGCACGCAAGTTCCAAATTTTCACCTCCAAGATGCACTTTTATGTCACCTTGGACACCTTTGTGTTCCTTCAAGCGAGCGTGCCAAGATGATATGGGAAGCACACTACAGTCGATTCGCTGGGCATTTCGGGGTCGAGAAAACAGTAGCAATACTACAGAAGTATTTCTATTGGCCGAACCTTCGAAAGGATGTCGAGAAGCACGTCAGATCCTGCACTGCTTGTGCCATTGCCAAACCGACCATCAAGAAGCAAGGCCTATATACTCCACTACCTACCCCTAGTCGACCGTGGGAATCCATCTCCATGGATTACATGTCGGGCCTGCCTTCTACTAAGAATGGAAATGACCGTGTTTTCGTGGTCGTTGACAGATTCTCGAAGATGGCCATCATGGCGGCCTGTAAGAAGAATATCACAGCAGAAGCCACTGCTAAACTCTTCTTTGAACGAGTGTGGGTGCACTTTGGGATCCCACAGTCTATCATATCAGATCGAGATAACAGGTTCCTCAGCACATTTTGGTCCAGCCTCTGGTCAATTTTGGACACAAAGCTCACCAAGTCCACAGCTTTCCATCCCCAAACAGATGGCCAGACAGAGGTCGTCAACAGAATGATTGTACACATTCTGCGCATGTACAATTCAAAGCATCCACGCACATGGGACGAGAGCCTCCCTTATGTACAACATAGTTATAATCGGACTCTCCACAGTTCAATCGGCCATAGCCCCTTTTCAGGTGGGCTTGGGATTCCAGCCACTATGTCCCATTGACATAGCCATGCCGTTTGCAGCTGCTCAGGCCGATTCAGCTCATGTCCAGTCTGAAGTTGACAAAGCAAGTAGCTTCATCAAGCGCATTCAACACATCCGCCAACAGGTTCATGATATATTGGACAGAGCCAATGTGAAGTACAAGCAGCGCCATGATCAACACCGGGTGCCACACAACTTCCAGGTGGGCGACAAAGTATGGCTACATTTGCAGAAGGAGCGCCTCACTGGACCCCACCGCAAGCTTCGCCCGCTCCGATACGAGCCGTACACCATCACCAAGGCTTTAGGGAACAATGCCTTCGAGCTCAGTATTCCACCATTCCTTGGTCTGCACCCAGTCTTCAATGTGGATCGCCTTCGTCCTTACTTCCCACCTCTACTGGACACCTCGGACATTGCAGAACAACTCACACCAACTGAGTTAAATCCAGACTGCATGGAACAGGCCACCATAGATTGCATCATGGACATGCAAATAAAGAACACTCGCCAGCAGAAGATCCAACTATATCGGGTTGTCAAAGCTGGCCAACTCCTGCACCAAGGAAAGTGGTTCACCAGGGACCAAGTTCAGCAGAAATTTCCTCATCTCATGGAGGAACTTAACGCAATGGGGACCATTGCTTCCTAAGGGGGAGGAATGATCCAGGTGGATATTGGTGGTCACCCGCCTATTCCACTTGGGGCTCCACCATTGTCTATTTCAGTTTTTCAGTTTCGGCACAGTTTACTATTTTTAGCAGTTTTTCGGGTCCTAAACTTCCGGAGCCGTTTTGAGGCCCTAAACGACGTTTTTGGGGAAAACGGAGAGCAACATGGGTCCATGGACCGATGTTGCTCGTTCCAAATTTGTAGTCCTCGGATAGATCTTTCTAACGAGGTATGGTACGCGTCAAACGGAGATCGTATGCCAAAGTTACGCCCCTGGAAAGTTGAAACACCAATTTACCCAAACGGGGCCCATAGTTTTGGCGCTTCATCTCCTAGGGTTAGGGTTTTGGCTGTTTAGGATTTCCCATTGTTTCTAAATAATAAATAGGCCCTTGATCCTCATTGTAACTCAGTTCAGAGGCCTGTAGCCGCCACATCTCTTCTCAGAGATAGCTACCAGTGCCCTAGCTAGTTTTATTTCCATTCTGTCTGTAAGCAAATTTCAGTTCTTTGATATTAATGAAATGTAGTGTTATTTCCATTGTATCTCTGTATTTATGGTTATATGGTTATTCTATTGCGTTCCTGCATAAATCTGAATCAGTAAGTCTTGTACTCGCGTGACACGAAGTTGATTCCATTCACTACCACTATAACCTCTAGGTGCCTACATATGCCTATTTTTCAAGCATATGGAGATTTTAACCTCAAACTTCTTTACACATAACACTTCATTTTCATGGCCATCAACAATTAAATTTCCCCCAAGAGCTTCCAATGTATTTTATTATTAATTAATATTAAATAAATAAAAGCCATTTTTTAAAACAATTACATAAAAATGCATATCTATGTTTTCCAATATGTGTGTCCTTCTAGTGATGTTGAGGCCTCTTATATATAGGCTTCTATCAAATTCGAATTATTTTCCATGAGTCTGACTTGATCCTTCTTGTAGGTTGACTTGTTTGGAAAGGTCTTGGAGGGTCTTTATGACACTTTTGACTTTACAAAAAAATTATTTACAAGATACAACATGCCCAAAGGGGTCTTACATGTATGACAATGACTCTTTTGACTTCATAAATCTATGAAAAACCTAGAAGCACTCAATGGGTGCTTCAACTATAAATAAATTTATCTTAAGCATGAAACCCATGCATCAAGAATTAAAATAATAAATTTATTTTCTCTTTAACATAAAATCTATAAAATCATTATTACAATAGATATTGTGAATATTGAACCTATTTACACATTTCAACACTCCCTCTTAACTAGGGATGTATTCATAATCCATATAAGGTACTTGGACATTCTCATACTGAAGAATTATAATAAGAAGAGTCGGATTGGTAAGTCATCTCATAAGCTATAATATAATCTTATATCAGTGCATCTTATCATACTAACCATCATTATCACATAGAAAGGCCTTGACTAACAACTCTATCTCTCCACAAGATCAGAGCACAATGCTAGGGACGCCAATGATTTATAGATACCATTATTATTGTCTCTCAAGGCACATACGCCATCTGAATGTTCACAAGGCATGTCCTTCAAGGACCATTCCTGTCTTGGATTAACATATCCTCAAGGAATTTCCTCTTCGACTAATCTTACCTATTGTATTCCCTACCACATCCTCAAAGAGTATCGAAAACCAAATTCTTACCCAATCCTATGTTTTGTATTCATAACATGAAGATAAGAATGATGTGTCTATATCTCCCTCTCAACAAGGGAGGATCTACACATTCCTATAAAAGGAATATTCCCACGTTTCATTTTAACAAGTGACTTGCCCAAGCTCCCTCTCAACTAGGGACTTGTTCCTAACAGCAGTTATCTGCTCTTTGGTGGAGATCATGGTAATATTAACTGCTTGTAAGGCTCCTATTTCTACATCATGGCATGAACTTCATCTTACTCATCATGGAGCCTTTTCGTAGGAAATTTACCATCTTCTACATCACTTTATTTTCAATGAGGCATAGTATTGAACCAATAGTCATGTCATCCTTCTCTTCATCGGAAAGTGGTCTTCTAGTCCAGATCTGGTTATCCTTCATACATCTACCTCTTCCTGGTCATGTTTCTTTCAGTGTCTTCCATCCAATCTCATGAGTATTATTTGTAGGTGACTTCTATAACCCTCTTTAGGTAGCCCTGTTTTAACCCAACTAGATGTTTTCAAAAATCAAAATTAACATAAAATCAAAGTTACCTTTTTATGATGGCCTTTTTTCATTACATAATCTTCTTGCAACATCAACATCAATATCATGCACATGTATGAATCCAATTCCAATACATACATTACCATGATTCTTCCTTTTGCAGTATACATATCATGGTCTGCATACCTTATTCTTCCATGGAGATGTCATAGCTAATTCTTCTAGTTATCAGATGTTGATCACTTATCTTATCTCATGTGACTATAAATACATATTTCATGAACTCTTCTTTCACCTTTTCTTCGTATATTGCTTCCCTTTGAACTTTATACATAGTTCCTTCATCATAGGAACCATAGTTTCCAACCACCTCATATTCTTCATGAGGTAATATTATATTGCTTTCATCTTGTCAACATGTAGAAGAGTTCAAGGTACATCATACCTTCATGTATCATGCATAAGGAAGAGTTCCTTCTTATTCATTCATGCTTATGATATAGAGTGTTTCAACCATTCTATCTGCAACCATATGATGACGTGACTTTATCTATCTATTACCAAATATATACATACCTCTTCCTTCATATGATCATCTAGACTTTCTTCTAGCAGCTTCCTTTCCTTTCTTGAAGATAAAAGTACTTCAACCAAATTTTCATGTTGCATATCTTTTCTATCATATTGTGATCCTTTTAACCTGTAGATCCCACATAAGGTGGAATGTAGACCATATTCAAGGCAAATTCTTCTTCTTAGGTAGAGGTGAATTTTCTAACAAAAATTCCAATGGAGGATCTTAATAATCCTAATTCTGCAAATGCTCATTATGATGATCTCTTTATCTTCTATATTTCTAGATGACTTTCTTCAACCATATATATTTCTACTTTGGTTGTCCTTCTATGATTATAATGATGATTACATGAGCTACTTACTTTCTATCATGTGAGATGAGTACTTCAGCCATATAGACTACTACTTCGATTACCATGTCTCTATGATGATTTCATCTCTATCTCTTCTATAATGCATCTATCATACTTGTAATGCTTTCCATAAATACTACTATCTTTTTATAAACAAAGTGAAGGAGGTTATTTTATTCATAATAAAGTTATTTCACTTCCTCCTTCTTTGACTTCTTCTTTTCAGGTTCTTCTACTTTTTCGATGATATGCACTTCATTTCTATCTTTTCTCTTCTTGTTTTCCTTCTTGAGTTTAGGAAAATTACTCCCAAAATTCCCATGTTAATTACATTCATAGCATTGGATCATTGACATGTTTATATTCTTCCTTTTCTGAGGATCAAAATTTCCAAACTTCTCTTTCCTCCTAGCCATGGTAGCATATGCTTGAACTTGTTCATTTGATCCAACATCATTTTTTTCCTTTAACCTGTTTCTCCAATTTTTCATAATGACCAAAGTTCATAGAATGGAGTGGTTTACTTCTTTCCATAGATACTTGATACAAAGTTGCCCCATTCATCAAGTAGTGCATTGAGCACAACAGTGGCCATATCTTTATCAGACATATGTATCCTAGTTCTTGTATTTGATCTCTTATTTGAGATTCCCTCATAAGGTATGAGGCTACCACTTCTTCCTTTGATACCTTAATTTTGTATAGTTTGGTTCTCAATGATATGAATTCTCCTGTAGTGGTTACAGAAAAGAAAAAAAATTCTATCAATTTTTCAAAGATATCTTTCGATTTCTCCAACTTTTCTACATAAGGGATGAGGGAACCCTTGATTGATTCTATGAGGGTTCTTTGAGCCCTTATTTACCCTTTAATATACTTAGATGGTGCTTTAGTTTTCCCTTGAGATTTTTTGGAGATTGAACCCTTAACATATTCAACAACTTCATTCACTATGAGGATCAAATCTATCCTCTTTTTCCATGCAAGGTAATTTGATGACCCAACAATTTTATTTCTCTCCTTACAAAATGAAATCATATTGGTAGTAGATTCAGACATAAATATAAAAAAGCTTACTTGTCAAGTGAGGATTCTCCTTTTATGATGATATATTCAATTTTATTCTTCTTTATGATGTTGAATTTTACTACTCTTTTGACAATTGAAGATGTCTCCTTAATGATGATCTTCTTCAAGGATGATTGAGATGTGATCCTTTCTTCAATGTGAGGGAGATCACTTTGATGATGAAGTGCTCTTTCTTGCTTCCTTGTTAGATGATTGTATAATTTTTAAGCTTCCCAATAATGTTTCAAGTGTAGATTCCTTCTTGAATGGAGGTAAGGTCTTTGAGGTCTTCTTCAAAGTGTTGTTACTTATATATGATGTGATCCTTGTGATGAGATGAATGGTCCTCATTTATGCTTCTTATTTCTCCTTGATGATCTTCTTGTGCTTGGCCTTTATGTAATGGAGTGATCTTAAAGCTTCCTTTCCTTGTTGTAGTCACCTTAACTCTAATACCATGTTGAGGAATCTAGGGGCAGCTAGATTAGGTTATTTCTCTTACTTTGATAATTGCATGTGATGGATTTTTAATTAAATTAATTAGCTTCTTATTTCACTTGAGTATTATTATTGTCGGGGCCTTTGTTTTGAAAAGTGGAACAGTTTTATGTTGCGGATAATAGGTGGTGAAGCGCAATCACGGTAAATAGGGAGTTGTCACGATTGCGGATAGCTGGAAGATATGTGGCGCAGAAGTTGCGTAAAATAGCACAAATGTCAGGTATGGGAGACAAAGACAATCAACGGAACTCCCAAGAATCGGTAGTTATGCGTAAAATGCTGAAGCAGGAAAAGAGGAGAGACTGGCAGTCACGTCGGCAGAAGAACAAATAGGCAATCATCCAGCAAAGACATGAGATTTATTCTGGCAGAGGGCTGAGGGAGAGGGTCTTAGGAGAGCTCTGTTAGATATTTGTTGTACTAAACCATTTTGTAATAGACTCTGCGGAGTAATGTAGTTGTTTGATACTGATAATGAAATATAGTTCATGTTGTGTCTGATGTTATGAGTTAAGTGTTAATCAGTTGTTTATTGTGAATGTATGGCCTGTTTTAAATTTTAATTTTGCATCATGAATATTCTTAATAAGTGATATATTATGCAAAGTAGCAAGATCTATTTTCTGTTTCAAGTTCCTTCAATTGCACTTCATGGTTGTATTCAGTTAATACTTGATCTGTTTTCTAGCCTTACTAAGGTCACGACATGCCTCGGGTGAGACGCTCTGCTCCTTGGAGTAGGGTGAAAATGTCAGTGTTGTGCTAGGCTATAGTGGAAACCTTGTTGGCCTCTCTCCTGAACCTGGGTCTTTCTTAGAGACCTCCTTTTTCGCCAACAAATGGCTCTGTTGCCAAGACCCAAAGATTCATTTAGGAGCTAGATCATGGTATCATGGATCTACAAGAGAGAACTACGAAGCTGGTGGGATAACCACTTAGATCAATTCATATCGCAGGAAGCAGAGTTGCGACAGTAGAGGGAGAAAACTATCAAGGATCGTGTCCTATTTTATGAATCTGCAAGTGACCTGTATGAAATTTTTTAGGGAAAGTTTCTGGAATAAATTTATAATTGGTTGCAGAGACTATAATTCAAGTCACTCCAAGGAGGGTCCTTCTCAAAAGCATAATATGTATTCAGATCCAGATTGCGGGGAGAATTGTTGAAGGAA
The DNA here is from genome assembly GCA_034641835.2 of Pinus albicaulis. Taxonomy (NCBI): domain Eukaryota; kingdom Viridiplantae; phylum Streptophyta; class Pinopsida; order Pinales; family Pinaceae; genus Pinus; species Pinus albicaulis. Next base: position 910,448,074 of record CM076579.1, on the reverse strand, counting down.
ATTCTGTTGTGGATCAAAGCTTTAATGGTGGACGAGGGTTTGATAGAATTTCAAAAGTCTGAGATGGAGACTTAAACCTCCAGTACTGGGGGAAGGAGCTGAGGGAGATATGCTACAAGTAAGTGGGAAGGGGGAATAGGGATATGGATGTCGAAACCTCCAGCAGGTTGAGAGAGCGACGAGCACATCGGAGGGTACAGATTGCTGAGAAGTGGCGGAAAAGGGTGATGAAGGAGTTGAAGAAGCAGGAAAGTAGTCGACAGGAGAAGGAGAAGTCACTGTAGATGACAAAGGAAATGAAAGGTAAGACAAGATCCCAAGGAATAGGAGGGACCATCAAGGAATTTAGGCAAGTGTATAGGATCCCGGCCCAAAGAGAAAAGGGAGAAAAGTCCAACGTGGAGGACGTGCACCTCGAGGGGATATCCAATGTGGAGTTGCATGTTTCAATGGAGCAACTATTCAAAGAGAGGCCGCCACCCGTAACTCAAGGTAACTCTATTCCCCAAATTTCAAGTAGCTCTATTCCCAACCTTCCCCTGGCGCTCTATCAGCCACCAGGTAAAAAAAAAATTAAGTTACGAGAGTTTAGCAAGTTGAATAATGTTCAGTCTACAGTACAAATATCTACTATCAATAGTGCTAGTAATACAGTTTCACAGCCAGGAAATAGAGGTTTTATTCTAGTACCACCCCTACAAATAAATATGGCAGGTTCATTTACCCAATACCCATAATTCTCTGGGAGGGGAAACGACGATGTGGAGCAGCACTGGTATCTCTGCGAAGCCATATGGAGGGCTCGGCAAACACCAGAGGCAGTTAAGTTGATCAAATTCCAAACTACTGTAAGGGAGAGAGCTATTCACTGGTTCATTAAATGGTCTAAAGCTCATTGAAACCCAACGATAGATGATGTAAAGAAAGAATTTGTCAAATAATTTAAGTTAACTCAGACAAATCAGCAAGGGTTATCTGAGATGTGGGAGATTAAACAGCGAGAAGGTGAAACAATGTGGGACCTGATAAGAAGGTGCAAGGATGCGATTGGGAAAATGAGTTACCCAATTGATCCGACTCATCAGCGAGATTGGTTTATTAAATCACTTCTTTCATTGACGAGAACTCCACTGACACAATAAAATATTGATACCTTACAAGATGCCTTAGAGCAAGATATGAAGATAGAGGCTATGGTGGGGTATCCACAAGAATTCAAAGGAGGAGTAGCAGCTCAAGACCCTTCCATATTGGGGCTACAACATCAAATAGCCATTTTAACAGAGAAATTGAAGGATATTCAACCGATACAACCTGCAAGGCCCAATATGTGGTGCACTCATTGTCTGATGGAGGGACCAGTTGGGTTAGTTGCACAGATAAACACTCAAGGATTATACCAACCACAACCCCACAGGTTTCCCCGCTCAACAAAACCAGACCGCAACTAAATATTGCGAAATCTGTAAAGGCATTGGTCATCCTCCACGACTATGCCCAATTTTTCAGAAGTACTCCAACGTTCCAAACAATACATATTGTGAGTTATGTTATTCCACAACACATAATACAGAGCAGTGTAGAGCCCTTGATGCACTGGCAAAACGATTGGACAGACCATCTTATAGAGTGAATGAGGCTCCAAGGGGATGAGGAGGAGGAATGAGAGGAGGCGGAGCTGGAGCAAGAGACCTGTAAGGTGTTACAATTGTGATCAAGAAGGCCACGTAGCAAGGGAATGTCCACTACCCAAAATACCTTGTTGTTCTCAGTGCAGAGTCAATACACACACAACTGAAGAGTGTTCAGAATTAATTAAGAGATGGGAGGAAAGAGCTAGATAGAGAGGAGAAAATCTGGTGAATTTAGAACCAACAATAGTAGAGGCTCAGGCTATGAAAAATGTAGCCATAGTAACTAGGGAAGGAAAGAGAATAAGGGAGGATGCATAGAATATAGACCCGATAAAGTTGATTAAGCCAGCATCTCCAAAACCCATTTTCAGACCAGATAGACAGAAGCAATATTTTAAAGAGCCAATGGAAACATTTTCCCAAATCCGGGGGAGCAAAGGCATTGAGCTCCCACAGTCGACAGTAGAAAAAGAGAAGCAGACGCATACAAGTACAATGATTGAGGAATGGTTCCGACTATTTTTAAAAATTGTAACCAATGCACCAATGCTCGAACAACTGAATTAAAATCTAGAGATGGTGGTGCAGGAAAATACAAAACCGGAGGAGTCAAATGATTCAACCCATAAATACATAAGGAGGATCAAAATATATAAGAGAAGAACAGGAAAGGAATTCTGCGTGAATACTCAAGTTGTGGGATTTCAAATCAAAGACACCATGCTCGACCTAGGATCAGATGTCAACATTCTACCAAGAAAGACGTGGGAAGCACTGGGGAGGCCAAAGTTGACATACTCACCAATACAGCTCAGCATGGAAAATCAGTATTGCATTGTACCCATAGGAAGGCTGGAAGAGGTCAAAGTTGATGTTGCGGGAGTAAAAACATACACACATTTTGAAGTGATAGATATCATGGGGTATAAGGATCCCTATCCGGCATTATTGGGGATATATTGGGATTTTGAGAACTATGTAGTGATCGACTTGAAAAAGGAACTGACGATATTTGAAGATGGGGAAGTCGAGGTCATTCAGCCACTTGACCCATATCAAGGACCCCGATACACAGAAACTGTTGACAACAGGGAGGATGCTCAACTTCTCAATCAAATTTATTAGATGATGGTAGGGAAGAGAGAAGACTACATCAACCCAACAGCGAGAGGAACCGTAAGCCGGAGAAGTGTTCAGAGTTCAGACTTGGACTCAGAAATAGCCTAGGATAATTGGCAGCGAGGAGGATACGAGACTAATACAAGAAGATGTGCTAACATCCGAGGAGTCAACTGGATTGGAACTGAGGTAAGAGGATATCCGAATTTATCAAATATGAACGCTTTAAATACATTTATTGCAAGAATAGAAGATAAAGTACCAATGGAACATAGAGTCTCTCTCATGGATGTAGCTCTACAATCCACATCGTCAATATGGTGGAGAAACCATCGCAACTCACTTCTGGGATGGGAAGATGTTGCAATATCACTAAGAGCCAGATTCAAAGAAGATGCAGGACCACAATTCACTGAAAATTATTAGGGGGATTCTGACCCCACGAAGCATTTACAAAATTGTGAATACCATTGGAAGAAAGCAGGATATCCAAAATATCTGTGGATGCACAATTTTATACATTCACTAGATACAATTCCACAGGCCTGGTACTTAACCGAAGAAAATAAAAGAGGAACCGACACCTGGCAAGTAGTTGTGGACAATTTTACGCAATGTTTTTATTTTGAAGGAGAAACAAACCCAGTTACACAGGCACTACAAGCCATAAAAAGAGTACTATTTTTTCCAAAAATTCAAGAAGACGAAGAACAACCGCTCTTCGAACAGGTTATCAAACAATCAATAACATGCAAAAGAATAGACAGTGAAATGGATGGCGATGATATAGAAAATCTCAGACACTTCTATTTTGAATAAAAATAAGGGGAGCGGGATATACAAGAAGAACCTACAATAGAGGGACTAAATTTGCTACCCTTGAAGATCAAAAAGATGAACATTGGAACCCTGGAGAAACCCAAAATCGCGTCCATTTGCGACTACTGGGACACAAAAACGACTAAGGAGATATTTGACCGTTTACAGGAATATGAAGACTTATTCCCATCCTCAGTAACGGAGCTAAATGGAATAAAAGGGGACATGGGAGAAATGTGCATAATCTTGAAGCCGGACGCAAGACCAATGAAGCATAGACCTTACCGTCTAAATCCAAGGGTAAAAGAGAAAGTCAAGGCAGAGATAGATAAAATGCTGAAAGCAGGACTGATTTTTCCAGTGGAAGAAGGAGAGTGGGTCAATCCCATAGTCATACAAAAAAAAAGGAAAAATCTGAGATTAGAGTATGTGTTGATTACAGAAGCCTCAACAACGCATGCATACATGATCCATTTCCCACTTCGTTCAGTGATGAGGTGCTTGACAATGTGGTAGGAAATGAAGCCTATTAATTCACAGATGGATTCTCAGAATATCATCAAGTGAGAATATCCGAAGAACACAAGAAGAAGACCACTTTTACAACTGAATGGGGATCGTTCGCATACAATGTCATGTCCTTTGGTTTGAAGAATGCGCCAGCGGTGTTTTCACAAATAGTGATAGCAGCATTTCGGGAATATATCCACAAATTCCTTGAGGTTTATATGGATGATTGGACAGTTTACAGCTTAGTGAAAAATCATGCAACCTTACTAAGGATAATGTTCGACATATGTATACAACTCCAAATTTCCCTCAATCTTAAGGAATGCATCTTTGCAGTACCGTTTGGGACGCTGCTAGGACATGTTGTTTGTAAACAGGGTGTCTGCGTGGATCCAGCAAAAGTGGCAGTCATTATAAACATAGAAGCGCCAGAAACTGTGAAACAATTAAGATCACTACTCGAGCATACCGAGTACCACAGAAGATTCATCCACAACTATGCAAAGATAACATCACCATTGGAAAATTTGTTGCAAAAATCAGAGCAATTCATTTGGACTGACGAATGCACTACTGCCCTCAATACATTGAAAGAAAATATATCAAGTGCACCCATCTTAGTTCATCCTGATTTGAACAAGAAGTTCCACATTCATATAGATCCCTCCAGCATTGCATTAGGTGCAGTGTTAGCTCAGCCAGGAGAAACTTCATTCGATCACCCAGTCTATTTTGCAAGCAGGAAGTTGTTGATGGCTAAAAGGAACTACACAACAACAGAACGAGAAGCTCTTGCGATGGTGTATTCCCTTCAAAAGTTTCACCATTACCTACTGGGAGGTACGTTCAAATTCTTCACGGACCACTCAACATTGAAGTACCTGGTCAACAAGCCTGTGCTTAAAGGAAGGATCTATAGATGGTTCCTACTGTTCCAGAAATTCTCTTTTGAAGTGATAGTGAAACCACGAAGGTTGAACATGGTTCTTGACCATTTATCAAAGCTGGAAAATGGAGAGAATGGAGGATCCCTGGATGATCAGTTGCCGGACACTGATCTCTTCAGAGTAGAATCCATCCCAGACTATTTGAATAGATAGCAGTTTATATGGAAACAGGACAGTGCCCGATTGAGTATACAATGGCTCAAAGAATAAATCTTGTTGTAAAAGTAGCTGAGTATCAATTGATAGCAAGACAACTATATAATATGGGATTAGACCAAGTCTTGCGGAGATGTGTCATGAACCATGAAAGAGAGGATATATTGTGGGAGTGTCATTGCGGAGTTGCAAGGGGCCACGTGGGCGCAAACCCACCGCAAGGATGATATTACAAGCAAAGTTGTGGTGGCCCACAGCACATAAGGATAGTAAAGAATTTGTAAACGAGACGTCCATCACACCGAGATGAGCTGCCACTTCAACCTGTAAGAGCACTGCAGCCATTTGAAAAATGGGTCGTTGATTTCGTAGGACCAATTACACCTATGGCAAGACATTCACAGGCAAGGTACATAATTACCGCAACGGATTAGCTTACCAGATGGGCATAGGCGGCACTAGTGAGGGATTGCATAGCAGACACAGCAGCCAGGTTCATTTTCGAAAATATCATGACTAGATTTGGCTACCCTAGAAGTCTAACCAGTGATCAAGGTACACACTTCATCAATACAACAATCAAGTCTCTATTAGATAATTTTATGGTGCAACATCATAAGAGCAGTGTGTACCATCCTCAGGCAAATGGAACAGTTGAAGCATTTGATAAGATCCTAGAAAAAGGAATAACAAAGATTTGCAATGCCAATCGAGACGACCAGGATGAGCGCATACCAGCAAAATTATGGGCATACAGGACAATTGTAAAAAGATTGCACAATCAGACTCCTTTACAGCTGGTGTACGGGAGAGAAGTGGTGGTAGCTGCTGAATTTATCATACCGATTCTATTAATCGCTTCAACAATACACCTGATAGAGGAAGACTCAATCAAGGAAAACCTCCATGAGCTACAAGAGCTTCAAGAAGACAGATTTCTAGCGGAATTCCATCAGACGGTCCAAAAAGAAAGACATAAATCTTAGCATGAACGTCATATCAAACATAAAACGTTCACAGTAGGAGGGAAAGTTTTATTGTATGACAACAAATTTCAAATATTCCTGGGCAAGCTCGGAATGCACTGGATGGGACCATACTATGTCATTGAAATTCGAGATTCAGGAGCAGTTCGGTTGGCACAGCTAGACAGCCAAGTGTTACAAGGATGGGTGAATGGCACACACCTGAAGCCTTATCACGAGTAAGTTCCATCATTTACTTTTCAAATAACTCTCGCAACCGAGAGGAGTCAATAGGGTAGAATAGAAATAGGTTGATTCAATAACTCTCTTGCACCCGAGAAGAGAATAGAATAGGAATCACAATAAAGAACAAAGTTACAATAGCACGAAGAAAATTCAACCCGTTGCGATGCGGAGACGGCATCGCAGCTGATTGTGGTCGGGGGGAGGGTAGTGTCTAACGCGTCATCCATGTCAGAAAGTCAAGCATGTCGAACGTCATTCCATCATAATAACTCATCATACAGATGTCAGTCCGTAGGATCACCTAGATTTGAGAATTAACTGCCATAATTAGTAACAACCATACCATAATAAATTTGCCTTATTAAGCCACAATCATTACCCATCACATCTACCCAAATCCCGAAGACACAATCAGCAATGTCATAATACACCTCATCACGGTAACTAATCGCACGATTATAGCCACGAGGGAGACAGAAAAATTAATTAGTTATGGGGTCTTATCAACCTCATTCGTGTCGGTTACATTACTTAACCCGCATGAAAGAAGAAAGCACGAGAATGCCGGAAAATTCAGACTTAGAACAAGAAACAGCAGTAGCCACAAGCGAAATTTCATTAGAAGAAGTTCAAAGAGGCAGTCCAGTAGCAGGGATTCACAGAGAAAGAGCAGGGATAGCACTTAAAGTATACAAAAGAAGGACAAATATGACAAAGGTAGCAATAGTAGTCATCAAGCCTGAGCTCGATGAGAGAATTCAGAAGATGGAACCGTTAATGGGAAAGTATGACAATGTGTTGCTGATCGACACAGATTTACAAATTCATACCAATTTCCGGCTATGAAGAGGCAAGTCTACATATAGAATTATGCTACGAAAGGAAGAGGGGAAGCAGTAAGAATGAATATGGAGTTCAAAGGTATCCAGAGGTCGACAATACCGAACCTTAGGAACCTCCCAATGTTTGGAACCACTAGAGCAGCAATGCAATGTACGAAATTCCTGCTGAGTAGACTCCAGAATGGATCACTGTGTCTAGGGCGGGAGATACTGATACATGCAGAAGATATCAACAGGCTCACAGGATTATCAGTAGAAGGAAGGGATGTCTCCACGGCATTCCAGAACGTATCTAAGAGAGCCAAGAAGGCGGGAGATTGTGATTACTATAAGAAATACGAGACCAGAAGAGGAGGGAAGGGGGCGAAGATAGACCTCATCAATAGTCCAGCAGTTAAATTTTCCTGTTACCTAATAGAAGGAAAGACAATGAGGCACTACACCAAGGGAAAATGCACCCTTTACACCATTTCAATTGCGGAACACTGCCTCCAGGGAACCCAGCTGAACTGGTGTAAGTTTCTTCTAAACGAACTATTCAAGGCCTACGAAGATAACTACAGAAGAGCCACCGAGTTCAGTTACGGCCACCTCATAATGGCATTTGCGATGTGGAAATGGACTCACCCAGGGGTGAGACAGCTCACAGAAATCACAAATGACCAGCCAATGGCAATGAAGTTTACACCCTGGAAAATCTCGGGAGACCCCAGCACAAAGGAGGTAAATGAGGAAGCTTTCTCATTCTGGTACAGGCAGATGGTGGATGTGGTGGCGAGACAGCAACAAGTTCCGAGGAACCTTTTAGACAGATATTCCTCACAAATATGGTTCGGGGTCACACACAAGCAGACATACATCAGAACCACTTGCGTGGACGAAACCACATTCAAAATGAGACCGTTGAAATTTCAGGTTGATGAAAAGGCATTCCACACCGAAGTCTGTTCGTGGCCAGGAGTTGGAATGGAGATCAGAAGTGGAATCCATCACTATCCGTTCGAGGGTATGATGCCAACAACACTACCAGGGGAGACACCAGATGAAACAGCAAGTAGATTTTCTCGACTACAGCTAACACCTATACTAGAAAAGTTGGACATGAGGATCAAGGGCTTAAATTGGGTAATTCAAACTCTCACAAGTGCTTCTCTTTTGTTTCCTTATTTTTCAGAGTTTCAGTCCTCAAGCTCTGCATCACCATCCATGATTGCACCTATCGTCACTACCCTAGCCTCCACCATGTTTAATTCAGCCCCAGCAACCATAGTAATTCCAATCCGAAAGAGTAAGGCACCTAAACCACCCGTAGCTACCCCTACAGCCAAGAAAGCAAAAATCACGGTGCCTAGGCAAATAGTTGACCTCACTGAGCAAGATAAGACCCAACCCATGGATATGGGGGTACAAATTCAAGAAGAGCCAGAGGTGGCCACCTAGGTCACCTCCGAGCTACCTGTGTTTAATCCGTTCTCTTTTTTTAATATTCAAACATCATCTCCACCCCACACTCACACCTCTTCACCTCGCACTCACCATTCATCACCCCATACTTCATTCACTTCCAAGGACCAATCCACCCACACTCCACCCACCTCAAAAACTATCTCAAACCCAATAAAGGTAAGAAACAAGACAAATGGGGACACCGAAGCAGAAGTTAACTTTAGTACGGCTATGGTACCCGAGATTAACCAACCTCTGGCGGGACAGGGCACTTTCATGGCACTATTAGTTCAAGGAGGATCTTTTACTGCAGACACAACGCCCTCGCCAAAGGAGTTGAACACATTTCAGCAGGCCAATTTGATACTACAGCAAATTGAGCCGACCATGAGTATGAATAACCCAGAAATTTAGCTGCTGCAACATAATCAACCCACATCACCGCATGAGCACTCAACAAGATCAATAGCCAGCGGTCAACCCCTCAGAGAGAGACCTCCAATCCACGACATGTCTGGCGCTGAGCGTATGCGGACCTGGGGTATTGAATATCTATACAACTTCATCCAGCGAGCAGCACAGTAGGCAGAAGGGTTGCACAACGACCTCCAGCAGAGGTTCAAGCAGCAACAACAGCGGATCATTGCGCTTACTAAAGAGCACAATCAGCTAAAAGGGGAGAAGGAAAATCTACAGGAACAACGGGAAAAGGTAATGGATATCTTCAAGGATCTCTGGCCAACATTAATGGTCCATGGTGACAAGATGTCAGAAGACATATCGACCTGCTCCATAGTCAAACGGTCTATCAGAGTGAAGATAACATGTGCAAATCTCAGCAAGGAAAATCGAGAACTCAAACAAACGCTCATGACAAGACCAGCGTTACCAGATCCTGCTGTCATATATGCTGAGAAGGTTTCCAAGAAGCAGAAACAGGCAACCGGAATGCAGGAAACCCTAGGGACGCTAGTAAGAGAGGTATACAACCTCCTGAAGCATTTACATGAATTCTCTAACTCATTAACTATGAAAGCCCAACCTATCTCAGCACAGCTTCAGCATATTTCACAAGAGATAAAGGAGGCCATGGATCCCGCCGGCATAACCCAGGTATATAATCAAGCAGAGGTACTGGAAACCATGATACAGAAGATAGAGGAGCATTCTACTACCACAAAGCAGGTCCTCAGAGAGCTGAGGCAACCAATCAAGCATACAGCAGAGACAATACAACAAATGGTCGTTAAGGCCGAAATAAAAATCCAAGAAGTATTCAGCAAACTGACAGTTGTAGCAGGCGAAACTGAGGCTGAAAGAGTTGCCACCGAAACTAACCAGATCATTAAGGAATGGAAAAAGGTAATTAATGACTTCGTAGAACTCAAGTCTTCAGCATTGAAAAAGGTTCTCGAGTTGGGGCCTTTGTTTGGACAAAGCGAGGAAACGGAGAAGACAGAGTCAGCCACAGAAGTAGACAGACCAATGGAAACCAAAGCAGCAGGAAAGGATTGACTCAGGACGAGTCAATAGCATGTGGTCGGGGCCTGTTGGGGCCTTTGTTTTTTAAAATGGAACATTTTTGAGTTGCGGAGAACAGGTGGTGGAGCGAAATCATGGTAGATAGGGAGCTGTCACGGTTGTGGATAGCTCGAAGATAGGTGGTGCGGCAGTTGTGGAAAATAGCACAGATGGCAGGTATGGGAGACAAAGACAATCAACGAAACTCCCAGTAATCAGGAAGAAGCGACAAATAGCGAAGCAGGAAAATAGGAGAGACTGACAGTCACATTGGTGGAAGAACAAATAGAAAATCAGCTAGCATAGACAAGAGAGTTAGTCCGACAGAGGGCTGAGGGAGAGGGTCGTAGGAGAGCTCTGTTAGATCTCTGTTGTACTGAACCATTATGTAATAGACTCTATGGAGTAGTGTAGTTTTTTGATACTGATAATGAAATATAGTTCCTGTTGTGTTTGATGTTCTGAGTTAAATATTAATCAGTTGTTTATTGTGAATGTATGGCCTATTTTAAATTTTAATTCTGCATCCTGAATATGCTTAATAAGTGATATCTTATGCAAAGTAGCAAGATCTGTTTGTTGTTTCAAGTTCCTTCAGTTGCACTTCATGGTTGTAATCGGTTGATACTTGATCTGTTTCATAGCCTTACTAAGGTCATGGCACGCCTCGGGTGAGACACTCTGCTCCTTGGAGTAGGGTGAAAATGTCGGCGTTGTGCTAGACTACTGTGGAAACCTTATTGGCCTCTCTCATGAACCTGGGTCTTGCTCAAAGACCTCCTTTTTCGCCAACAATTATTTCTTATCATCAAACAGCTACCAAACTATGAATATCAAATACACAAGGACACAAAATGTAGGTGCAAGCCAGGGCCAAAACCTCTCTTCTTGAGAGGAAAACCCACAAGAATTCTTCTCTTCTTATAGAATGTGTTGATGACAAATTCCAATTCATGAGACCCTTGTCAAATACCCCTCCAAGACCATGTCAACTTCCAGCAACTTCAAGCTAGCAGCTTCCAACAACTTTGACCCCCAGAAACTTCAACTTTCCCAACATTTTCTTCTACAACTTCGAATTCCCTAGCAGTTTCTTCTGCAACTTTGACTACTGCAGAAGCCCTAGCTCTTGCACGTGTGGGAAAATATGGCACTTTCTTCCCTCTTATTCCTTCACTTGAATTGGTTCTTATCTCTTAAGGATTCAACTTGCAAACTTTTTGGTGCCCTAACTCGGCTTCTTTCTTAAATTCAGTTTTGTTGTAGTAATGTTGCCCTAATATTCGCATGTGTGAGGAGATGATAACCCAAAAACAATACTCAAAGACTCTGTTACTTTCCTTCTTCTAGTCCTCATACTTCGCTCTTTTAGGTCTATTTCTATTTTTTGATCAAACTTATTGTGGGATGATTGTGTGTCCTTCAAGTGAGGTTAATGTCTCTTATATATAGGCTTCTCTGAAGGTCGAATTGTTGTCCATGAGGCCAACTTGATCCTTATTGTAGGCCAACTTGTCTTGGAGGGTATTATGACACTTTTGAATTTACAAGATATAACATGCCCAAAGGGGTCTTACATGTATGACAATGACTCTTTTGACATCATAACTCTATGACAAATCTAGAAGCACTCAATGGATGCTTGAACTATAAATAAATTTATCTTAAGCATGAAAGCCATGCATCATTAATGACAATAATAAAATTATTTTCTCTTTTATATCAAATATATAAAATCATGATTACAATAGACATTATGAAGACCGAACCTAGTTACACATTTCAACAACTACCAATATACTCTTGAGCCTAACATAATTGTGTGCAATCCACTCTATACAAGTAAACTTAGTTTCAAACCTAAATGAGGCCCTTATATTAACTGGAAAACACTTTGCAGTACAAGACATCCATTGTACGACCTACCCCAATATACTAATTTTTAAAGTTTCCTATCATATATGGGAAAAGGAACCACTTAAAAGTCCATTGCTTTATCAATATAATTGTTAAAGACACTCATTTCAAATATGATAAGTCATAATATAGCAAAACTCCATATCTAAATAAAAAAAGATGAAAATTATTCTCCTTGGACGATGACTTGTGGGCTAAATAGAATTGAACAAATTCCACCATATCAAATGCACAAAGATGTACCAAAGGTTTAAACTATTTAGAAGTTTAAATGTGACCATCATTCAAAATGCACTTCTCCAAATCAAAGGAGGACATTCCACCTCATCCCTCGTGTATATTCAAAAAAGTCTCAACACCAAAGTTAAATTCCCATATCTGCAAACCTCTGCTCAACAAAACGAGGGAAGGCAAATTCCAAATTCCTAGAGATCCCCAAGGAAGAAAATTCAACAATTATAACAAATCTTAGCATATGGGTAGACATGGTTATAGATACATGGAACTGATCAAATACCTATTGCACAAATTGGGCATCGAAACACTGAGAAGAATGAGAAAAGAAAATTATGGCTCCTTTCAATTCGTGTAGGAGAATTTCAGATTACCAACAATCTCCGAATAATACCTTTTTCTACAAGTTCGCTTTATTAATTTTAGTAAAGTGAGTGTTCTTTTATTAAAATGACTTTTAATTAATAAAATAACTAAAGTGGCTCACTTGGTGATTTAATTAGTTGAGAACCACCGATCTCATTATAGGACCAACGACTAGATATAATATGTTTGCTTAGATGGCTAGTTTTAGGATAATTTAACGTAAGGTCGTTTTTGGTAAGAACATCACGAGATATAAATTAGAATAAGGTTAAATTAAAAATTTGATTGTTTTTTCTGAAATTGTAATTTTGAATGGATGAAATTGTTATTTTAATGCAACATTTTTAAATATTTCTATTGTAATTGGATTGTGCAATGTTAATATTGGATATTCATAATTTTATTGATCTACATATATATATATATATATATATTGTTGGGCAAAATTATCTTAAAGATATATTGTAATTGTAATGTCCTCTTCTAATTAAATTGCTCGAGGACGGACGAATTAGCCTATCTAACCCTCGTAGATTATAAATAATTTTAAAGGAGGGAACCCATTATCTAACCCTCGTAGATTATAGATAATTTTAAACGAGGGAACCCATTATCTAATATAATTATAGTAACATTATATAATTTGGAGTAAATGGAGGAAAACGTGTAATAGAAGCCAAATTTGGGGTAAATGGAGAGAAACTTGTTAGCCACTTAAATTCAAATTTAAGAAGAAAGACCCCAAAGGGAATCTATAAAAAGGGGAGAGGAGAATCATTTTAATCATGGTGGACTGTAGATCCTTCTGATGTTTTAGTTGAGGCTCTTGGATGTTTTTAAGACCCCTTTTCTCTTATTAGTTTTGGTGGTGAATGATTCCACCCTTGCCAATCTTTTCTCTTTACTCTGTTTGGAATAATTTATGAGGCAACATTTGAGACAGCAAAGGGTTATTAGGCTATGTTTAGAGCCGCAAAGGTTTCTAAGGATAGGGTTGAAGCAACAAAGTTTTTTAAGGTTAGCACTGAAGCAGCAAAGTTTTCTAAGGCTAGGACTTAAGCAGCGAAGGGTTCTAAGATCAAATCTGAGGCAACAAGCGTTTCTGTAACTATACTTGAGGCAGTGACCCATCTTGAGGGTGGTTTCTTGTGACAACGCATTAATTTACGTGTCATATATGAAGCAACAAGGGGGTTTTAAGGCTCAACTGTGAGAACGGATCGCCCTTGAAGGATTCCAATGTGACAACAAGGTTTGAATAAACCCTATTCTAGTAATGAGCTACCTCTGAACAGTTCTTGATTGCAGCATCTCACCCCCTAAGGTTAAATTTGAGGTAGTGTAATCATTTCTAAGTTATTTATAGGGGCAGTGGATCTATATGAGGTGACAATTGTGAAAGAAAAACCCTCTTGAGGGCTAGTTTTGGCAGCGAAGGACTCTTTGGGATCAATGTTCGCTAGTTCAAGGTTTGGTTGAAGTAGCATCTCACTTATATAACATTATCTAAGGCAATTTTTTATTGTGCATTAAGTCTAGGGCTTGAACTTGTTGAAGTTTGCAACAAGAAACAGTGAATTTGGCATCCAGAAGCAACATGACAGCACCTACACTAGTGTGGGACCACAGGTCATGTAGTGATGGATCCTAGCGATACATTAGTGTGAAATTCAATTTATTTGATAAATTGGAAATGTGTCAAATTTAATTATCCCTTAATTAAATTGGACAATAAATTGTAATCTTATCTCATATTCACTTATAATAGTTAACTGAGTGTGATAGACTCAGATAGCTCAAGAAATTCGAGTTGATGGTGGTTGGTGAGGCATGCAGAGTGATTCTATGTGTTTTAGAGTTCAAGTTGCAGTTAGTGCATTAGTTTAATGCATGAGTAATCAGTTAACTCAGTTAGGTGAGTTAAAGTCAGTTGAACTAGTTGTAACTGTTTGTTGCACTAGTGAGAGATCAAGTGACTTAAATCAGATTTAATTCACAATCAGTGATCTTCCATGCAACTGATGATTTACTATTAATAGCTGCATGCATGTCAGTTCTAGTGGAGACCCAGTTGAGACAAAGGTTAAACGGAAGTTGACTATCAGATGTGTTATTATCAAACTACCAGATGCAGTTAAAACACCATAGGATGCCCATGATACTCTGGGTAGTTGAGAAAGGCTAAAATTCCTAAGGAATAGGGATTGCATTCCTCATGAATTGCGTGAGCAAGGCAGGCTGAAGACAAGCTGATAATTGGCTAAGTGTTGGCCCGATTTTGTCTGAATCAGTGTGAGACGATTAGCAAAGTGCAGGAGATTCTTGTGAGAAGAGTGCATTGTAATTGTTTCATGATTCCTTGGTTCACAATATAGATAGAGGGGTTTTGAGAAGCAAGCTTTCCCTAGGAAAAACATCGGTGTTGTGGTTTTTATTGGCTTCTTTCTTTACTTGTTGTGATTGGCGATCGTATTTATTTTCTGTAATTGATTTGTAGAAGTATTCAGTATCTTGCTTTAGCATATCACATGATGGGATTGAATACATGAAATATATATTGTTTGTATAATTTCTGCAGAACTATGTAGCGAATCACCCCTCTGACATTATCCAAGGCGAGTTTGTGGAAACAGGACGTTCCTCAGTTTTTTTTTGTAGCCTCAAGCATCTTTTGGAAATACTAAGAGGGGGGTGAATCAGTATTTCTTAGAAATTAGCACTTTTTAATCCTTTTCAGAGCATTAGTTATTCTTCAGCTATTCTTAATGTTATTCTTCAACAATTATAAAAAATAATAAGCAATAGAAAACACCATACAATAATGCAAAAAGATAAAACAGAGGACACAGATATTTTTAGGTGGAAAACCCCCTCCGGGTAAAAAACCATTGAACACTTATTTAGTAATTGTCTTCTCCTTTTTAAAAGAAAATTAATTACATCAAGATTTCAGCTACAACTAAGGGAGGCGTCTACCCCCTAATTCATAGGCTACAACCTGTAGGACACTACTCAACCATAATATCATGTTGCAACCAAAAAGACGTCTAAAAGCCTTGTAGATTAGGCCATAACCTGATGCATGCCCCAACACTTTGTTTACCAATTGTTGTCGAAAAGGATGCTTCGTTGCCCTATTAGATTATCAACAACAACTGAATGGAGGCCACAATTATTGGTGCAAGCCACAACTTTCCCAAGCACCACCCTTCCGCCCTGAAGAGTTATCATGCCACAACCTGAAGGTGACTCCAATCACCTGCCTTGCACCACCCTGCCACCCTAACGAGCCAGAAGACTTTGTTTCAGAATTTTTCAGATCGCATCCCCTGTACTCTGAATCAATGTAGAATATTTGTAAAGAAAATGTAGAATAGATATCTAATCCTAGTATATGTTTGTCATTGTTCCCACAAATTGGTCATTGCACGATGCTACACATTAAGCTATCATTGTACAACTTCACATCACTTCACTACACATTGCATATCAATTTCACTGCATAATTCTCAATATTGTTGCTACAAATCACTGCATAATTGTTGGCTACCACTGAATTTCACTTCATGAATGAATAGTCATCAATTCTCAACCACTCTCATCATCACGATGCACACAATGGTGTAACCATCTAGCATTGTTATCAAATGATGGCACAAACCAAGGTGCCTCAAGTCTTCCCTATCACCTACAACCAATGCTCTCAAGATTTTCCCTCAGAGAGCTACCAGCATATGTGTAAACACTTTTTCTTCATTGATCAAATCCTATTATTCATCTTTACATATATATGTTGTACAACTAAATGATAATGCCTTCAATACATGCTACCCTGTAAGGCTACAATTGTGTCATTGTACACAAATCCCTAGGTCAAACTAAAAGAGAAACCCTAGGCCATCAACTCCATATGTCTATGTTTCTTAATCTATGATTCAAGTCAATAAGTCATTATAAATTTAGGTGACAATTCAAGGTCTGTGTCTTATCTAGGTGTCAAAAACAGTAGTAATACAACATTTTCATATAGAGTCTTAGCCAAGTATATTCAAAGACACTTGTCAACAAGATGTAAACATGTTGTTCCAAACCATGTGCCATAGGTAAGTATTATTCAAATGAATTAAGTTATCAACTCAAAGTCATGTTTAGGTATTACTATCATGTCACACTAAATTTAAATTCAGACTTCATAGAATTTTCACTAAGTCAATCTTATCTCACTTCATAATCAAGGTATTGTTATGATAAGAAATTGTCAAGGTCATGTAATTATGTTAAGTCAAAGTTTAGGTATTATACTTGTTGTAGATTATATTCTCACTGTATAAGAAATTACACTCTCATTACTAGCTTGAAAAGTAATAGATAATACAAACAGTCACACAAAATAGTTCACACCTACCTTTTTTTCCATTTCATATAGTCATATTGCTTCTCATGTTAAGGTATCAAGCAACTTTCATGTTGCCAGTCAAGTTCATTAGGTGCTTAGTTGTTGCATTCAATATTCTTAATTAATGCATGTTGACACACTATCATAGATCAGACACAGAACTATTGTCACATCCTCAGTGATTAAGGTAACAAGA
The DNA here is from genome assembly GCA_034641835.2 of Pinus albicaulis. Taxonomy (NCBI): domain Eukaryota; kingdom Viridiplantae; phylum Streptophyta; class Pinopsida; order Pinales; family Pinaceae; genus Pinus; species Pinus albicaulis. Next base: position 910,430,760 of record CM076579.1, on the reverse strand, counting down.
GCAATATTTTGCTCAAAATAGTGTTAAGTCGTGTTAAGTGATATATTCTCCAGAAAAACACAAGTATGCCCAGTCAGCAATCATTACATGAATGTTACATCATCATGAGATCTCATTATTTATACAATCATAAGAAATTTTACGCTAAATTTTATCGTTATAAGACACATAATACAGGTCTTTGTCATATCAATGGTCATTGTGTCAACACACTTGTTATGTCTAGGTTTGAGTGTGTTCATGGTGAATATCAAGTTAAGGTCAAATTTTCAATTGTTATGGTCATTTTCAAGTCAATAATATCTTGCAGTATTGTTAATTTTGTAGTAGTCAAAATCATAAACTTGCTTACCAAGGTGTTGTTTGAGGTTATGGTACATTCAAGGAACAATATTTCAAAGCTATGAAGCCCTAGGTGACAACCTTGTGCCCTAGTGAGTTGTTTTTAACAATTTCCATACATATTTCAACAAGGAAAAATTTCGTTGTTTTGGAGTATTCTTGGAGCTTAGTCCAGGCCTTTAATTTAGCCCGCAAGAGAGAGGAAAAATTTCCTACTTGAACCTGAAAAATAAATTCCCCAACAAACCAGCAAATACCAATCAAAAAAAATACAAACCCTTCCAGAATATCGTCCTCCCTTTAGATCCACATGTCTGAGTTATTTCAGAGCTATCTCAAAGATACGTCATGTATAGTTAAAGTGCATGATGATAAGGTTTCCAATTACAAAAGAACGAAAACAAATTAAAATTAAAATAAAATAATAATAAAATTCCCAACGAATCATAATCCAAGGTAAAACCAAGACAAATAATAAAAAAAAAACTTACCTTCAATTTAGGTCGTTATGTTCAGATATTGATAGCCCTAGATGTTGTCCTTAAAAGGTAGAAAGAGCCTTCCTAAGGTAGATCGAAAAACTCAAAGCTAAGTCATAAGAATAGTTTGTTATATTGTTGTAATTTAGATGAATTAGGCCTTATTTTATAGGTCTGGGATGGGCTTCTTAAAGTGGATGTTGGAGTGTTTAGGAGGGGATTTTTTTAAGAGATGATCGTTAGAGATTAGATACTTTTAAGTTTCTTTAAAAAATAATCGCTGAAGGGCTCCATTAGGTAGATGTTAGAGTAGGAATTAGAATTTAAGGATTAAAAATTTTGCATTAAATGGGCCTTGTAATTTAAGGAAGGAGGATTGTAAGATTTATGTGGAATGAAGGTATTATATAAAAATAATTTTTACTTTGAGAATAATATATTCATTTAAGTAACTTTTAAGTTAAATATTTATGTTAAAGAATTAATGATTGGCTTAATGCATATGGTCCTACCTAGTTTGTGAAGTCAGTGATTGGTTTATTGTCTTTGGTTATTAGAGTTGTGTAAATTATATGTGGTGATTATGGTGATAAAAAATATCATGTATTGTCAATCGTAGGAGGAGGTGTCATGTCACTACCCCTGGGGTTTTATCCCACAAAATTGGGTCTTCAATTTCAAACTCAATTTTCTCTCAAACCAAGAGCAACCATGGAGCGTACCACGTATCAATAGAAACATCTCTTTGAGGAGAATCTAATGACCTTTATATACAACCAAAACTCAATGGTTTTACCCTTCAAAAACCCTTGACAAGTTCGAGGTACATCCTCAATCTAGGGAACACAAACCCCTAGGACTTGGGTTTGCAACCATCCAATAGTATAGTTTTCATCTTGATATAATCCTAAAATTACTAGGAAGTGTTCATTAATCATTTTACGTCAATGACTGGTGGTTATAGTCAAATTTAAACCCAGTCAACTCCATGGGTTGACATCAATGACAACACCATCCAACAATCTCCCCATTTTTCATCGATGGCAACACACGTAGTCTTCTTACGAGTACAACTCCCTGTGACATCACGATTCACCTCCATCTCGAGATTTCAATATCCTTCTCAGGTTTTTCTCTCCCACTTTGACATCAATGGCAAAGGGTTACTCCCCTTGAGAGTTTTCTTGCTTGATGTCGACCTGTTATCTTCTTGTGCTCCCCTTGATGAGAAACCTTATTTTAATAGTCTATCAATGATGATCCTTGTGGACTTGTGTCCTATATGTACTTCCCTTGAAGAGAAACCTTCCTTTGTGAACCTATAATCCTTCAATTGTTATGCTCCCTAAAAACCTGTTATGAAACTGCCATCTGTTTGTCAATCATAGGCGTGTGTCATATACTGTTGCATAGACTCCCCCTCTACAAACTTCAAGGAGTCAATGATTCGGATTGATCAAAATATTGATTCACCTAACGAGTCATATTGACTCGATTCCTTACAACCTACTACAAATCCTTAAAGCATGATTTTTGGGACTTTCTTGTATTTATGCACTTCTTTCCGATATTGTACCTGTTCTTCCTACATTTTTTCATCTTGAACCTCTTTCCTCTTCCAAACATTCTTATTATCGTTATCAATATTCATGATTGATTCCATTTTGTTCCTGCAGTGATGAGCTATGTGTCCATAATTGTGACACTTGTAACATTCCATATTTGAATGGTACCTGCATTCTTGATATGTGTCCATGATTATGACATTTAAAGCATTCAATTTCATCCATAGAAGATGTCATCTGATATCTGTCTTGAGATCTTGCAAACTTGCTTCTAGGGTTTTGTAGATAATAGTTGTACGTGCCAAAAATTTCACAATCCCTAACCATATGTCCATAGTTAGCACATAAAATCAATAACCATTAACTAAATGTGTGTACCTGAATGGTTCATTCAGATGTGATCGTCCTTGATAATTTTACCTGTCAAAATCTTTACAATCCCTAGCCATATGTCCATATTTATCACATGAAAAACAATAACCATTAGATAAACAAACATACCTGGAAGATTTGCATTCTTCTTTGGAGGTGTTTTTGTAGTCTGTTGTTGTCCTTTGTTCTTGACTACTTTGGTCTTGTTCATTGGAGTTGCAACATTATTATTTGGCTTTTCACCTTGATAAGCTTCCTTCTTATAATCATCCTATGAATATTTGGATCTTGTACATTCATCAACTGGAGCTTTACCAACTATAACTACCTTCATTTTTTCTTCTTCATCTGTCTTATCTTGTAGGTGTTATTTTTGTGATCCCTTGAGTTTGTTGATCCCATCACGAGTTGCATCAAGTTCTCCTTTGCTTTTGATTAACGTCTTCCTGAAATCTATCCTTCAACAATTCCCTTCTTTCTTCTGCTTCTTCAACTTGTAACTTGATAAGAGAGGCCTTTTCAACTTCTTTGTTGAGTACCTGTGTATGTTCCTTTTGCTTCTCAATATCAATCCTGAGCCGGTTTATTTCAACCCAAGATGTTTCCAATTTCGTTTTCTTTTGGTCAACTGCGGATATATATCTCTAATCAGGTTCCTTCCTTTCAATTTTTGCTTCTTGCGTCTATTGTTTGAGCTTGTTAATCTCTGCAAAGGCTTTGTCGAGTTCTTGTTGCTTCTGTTGGACTTCTCTCTTAAGGTATTGCATATATGTATTCTTGCATTATTTCAATTTATTTCTAAGACTACTAATCATCTTTTTAGAATCTTCACTTTCCTTGATGAGTTCTTTTGTTGTCTTCAATTTTGTTTCCAAAAGTTTTGGATTTTCCTTTTGACTTTTGAGTTCCTTTATCACCTTGATCACTTGATTTTGCAACTCCATCTTACTCATTTCTCCAATTTCTTCATCATAATAAAAAGCATCCGAATTTTCGATAACATCTTGAGTTGATTGCTTTGTTGAATAGAGATTATGAAGCTTTTCCCAAATAGCTTTAGCAGTAGAACTTTGACCAAATTTTGTTTTCACGGAATTTGGAAAAACATTAAAAATTACATTCATGGCCTTTAAATTGTACCTTTTAGATTCATTAGTATATGTATCTAGAAACAAATGATTCCCATACTCCATGTGTCTACAAATGTATTTCCATCCTAGATTCCCATGTCCAGTAATTATCTGCATCAAAATCAAGGATTGGTACACAATACTTACTTTCTCATATTTTGTTGTACATATACCTTCCTTTGAAATCCTTGCAACCTGCTTCTTTGACTTTCCCATTTCTATGCTCTAAAAATTGTCTTCCAACGGTTAAGTTGTTACCCAAGGAACCAAGCTTTGATAACATTTGTTGGAAATATTGAAAGGGGGGTGAACCAGTATTTCTTGGAAATTATCACTTTTAATCCTTTTTAGAGCATTATTTATTCTTCAGTTATTATTAATGTTCTTCTTCAACAATTATAAACAATAATGAGTAGTAGACAACACCATGCAACAATGCAGAAAGATAAAACAGAGGACATAAAGATTTTTAGGTGGAAAACCCCCTTCAGGTCAAAAACCATTGAACGCTTCTTTAGTAATTGTCTTATGTGTTGGGCTATATAAATCACTGTTAAATGACTAAACAGCACACATTAATTATCAATCAACGGACGTCTGTTTATTCCAATGACATTTGCATTGTCTATGCTGATATACCAACCAGAAGCAATTTCAAAGAAAAGAAATCATTGCTGAAGTAAATGCTAGAAGTAAATCACTCATGCAGAATTAAAAGGATCTACAAGACTGGAATCACGCTTCAATTAATATGTTCTAGCGTGCCACACAACAAGTAACCAGTTGGTGTCTCTAATATCATATGTGTAATAGCATACAAAGTATTGAAATTGAAGCGGATATATTCACAGCTAAACAGCAGCAACAGCACTCTATTGATACTTAAAATGAATCACAAATACATACATACAAGTACTTTAATCACTGCAATCCCTACTAAGAAGGATGGCCCTTCCTCCCTAGCAGGGCACAGGTAGAGGAAGAACTTAACGGAAACTAAATTGAATAACACATGTAACAGAAATAACAGGATAATCTGTATTAATCTGAACACAATTACAGAGCCAAAATAATGTTGTTCTCTGCTAACCTTTCGAACTCTAGGGCCGAGAAATATATAGTGGTTACATCATAAAATCAAAGGGATAGATCATTCATGATAATATTATGATTCTCAAGCTAATCGAAATAGAACATAGATAGTTATAACCACTTCCTAATAAAGTTCTAACTATAAAATTATAGATTACAATAAAAACTTCCCTTAGGTTGTTATCCCAAAAATACAATGCTAAAAAAATTCTATAACTATCGTAATAGAATCACAGCTGTAGTGTAACAGCTAGAGGACAGATCAGTAACAAGTGTTAACGAGATCCAATCAATGGTACAACTATATCAGCAGTTCGCCAGTGGGTCTGTAACAGCAGAGTGTAATAGCAGTTTGTCGGCGGGTCTGTAGTAGCAAGGTGTAACAGCATCGCTTTGCTGTAACAGCACCCTCTTAACTGCTCCTGTGAACTTCGTGCTCTAGATATTTGGTGCTATAAATGACATTTGAAAATACAACACAAATACCATCGATCTTCTCCAAACATTCACCATCAATTAGTCATAAAAAGGTATGATATATCATAATAATTGGTGAATTGGCAGAGTAATAAAAACAAGGGGAAACAGCACAAGTTAGGGTAGAAAGGTAGGAGAAAGAGGAAAAGATACTCCCATTGGTTATATTTAAGAGGCAAAATAGGGAAAGCAAAGGTAGGAAAATTGTACAAAACTGACACCCAACATCTCCCCCCGACTTAAATACTTGCATGTCCTCACGCAAATTCATCTCTCATGGGAATATCTCTGGTGCAGGTCGGTGAGATCATAAGCACCAGCTGTATCTTCGTCTGCAGACCTGCATCCCTGATTGGCCATCAACTGTGGTACCCAAGACTCTGACTCATACTTACTCAATTCATAATTGATCTAATAATCTTCAATTAGCAGCCATATCAAAGGAAACTTGAATCTCAATCCCAGCCATAAAGCACCAAGGGATTGTACAATCTGTGCATAAGCTGGTACATGTGTAACAGCCACCATGAAATTCTAGAATGAGAATGGATCCCCCTTCAATAACTCAGCATTGCTGGCTTCCGTGTGTTTCAAGCACCCTATCAAAGCTCGACTCTTCATCATTGAGAACTAATTGAGGCATAAGTTCACAATTCTTCTTCTACAAGTGGCAGTCGGTTCTTTAATCCTAGGGGTACTCAGCATTCTCCTGAATTCTCGTCTCAACTCGGCAACCCATCTTGGTTCTGCCCGAACCCACAATTTCATCTGCTCCTCATTAGTCTCCATAGATTTAATGGCCAAATTCCATTCAATCTGATTCTTCATGAAGGACACAAAATCTCTCAACTGAATATCTCCCATATAGGAGAATATTGTCACAACCATCTGCACACTCACATGTTCACAAATAATATTGTGTAAGAATAACTCACACAGCAAGCTTTGCTCATCAAAATCTGAGGCACGGAAAATATCTAGAAATGTATGAGTGGAAGAACATAAATAAGGTTTGTCCTCCATAACATCTTTCATCTGGAACAGGAAGTAACATTCCCATATAAAGATAGGGTAGGATGGAGAAGGTCGCCTACAACCTAGCAAGTTGAGGGCGAGGTCATGAATTTCCTGCTTATCTATGGTGAGGTCATGAATCTGCTGCTGTAACAGCAACAGTTGTTCTTCCTGTTTCTTCAGAGCTTCCTTCTTCTTGTAATTATCCCATCCTTTCTTAAACTCTGCTTTCATCCATATTTCATGCAAGTGTATATTTCCTTCTGATGTTCCTTTAGTGAAATCGTCCCCTCCTGAAGGGAGATTGCTTCCTGTTTCCACTTTTGTAATTCAAAAATTAACAAGATTTTCTCATAACTCCATTCCGAGATGGGACCCGACGTTCTTCTGCATTCAATATCCACATCAATAATGGGTGTAGCAGCCTCTGCTACATGGGTTTGTTCCACCTCTGCTGGTGGTTCTTTTGTAACAACAGCTTCCTCGATGGGTTCTTGTGTGTCATCCCCTTTGTTTCCACCTAGAGTAGCCTTTGTGTCCATTGTTGTTTCTTCTACAATAGGAGTGGCCTCCACAGGTTCTTGTGGGTTAGCTTCTAGGTCAATTATTACAAGAGGCTCTGCTTTAATTGTCGGTTCTTGTGTAACAGCAATATCATCAGCAGGTTCTTATGTAATAGCCTCCTGTTGTTCTGTTTTTGTTTCCATTGGGCTGATATTTTCTCTACAAACCTTATATCCCGCTTTTGTTAAGTCTTGAAAACATGTCATGCATACATACACTGGGATTTTATTCCCCTCAAATAATTTCCGCTTTAATTCTTCATTTTCCTTTCTTAGATTTTCGAGTTCTAAAAACAGGGCATTGGTTTCGTCCTTACCTAATGAGGAGGGTTGCATTTCTTCTTCTTGAACTTCTACCTACGTCTGCTTTCCAACCATAGGCAAAGGTTCTGCAGGTATGCTGACTTTCACTCTTTGTTTTGGCCTTTTATCCCCAATTGGTTCATCAATGAGCTCTTTCCTAATCCTAACTCCAATAGGCCGAGTCTGGGTTTCCACTTCTACCTGACTTCCTCCTGAATTCGTTGTATGTTTCCCCCGGCTTGTCCTCAGCCTCTTTCGCTTGAATTCTTCCCAAGTTTTTCCTTGCTGGCCTAGGGCATCTAGCATGATTAGCTTGATGATTCTGTGATTAGTCACACATGTCTCTGGATGTGTTGTTGTTTTTACTGTTGTTGCCATATGCTTGATGTTCCCTAACAAATAGAATGGAAGATTAATCCTTTGCTAGTGCCAAAGGCAATTAAGCAAAGGAAAGTGATAGTTGAGCACTATCGTGGATCTTCCCTCACAAGTGATATATTTAATTAAAACCAGGGCAAAATCTTCCCAAGCATGAGGAAGTGACAACCGGTCAATTCCTCTCCCTTTCTTCTCCAGTTTTTCTTCTCCTTCTAGGAAGTCTTCTTTCAAGGAGGGGTCATTGATTTTTCTATTAAACCACCTCCGCCCCTCTACTGGTAATGAAGTTACCCAGGAAATTACCTCTTCATTCACCTCCACTTGCATGCCCCTTACTCTGGTTTGATTATTGTTCAAGTTCTGAGAAAATTCAATTGCCACCGCCTCGTTTGAGCCTTCAAGCTTCTGGGATACTCAATCCATTCGGCATCTCTAAATATGTGGTAGGATTCTAGGCAATTCTGCAAGGTGTCCATAGAATCCAACTCGTGCCTAACCACTGCTCCACCCATCTCTGTTGTTAGATGTTTGTTTCTAAATTTTCTTCTTACTGTTCAGCCCCACTGAAATATCACTGCGTTTCTAAATTCTCTTCTTTGTTGTTCATCCCCACTATAATATCATTGTTTTTCTGAATTCGTTGCTTCTCGGCATTTCTACTTATCCCCAATCGAAGAGTTTACAATGAGGATGCAAGGTTTCAGTCGAGGAGGTTGATGGGAGGTGATGGCTTTTACGGATTTACTGAATCGTACCTCACACTAATATTCGTAAATGGCTCATTATGGAAATTAATGGGATTTAGTACACATGCACTTTTCCAACCGGATTCAGTCATCATTGGAAATTATGTTATTAATTAGGTGCATGCAAATTTGATAGATGTTTATGATTATGGCTTTTTGCAATGATTTCAAGACATATCGCCTCCCCCGCCTTAATGGTGACGACTTCCCACAGCTATCACAGGAAGATCATTACTTCTACCAATTAATCATCGAATCATAAATGACAACGTTTACCTTTTTAATGACATACTTGAGGTGACGTGGAGGAAGATTTCAAATTGGTGGCGTCCTTCTTGCAGTGCTTGTGTTGTTGTGTTTGGTCGGCACGGTTATTTTTGTTTATGGAATGAATCATAAGAAATAGTATTCGTGGCTATCAGTTGTTACATGTGTAACAACCAAGACAGCCCTTAGATTATTCTTTCAAAAAAAACATAATAATCAGGAGAAATTGGTATAGAAAAGGAAATTACATAAATACCATCATCCTATAAAATAGATCAAAAAGGGAAGATGATGTTTCAGGTAGAAAAACATGGGTGTAACAGGCGCCACAAGAGTGGTTTTCAGCTATTACTGACTATCTAACTATGCCCCGGAAAGGGGTTTTCACAATTAGATTTTTTTTTTCTTTTTTTTTTTTTCTTTTTTTTTTTAACAAGTGTAATAGCTGCCAAAAAGGTGGGTTTCAACTGCTACACTTATTGGAATTTCAATTTTTAAGGCTGCAGGAGAATGTTCCCCTGTTGTCGTAACATGAATATCAAAGTCCGCAACAATGTTGACAAATGATTCCTTCGAAGCGGGTTGATGATATATCCTTAGACGGTGCCCATTAACCAGTAACGGCATCTTTTCAATGTCAATGGTGACCAATTGTACAGTCCCATTGTCAAATATTGTATCCACTTCATAAGGACCTAGCCATCTGGTGCAGATCTTGCCTTTGAAATCTTTGAACCTTGAATCATACAAAAGAGCCCAATCTCCTTTCTAGAAATTTTTCTTCTTAATAAACCCATCATGCCATCTAGCTCTTTGCTGCTGAATGATCTATGTCTGTTTAATGGCAGCTTGTCGTTTCTCTTCCAACTCATTGAGCTGGTTCAATCTTTGGGTCTGTGTTGTACTCAAATCCAAATCGACCTGCAATGTTGTTCTTAATGTCTTTTTTTCAAATTCTATGGGGAATAAGGGATTCTTACCATACACCAATTCATATGGTGAAAAGCCTGTCGTATTCCTTCATGTTTTCCTATAAGCCCACAGTACCTCTGGAAGTTTCTCGGCCCAGTTTCTTCGGTGGCTGGCTATTGTCTTTGTTAAGATTCCCTCAATGACTTTATTGGTGCTTTCAACTTGACCATTTTCTTGTGGATGATATGGTGTAGTGATTTTGTGATGAAATCCATACTTTTCAACCAACTTCTTAATCAAATGAGATGTGAACTGAGGCCCCCATCTGTCACTATCTCTCTGGGTATCCCGAAGCGAACAAAAATATCTTGAAACAGGAAGTTTGAAACAGCATGCTCTGTTGCTCTAGTTAGTGCCTTTGCTTCGACCCATTTTGTGACATAATGGGTGCAAACCAATATGTATGATTTTTGTTGTGATGAAGGATTAATTGGCCCCACAAATTCTAGGGCCCATTTCTCAAATGGTTCTATCACTATCCGAGGTTGTAATGGAATCTCATCTAATTTCAGAGGCTAGGCCATCCTTTGACAGTTATCACATCCTTTCACAAACTTCTTGGCATCCTGGAATATATTTGGCCATTAGTACCCTGTTGAGAGTACTTTATGTCATGTCCTCTTGTCAACGAAGTGTCCTCCACAAGGTTCCTCATGACAAGCCTTCAAGATCTCAAATGTCTCATCTTCTCTAACACATCGCCTAATCTGAAAATCTAGCGCGGTGTGATAGAGATTGCCTTCTATCCAAGAGTAGGTAGCAAAAACCATCGTGTAACTCTACCATTAGTAATAGGCTAGTTCATTAAAAATCGAATTGCAGCATGGTCAATGTGTACAAATACTTGGTACATAGTGATGTAGTGTCGGAATTTGTTGATAGCATGCACTACTGCTAGGAATTACTTCTCAGTAATAGTGTAGTTGAGTTCTGCTGAAGTTAAGTTCTTGCTAATGTAATAAATGGCATAAGGTTTCTTCTCCTCTAGCTGCCCCAAAACAGCACCCACAGCCATGTCAGATATTTATGTAGCAATATGAAACGGAAATTCCCAGTTTGGTCCTCGTAAAAAAGGTGTTGTTGTTACACAGTTCTTCAACTTTAAAAAGGCCTGCTCACACTTCCCTATCCACATAAATTCTGCATCTTTCATGAGTAATGAAAATAGGGGAGATGCAATATTTGAAAAATTCTCTATAAATCTCCTATAGTATCCTGCATGTCCCAAAAAACTACGTACCTCTTTCGGAGTCTTAGGGGTCGAGATTTTCAAGATTACCTCAATTTTTGCAGGATATACCTTGATTCCATCTACTGAAATGAAATTTCCCAGCACAATTCCCTTGGTCATCATCATGTGGCATTTTTCCGTGCTTAGAGAAGCATTAGTTTGTTCACAACGTTCCAACATTGTTTCCAAGTTAGCTAATGTTGTCTCAAAGGCATCCCTGTAGGGTGTAAAATCATCCATAAATATTTCAAGACAGTCATTCAAAAGATCAGAAAAAATACCCAATATTTCCCTTTGAAAGGTTGTTGGTGCATTACAGAGGCTAAAGGGAAGGACTCTATACGCAAAAGTACCCCATGGGCAAGTAAAGGTTGTCTTGTCTTGGTCTTCTGGGGAAATCTGTATTTGATTATAGCCACTAAACCCATCTAGAAATGAAAATATTTTTTTTCCAGAAAGAGTGTCCAAGACCTGATCAATGAATGGTAAAGGAAAATGGTCCTTTTGAGTGGCCTTGTTAGGTTCTCTATAGTCAACATAGACTCTCCATTTTCCATTCTTCTTCGGAACTATGACAAGCGGAGACACCCACTAACTGTCAGAAATAGGGTAGATGAAATTAACATTAAGGATTTTCTGCAATTCTTCTTTCACTATCTCCTTAAGTGTGGGGTTCATTCGACGTTGAGGTTTTCTAACTGGTTTGCAATCCTCTTTAAGGTAAATGCAGTGAGTGTATAGGCTAGGATGGATTCCTTTCATATCCATATAGTCCCATGCAAATGCCTTTTTGTATTTCTGTAACGGTTGTATTAGCAATCTGTTTTGTTCAACAGTCAGGTTAGGATTGATGTTTAAACATTTTCCAGGTTCGATTTCAACGGGACTGCTGATAGTAAGTGGAGTTGTTTCCAAATGTTCAATAATTGCATCATCTTCCTTATCTTCTTCTCCTAAATCTCTAATGGAGGCAACAGGGAGTGAATTACTAATAAAACCATTAATGATATCGTCCTTTGTTTCATCCTTAAAGTATTGAGATTTTCCAAGCGTGAGAAGAGGTAGGGAAAGATCAGATTCAGGTGCAAATTCGTCCCATCAGGGACTACTCGAATCCATATGAGGTTTTTTTGGGGGATAAAGGTTCAGGTTCTGAGTGGCCTGTCCATCTGAGATCACCATAGATCCTTACCTACATCCGATATATGCATCTGCAGTGGCCAGCGATGGTCTTCCCAAGATTAAATGATGACCCCCCAGGTTGGATTTGGTTTGTAAAATGAGAAAGTCAGCTGGATAGTTCCAGGAAGCCATAGTGATAACCACATCTTCAATCATTCCCTCAGACTTAACACAGGACCTATCTGCTAATTCAAGCACTGTAGGTGTAGGTATAATTCCATGGAGTCCTAGAGAGATGAAGAGGTCTTTAGTTATGACATTAATAGTTGCCCCTAGATCAATCAAAGTATTGGTTATGGGATGATTGTCAATATGGACAGTCACTGTAGGGTTCCCTAGGTCATTATATTTAGTCAACAAAGGCTGATCAATCATAAGATCGGACAATTTTCCCATGACATGGATAGTAGCAGCGTCTTTAGGTTTCCTTCCAGGTCTTTTGACGCATAGATCCCTCAATGTTTTAGCATAGAGAGGCACTTCTTTAAGAGCTTGTAACAATGGAATCCGCACATACAAATTTTGCAGCTCCTTGAGGAATTCAGATTCAGGTTGTGAGACCAGCCCAGTTTCAGTTAATCGTTGAGGGTATGGTGGGTTCTGAATGCTAAAAGTTGAGTCAGCTATCACAGATGTACCAACCTTACTTGAATTGGTTGTTGTAGGAACAACAGACCCTCCCGAGTTGGCTGCTACAGATGTAACAACGGGTGTTGTATCAGTTGTTACATGTGTAACAGATGCCTCAGAATTGTCCATATCCTTCCTGGGTTATTCACATTCTTCGGTAATAATGGGTGTATGTTCAGATCTAATTACTTTCCCTGATTGAAGCCGAACCTCGTTAAGTCTGATAGGAGTAATAAGATAATTTTGGACGGTTTATTATTTTGATTGGGGTTAGGTTTCATAGGTAATTGGGGTCAGATAGAAGGTGTAGGATTTTGAATAGAAGGAAGTTGTAACTGTTGTTGTTGCATTGGTATTGGAGGGGGTACTAGACCTTGGCCATTTCCCCTCCAGTTTTGACCCCAATGATTAGGTTGTGATGGAGGATATTGCATTGGTGGAGGAGATGGCCACTGGTTCCATGGTGAAGGAAACTGTGTTGAGGAAGGAGTAGGATACGGCCATGGGTATTGCTGACTATTAAAAACATTATTCCAATGATAAAAAGAGGAAAAATATAAAGGCATACCTATAGTTCGCAACTGCCATGGTCTCTTTGATCCGATGAAATAAGAAGAATGAACATCCTCCCTTGATTCTTGAAGTATCGCCTTCAGTCTGGGTAACTCAGGACACTGATTCATAGAGTGCGCCAACTCACAGATGTTGCACAGGCTGACACTATTCAGTCCACATTCTCTTTCCAAATGTTTCTTTTTGCATTGGGGATAGAATATTGCTAAGGCTGCTTCAGCTTATGCTTGTGCTTTCTTGACTTGTACCGTAGTGATCTGGGCAGAGAGAGTGCTAAGAAGGTCGGTTTTAAAATCCTCAAATAAGTTCCTAATCTCTACTCTGGTTACTCCACTTGTGGACTTTTATATCCGAAGTGAAGGGTCCCGAATTGAAACTCCCCCCTTGACTGATCCTCTTGAGCTATGCAAACAAATCTTCATTATCTCATCAAATGTTTCTTGTGATATGTCTCTTTTCCCTATTATGTTCAGATGCTCCAGACAATCATCTCTTAAACCTCTTAAGAATATTGGCTTTAGAATTTATGGATCTAAGTTACTGAACTTAGACTCTATAAATTGTAGTGAAATTGATCCAGATAGTCTTCCAGGCTTTCCTCCTGCTTTTGTGCAATTCTAAAAATCTTGTCCTTCAAATCTCTAGTTCGGTAGTAGTCCTGATACTTAAAGTGGAAGGTCTCTCTCATGTCATTCCAGGTTCGAATCGTGCCAGCACCCAATCTCATGAACCATCTTAATGTTGCTCCTTTTAGAGTAGCAGGGAATAATTTTAGCTTCTTGGCATCTGAAGTGTAGTCATAACCTCTACACAACACATCGAATTCGAACAAAAAGGTATAAGGATCTTCAACAGCCATCCCCTGAAAGGATGGTAGGGATGATAAAGGAATATTCTTCATAGGAGCCTCATCCCGTGTTACTACTATTGGGAATTAAAAAGTAACAGAGCTATTTGTCTTGACATTCTCATCCTTCGTGGCTGATTCTTCCGAATGGGATGAACTGACCTCAAAGTATACTGGAGATTGACAAATAGAAGAATCAGGTTGCTCTAGGACCAACTGTTTAATAGCACTACCAGCGTCTAATTGATGATCAATTGAGTGTTGTTCCTCAGGTCCCTGATGCTCCCCACTGGTCTCTCCGTGTCCTTCAATTCTCAGATCTTGATCAATGATTTTCCACTGTTGTTTTGAATCTAGAGTTTTGATATCGAGAGTGGATATGCTGTTTGAATGATGGTGAGGTCCATACATGGAAGACACCGATGGTCCAGGCCTTCATATGGTAGCTAATTTCCGTGGTCCTTTCTTGCTATTATCTATGTATGACGTGGATTGTTCCTTTTCTGCCCTTGAAATCAGATCTCCAAAGAATGTCTTCCTTCCCAAATCTGCACCCTTCTTTTCCTTCCTACAACCCATCTTTCCTGTATTCAGTAGAGTGGGGGGTGTTTGTAGATTTTGATGTTGTCCTACCGACACACATGGGCCCTATGTGTATCAATTCATCCTATAAGTGCTTCAGTTTATACAACAATGAGCCCGCCCATGTTTGTTAGAGCGATGCGCAGGTTCTTACATCTCGTCTTACCACCCAACGACTATATAGCTGAAGGCACCCTAAAAAAAATACCCAAAATTCAACTCCTAAGTGTCCTAACAAGACATTGGTGAGCCCGCTCAATTTTGTTACAGTGATGCGCAAGTTCTTACCTCTCGTCTTACCGCTCGGCAATCGTGTCACTGGAGACACTGTAAGAAAAAAACAAAATGCTCAGAAGTTCAATCTCCTAAGTGTTGCAGCAAGACATTGGTGAGCCCGCTCAAGTTTGTTAGAGCGTTGTGTAGGTCCTTACCTCTCGTCTTACTACCCGACAATTGTGTCGCTGGAGACACTCCATGAAAACACACATAAATTGCACTTCTAAGAAACAAATCTGATTGATTGGATCGTCACTGCCATCCCCGACAATGATGCCAGAATGATGGGGCTATATAAATCACTGTTAAATAACTAAACATCACACATTAATTATCAATCCAGGGACGTCTGTTTATTCCATTGACAGTTGCATTGTTTATTCCGATACACCAACCAGAAGAAATTTCAAAGAAAAGAAATCATTGTTGAAGTAAATGCTGAAAGTAAATCACTCATGCAGAATTAGAAGGATCTACAAGGCCCAGGATCACCTTCCAATTAATTTCTGTCGCCACACAACAAGTAACAGGGACATTGTCTCTAATATCATATGTGTACGTGTACAAAAAATTGAAATTAGACGAGATATATTACGACTAAATAGTAGCAACGGCCTCTACTGATACATAAACTAAAATACAAATACATACACCTGCATACTTTAAACAACATGATCCACTGAGAAGGAGGGCCCTTCCTCTAGCAGTATGGTGAGGAAGAACTTAACGGAAACTAAATTGAATAATGCATGTAACAACAATAACAGGATAATCTGTATTAATCTAAACACAATTATAGAGCCAAAATAATGTTGTTCTTCGCTAACATTTCAACCTCTAGGGCCGAGAACTATATAGTGGTTACATCAAAAAATCAAGGGATAGATCAGTCATGAGAATCTTACGATTCTCATGTTGATCGAAATAGAACACATATAGTTATAACCACTTCCTAATAAAGTTCTGACTAGAAAATTATACATTACAATCAAAACCGCCCTTAGGCTGTTACCCCAAAAATACAATGCTAAACAACTTCTACAACTATCGTAATAGAATCAAAACTGTAGTGTAATATCTAGAGGATAGATCAGCAACAAGTGTTGATGAAATCCAGTCAATGGTACAACTGTATCAGCAGTTCACCAGTGGGTCTGTAACAATAGAGTGTAACAACAGTTTGTCAGCGGGTCTGTAACAGCAAGGTGTAACAACATCGCTTTGTTGTAACATCACCCTTTTAATTGTTCCTGTGAACTTTGTGCTTGGGATCTTTGGTGCTATAAATGACATCTGAAAATAAAACACAAAGACCATCAATCTTCTCCAAATATTCACCATCAATTAGTCATCAAAAGGTACGATATATCATAATAATTGGTGAATTGGCAGAGCAATAAAAACAAGGTGAAAGAGCACAAGTTAGGATAGAAAGGTAGGAGAAAGAGGAAAAGATATTCCCATTGGTTATAGTTAAGAGGGAAAATAGGGAAAACAAAGGTAGGAAAAGTGTACAAAACTGGCACCGAACATTATGCAGGTTAAAATAAAATTGATTACATCAAGATTCCAGCTACAACTAAGGGAGGCGTCAGCCCCCTAATTCATAGGTTATAACCTGTAGAATTCTAGTAGACCCTAACAACAGAAAGATGCCCCAATGCCCTGTAGATTAGGCCACAACATGATGAGTGCCCCAACACTCTATTTATCAGTTATTGTCAAAAAGGATGCTTCGTTATCTTATTAGTTTATCGACAACAACTGAATGGACACCACAACACCCTGTGCAAGCCACAAATTTACATAGCACCACCTTGTCGCCTTGAAGTGTTCTTAGGCCACAACCTGAAGGTCACTCCAATCACCTGCCTTGCACCACCCTACCACTCTGACGAGCCAAAAGGTTGTGTTTCACAATTTTCAAATGGATCCCCTATACTCTTACTCAATGTAGAATAGTTGTAAAGAAAATTTAGAATAGATATCAAATCTTGGTAGTCGTTGATCATTGTCCCACAAAATGTTCATTGCACGATGCTACAGATCAAGCTATCATTGTACAACTGGACATCACTATCACTACACAATGCATATAAATGTCACTGCACAATTGTCATTATTATTGCTACAAATAATTGCCACTGCAAATCACTGCATAACTGTTGGATACCATTGAATGTCACTTCATGAATGAGTAGTCATCAATTCTCAACCAATGTCATCATTAGGTTGCACATGATATTGGAACCATTTAGCACTGCTTAAAATGATGGCACAAACCAAAGTGCCTCAGGTCATCCCTATGACCTGCAACCAATGCTCTCAAGCTTTGCCCTCGGGGAGCTACCATCATACGTGTAAAAACTTCTGCTCAGCTGATCAAATCCTGCTATCCATATTTAAATCAATATGTTGTACAACTAAATGATAATTCCTTCAAAACTTACTGCCCTGCAAGGTTAAAATCGTGTCATTGTACACAAATTCCTAGGTTATTCTAAAATAGAAACCCTTGGTCATCAACCATATTTCTATGTTTTTTAATCTATCAGTCAAGTAAATAAGTCATGCTAAAGTTAGGTGTCAATTCAAGGTCAATGTCTCATCTTTGTTGGGAAAAATACTGAGAGGGAGGGGGGTGAATCAGTATTTATAACTCACTTAAAACTTTTACTTTTTCCTCACTGATTTCTATACACAAATGTAATGAACCCAACTAGCATATACACACGGATTATTTTAAGCAAACTTGTGTATGACCAGAAATCTTATTATGTAGATAATTATTTACTTAAATCAATGCATAATTCATTCATCGGATGTTTAGTAAGCAGTAAACATGTGCAGTAAGAACAGAATAAATCATCACACATAAGCAATACACATGAACACCAGGATTTTAAGGTGGAAACCCAATTCGAGAGAAAACCACCGTTGTTGTCACCTCTGTCTTCAATATTTATTATATGGAAAACTGGTTACAATATTGTATTGATGTAGACTCATATCAGTACACAGGCATCTCCCTGCAGAAGGTTGCAACCTTCTCTCGTTCTCTAATTGCTACTGGAAAGGAGCTCCAACCCCCTGATTTCATTTACTAGCCACTACTGGAAGGGAGCTTCAACCCCCTGATCAAAACACCAGCTTCTACTGGCAGGAAGCTTCTACTTCCACACTTAAGGCTTCAACCCTCAGAACCACTACAAACCATGTTTCATCAATTTTCACACTGGATCCCATAGCTTCAACACAACTTAGTATAAATATCATCAATAAAAACCTTAAACCAAACTTCAATCAAAACAGTGAGATCATTGTAACCAGAAAACAGTAATAAACCCATATTTCAGAATCAGTATGCAGAATCAATCTCAACCTTGATCATTCATTATCTTAAAATACATATGCTACTTCACTTTACTGATCCCGCAAGTATACGCGTTTTCCTTCACACAAACCTGTGTATAGATATGAGAATACTGAATTTACATATTATGATAAGTCTTAAAACCAGATCTAAGGCTTTTAGTTAGATATCTTTTCACTATTGCATAACCCTTAATCAGTCAGTCATCATTAAACATATTTACTCACTCATAGATCAGATTTGCGCATATTCAATTTAGCAGCATATACAGTATTTAAACAACCCATATCTACATGAAGACTTCATTGACAGACAGCAGAAATACAGCTGTAATAAACATATAACCTCTCTAACAAGCTTTAGAAAACCCTGACTTCCATACGCGCTTTTGCTGAGGCAAAGCCGAGTGTATACATGTTTTCACTGTGACGAACTAGCGTATTGATATGTAATTTTTATTACTGCAGAAAGATGCAGATCTATAAAATTACCCAGATTTCTTTACTTCACTTCAGAAAACATGCGCCATGTCACAAATCCAAACATATCATAATTAGATCATGCAAGTACATAGTCATTTCAGGTCTAGAGATCCTGATCCAGCATTATATCCAAGGGTGCATCATAGATTCAGATCTACCAATAAAACAGAGTTCATCCCATGTACATATACTTCAGAGATAATTATTCAGTAACAGCCCTTACACATGCACACGTTTTTCACTATGATCTTCTTCTCCTTATATAAATTTAGCATTTACCAATACCATGAGACAAAACCACACAATTGTCGATGGTATTCTTGGACGAAATCAAATAGACAATACAACACTCAATAATGTGGGCTAATACCATGGTAATGCCCCCTGGTATCATAATTTTATAGCGCAAAAGTCATACGTGACTTGGATCGATCTTATCTGCGTGTATACGCGACTTGCCCTTAATTAACCTGCATATAGAACCTTCAATTATGAATATTAATCAACTGTTGTTGGACTTTACACAATTCTTTTGTTAGACCTTCTAAAAACTACTGAGCTTCTCCAGATGACATATACTCCATTATTTTTCAAAGAGTTGCCATCAAGGACAAAATATTAAGACATAAGAAATATATTTCCAACAATATCCCCCTTTGGACTTGATGGCAACCATGATGGAGTTTGATCACCACATCCTGTAAATACAAAGGCATTACTCAAACATCAAACATTCCCCCCCTTTGACATGAAGAGAAAAGGGTGGAAAATTGCTCCCCCTAAGCATATGTGACCATCCATGACTCTTTAACTCAACCGAGTATGACCAATACTATCATCAAGGACTTGTACTTACATCAATAATCCAACCAAGTGGAATTACATATTTGACTCAACTTCCAAACCAAGTGGGTTTACAAATTTGAACAAGTCCTTTCATGACTGAGTATAACAATTTTATATCATAGGTCTCAACGTGACCTTTTCATCAAATTACATATATAAATTTTTATAACCAAGACCCAAGAATCTCAAACAGGAGATCATAACACAACAACCAAACAGAATGCCAACAATGCATCATTTTCAACAAGGCAGGTGCTCCCCCTAAACTTGTGCATCCTGAACACCTTCAGCAGCCAATTCATCAAAGCATCTTCGTCAAGGAGATAAATATCAAAGAAAGGTATATTAAGATGAATACTGGAACAAAAAAAGGAAATTACCCAACAGCACCACAGACTGTTCTGAAATCTGACCTAGAGAATTTCTTTCAACAAAAACCATATGCGGTTTTATGCACAGAAACTCGCGTATATATGCGATTCGCCTTTATGAAACTAGTGTACCGAATTTAATCTTTTGAAATTAAGAAGATTTGATAAGAGAGGCAGAGACAGCTCTCAGCTTCTGCCTAAGATATTCGAATGCTTCCTTCGGAAGAGGTTCAGTAAATATATCTGCAACTTGTTCTTTGGAGGGAACATACTCCAATTTAACCTTTTGTTCAAACATTTGTTCACGTAGGAAGTGATACTTGATAGGAATGTGCTTGGTCTTGGAATGCATAACAGGATTTTTCAAGATACTAATGGCACTTGTATTATCACATAGAATGGAGATGGGAGGTGAAAATTTTCTTTGAATATCTTGTAATTTTTGCATCATCCAAAGAAGTTGTGTGCAACATGATGCGGCAACCACATATTCTACTTCTACTATAGATAAATCAATAGAACTATGTTTCTTGCTAAAGCAAGATACTAATCAGGGCCCCATATAGAATGCACCACCACTAGTGCTTTTTTTTATCATCAACATTTCCAGCTCAATCTGCATTTGTGTTGTCATGAAGAGTGAGATCAGCATTTTTTAGATACCATAGACCAAAGTCTTGAGTCCCTTGTAGATATTTGAATATTCTTTTACAGCCTAAAGGTGAGACTCTTTTGGATTAGCTTGGAATCATCCAACAATTCCAACTGCGTGCATAATATCTAGTCTTGTCCCCGTTAGATAAAGCAAACTTCCAATCATGGATCTATACTCTGGTTGATTCACCATGGGAGAATCATCATGAGAACTGAAGTTGCATCCAGTTACCATTGGAGTGCTCACAGGTTTGTAGTATTCCATCCCATACTTCTTCAGAATTTGCTTGAGATATTTTTCTTGTGATAGACATATGCCATGTGTTGCTTGTTGCACTTGTAACCCAAGAAAATATGTTAGTTCCCCAAGTAATGACATTTCAAATTATTGCTGCATAACATAAGCAAATTTATGACTCATGGACTCTTCATTACTTCCAAAAATGATGTCATCAGCATACATAGCAATAATAAATAATTTATCATTCTCAATTTTTGTGTATAAGTTACTGTCAGCAGATCCCTTTGTGAAACCTTGTTGTTGAAGATATTTGTCAAGACGATGGTACCATGCCCAAAGAGCCTGTTTGAGACCATATAAAGCCATTTTAAGTTTGCAAACAAGTTTTTCATCATTTCCCAGAATAAATCCTTCTGGTTGTTCTATATAAACTTCTTCTAGATCACCATTGAGGAAAGCGGATTTTACATCCATTTGATAAACTTTGAATTGTTGAAAAATTGAAAAGGCAAGAAACATTCTTATGGCTTCAAGTCTGACTACAAGAGAAAATGTTTCTTCAAAGTCTATACCTTCTTGTTGAGCATACAATTTACAAACAAGTCTAGCTTTGTTTCTAGTAACATCTCCATTTTCATTTAACTTTTTTTTGAATATCTATTTTGTTCCAATAACATTTTTATCATGAGGTCTTGGAACCAATTCCCCAGTATGATTCTTTTCAATCTGATCAAGTTCTTCATTCATGTATTGAATCCAACATTCATCTTTACTAGCTTGATTTACATTATGTGGTTCAATAGTGGATAAGGATGCCAGATAGCTGGGGGATCCTACAAGAGTTCTTCTTGTTTGGACACCTGATCCCTTTTCTCCCAGAATTTGAGATTTTGGATGATTCTTTGGAACATACTTGGAAGGAGCTTTTTCAGATATATCTTCTTCTGGTGCTTCATTAGGTTCTCCTTCTATATTTTTTCTATTTGATGAGGGAAAATATACATCATCATCATCTTCATTTGTTGTTGTTATTTCCCTTTTAGGACCTGTGATAGACTCATCAATTACAACATCAATACATTCAACAATCTTCCGAAATCTTTTATTGTAACAATTATATGCTTTACTTCTAGAAGAGTAACCAAGAA
Source organism: Pinus albicaulis (assembly GCA_034641835.2). Lineage (NCBI taxonomy): Eukaryota > Viridiplantae > Streptophyta > Pinopsida > Pinales > Pinaceae > Pinus > Pinus albicaulis. Next base: position 910,408,624 of record CM076579.1, on the reverse strand, counting down.
ATATTCCTTCATCTACTCTAGGTTCAAACTTACCAAGTTTTTCATCATTGTTCTTGATAAAAACATTTGCTTCCAAAAACTCTAAAATGCTTTACAGTGGGAATATTACCATACCAGAGTTCATAAGGAGTTTTATCACTGCTCACATGAACATGAGCCTTGTTGAGAATATTGACTACAGTATGTGTTGCTTCTCTCCAAAATGTATCGGGAGTCCCAGATTCATCAAGCATAGCACGAGCCATCTGTTGAAATATTCTATTCATTCTTTTTGCCACACCATTTTATTGTGGAGTTCCAGCTACAGAAAACTGTCTTTTTATGCCATGATGTTCACAGAAATCAAAGAATTCATTTGATATATATTCTCCTCCTCGATTAGATCTAAGACATTTGATTTTTAGATATAATTCATTTTCAACCAGAGCTTTGAAGATCTTAAATTTTTCAAATTCTTATCTTTATGTTTTAGTAAACCGATCCAACACATTCTAGAGAAGTCATAAATAAATAGAATATAGTATTGTTCTCCACGAGGTGACTTTTTCCTTACAGGATCACATAAATCAGTATGTATAAGTTCAAGAGGCTTACTTGCTAATCCTTCTTCGGTATTGAATTGAGCCCTAGTTTTCTTACCAAATTGGCATGATTTTCATATGGTACTTTCAGGCAGAGTGATGCTGGGAAGATCACAAACAGCTTTGAGTCTGCTAGATTTGTTTGTTTGAGAGAAGCTCAAATGTCCCAATACTCTATGCCATAGCCAATTTTTTGAATATTTACCTAAGTAGCATTGCTCTTGGCCACCTTTCAATATATACATATTGCTAGGTTTTCTAGTTCCTTTTATTACCTTTTTTCTTGTTCAAGTTCACGTACTACACATTCTTTCGAACTAAAGACAACTTCATTCCTTGATCACACATTTGAGTCACACTCAACAAATTATGTTTTAATCCATCCACATACATAACATTGTTATATTTCACCTTTTCTTTTAGAAAAACATAACATTTTCCTTTAATGACAGCAGGAGAGTCGTTTCCAAAAGTAACATTCTTTTTCTTTTCTAATGCATTGTATGAAAGGAGTTATTTTTATCACTTGTCATGTGTTTTGAGCATCCACTATCAATGTACCATTGATTTTATTCCCCTTCTACAAATAATGCTATGCCACAGCTTTCAACCTGTAAGTCCTTCTTTCCCCATACCTTGGAGTTTGAAGGTATATTCTCTTTTGGCTGAAGTTTTCTCCTGCATTCAGATTCTTCATGTCCAAAGTTGTTGCAATAAGAACATTCAATTTCGCCTTGAAGAGGAGAAAATTTGTTGTAAGTATTCTTCTTTACTCCAGTCTCATTTCTTAGCTTTCTATATTCTCTGGTCATGATGGTCTTGTATGCAACACATTGTACAACTTTATGACCAAAATTATGACATGATAAACATTTTCCTTTAAAGAAGAAATTTATGCGATCATGAAACATTCTATTTATGTTTATTTGTTGATTGATATTTCTGTTATTTTTCTTCCTTGAATTGAAGTTGTCATGCTTTACCTGGGTAGTCTCTTTGTTATTTTGCTGAGTGACAGAATGTTGTTGGTTGGCTTTAGCTGCATTTAGAGACCTTGGTTCTGAAGACTGAGAGGATTCTCCGATATATCCAAGACCTGTATTTACAAGAGGAGAGCGTTGTACCTTTGATAATTTCATCTAAGGTTTCAAATCCTTTATAAAATTTAAGATTTAAAGTTTTCACTTTCTCAATTTCCTTTCTTAGACTTACTATTTCACATTCTAATTTCTCAATGTGCTTCTCATTTTCTATAATTTGATTCTTTAGAGTATTTATGACAATTTTGTTTAATTCCAAACATATTTTGAGATGATTTATTTCTTTAAGAAAATAATTTTCTTCTAATGCATCCATAAAAGTATCTTTAGCCTCACTAGAGTCTTTTTCAAAAGCCATGAGCAGTCTAATATCTTTATCATATTCTTCTTATTCACTATTTGATAGACCATCACTATCTTCATGAGTATAATAGATTTTTATATTGATAAATTGTTTCTTATTTCACTTTGCCACTTCCTTTCCCTTTTCATGATTATCTTTATGGGGAGATTTAGCAGTGTAATGACCAAATCTTCCACAAGTAAAACATTTAAAATGAATCTTACCTCTGAACCTTCCAGTGCCAAGTTGTAGCTTCTTTACAAAATTTATTTCATCTTCTTCTGAAACATACCCTGATCCTTCTTGTTCTTATACTTCCTTTCCTTTTGCAGTAGCTCTAAAGAGAGCTTCTTTGACTTCAGATGGACCTCATTTCCTCATTTCAAATGCAATCAGAATCCCATGAAGTTGAACAATAATAAGAGTTTGAAGATCCTGCTTCTCTTCAATAGCAGACACTTCTGACTCGAATTTGGGAGTTAGATATCTTAAAAACTTTTCTACTAGAGTAGTGTCATTTATGGTTTCACCCAAATTTCTCATACGATTGACAATATCATATAGACATAAAAAGAAACTAGCAATGCTTTCCTCATTATGCATTCTGAGTTTTTCATATTGAATTCTGAGAGTTTGGAGTTTAGCACTTTTTACCTTGGCATCACCTTCATAGCTTAGGATTATTTTGTCCCATATATCCTTTGTTGTATTCAACTACATGACTTTGACAAATTATGATTCAGTCAAACTTTCCAATAATGCATTGACCGCCTTTGCATTGGTTTCATAGTTAAGTCTTGCGGTTGGATCTGCTGGAACTGAAGCTGGATATTAATAACCTCCTTCAACTATAGCCCACACATCTGCTCCAAGAGTCTGAAGATAGGATCTTGTCCTTGTCTTCCAACATATTAAATTGTTTCTATTGAAGAGAGGAGGCCTGATAGATTTTGTCCCATCTTGATTGCTCATCTTATTGATCTTCCTTCTAATAAACAGTAATAAACAGATAACCTCTCTAGAAAGCTTCAGAAAACCTTGACTTCCATACGCACTTTGGTTGAGGCAAAGCCGCGGGTATACACGCTTTCACTATGACGAACTAGCGTATAGATCTGTAAATTGTATTACTACATAAAGATGCAGATCTATAAAATTACCCAGATTTCTTTACTTCACTTCAGCAAACATGCCCCAGGTCATATATCGAAACATCTCATAGTTAGATCATGTAAGTACATAGTCATTTCAAGTCTAGAGATCATGATCCATCATTGTATCCAAGGGTGCATCATAAATTCAGATCTACCAATAAAACAGAGTTCATCTCATGCAGATATACTTCAGAGAGAAGTATTCAGTAACAGCCCTTACACATGCACACGCTTTGCACTATGATCTTCTTCTCCTTATATAGATTTAGCCTTTACCAATACCATGAGCCAAAACCACACAACTATCGATGCTATTCTTGGACGGAATCAAATAGACAATACAGTGCTCAATATTGTGGACTAATACCATGGTAATGCCCCCTGGTATCATAATTTTAGAGCGCAAAAGTCATACGCAACTTGGATCGATCTTATCTGCGTATATGCGACTTGGCCTGAATTAACCTGTGTATAGAACCTTCAATTATGAATATTAATCAACTTCTGTTGGACTTTACACAATTCTTCTGTTAGACCTTCTGCAAACTACTGAGCTTCTCCATATGACATATACTCCATTATTTGCCAGAGATTTTCCATCAAGGACAACATATTTAGACATAAGAAACATATTGCCAACAATCTAGGTGTCAAAAACACTAGTAATACAACATTGTCATATAGAGTCTTAGTCAAGGATAGTCAAAGACACTTGTCAACAATATGTAAAATCATTGTTCCAAACCATGTGTCATAGTTAAGTCTTATTCAAATGAATTAAGGTATCAACTCAAAGGCATGTTTAGGTTACTATCATGTCACATTAATTTCAAAGTCAAACTTCATAGAATGTTCACTAATTCAATCTTGTCTCACTTCATAATCAAGGTATTGTTATGTTAAGCAATTGTCAAGGTCATGTAATTATGTTAAGTCAAATTTTAGGTATTATACTTGTAGATTATCTTTTCACTGTATAAGAAATTACAATCTCATTACTATCATCAAAAGGAATAGAGAATACAAATAGTCACACAAACTAGTTCACAATTACCTTGTTGTCCATTACATATAGTCATATTACTTCTCAGTGTTAAGGGATCAAGCAATTTCCATGTTGCCATACAAGTTCATTAGGTGCTTAGTTGTTTCATTCAATATTATTAGTTAATGCATGCTAACACACTATCATAGATTAAACACGGAACTATTGTCACATCCTTAGTGATTAAGGTAACAAGAGGAATGTTTTGCTTAAAATATTGCTAAGTCGTGTTAAGTGAGATTCTCCAAAAAAATACAAGTCTGCCCAATCACCAATCATTACATGAATGTTACATCATCACGAGATCTCAATGTTTAGACAGCCATAAGAACTATTATGCTAACTTTTATCATTATACGGCACATAATATAGGTCTTTGTCATATCAATGGCCATTGTGTCAACAAATTTGTTATGTCTAGGTCTGACTGTCTTAATGGTGAATGTCAAGTTAAGGTCAAATTGTTAACTGTTATGGTCATTTTCAAGTAAATAATCCAAATCACTTGCGTTCTTGTTATTTTTGTAGTATTCAAAGTAATAAACGTGCTCACCAAGGTGTTGTTTGAGGTTACAGTACATTTAAGGAACAACATTTTAGAGCTATGAAGCCATAGGTGACAACCCTGTGCCCTAGAGAGTTGTTTTTAACAATTTCCATAAAGATTTCAACAAGGAAAATTTTTGTTTTTTTTTAGTATTCTTGGAGCTCAATCTAGGCCCTTAATTTAGCCCGCAAGAGAGAAGACGAAGTGCCTACTTGAACCTGCAAAATAAATTCCCCAACAAACCACCAAATACTAATCAAAACAAAAATATAAACCCTTCTACAATATCATCCTCTCTTTAGATCCATAGGCCCGAGTTATTTTAGAGCTATCTCAAAAATATGTAATGTATAGTTAAAGTGCATGATGATAAGGTTTCCACTTACAAAATAAATAAAAACAAAACAAAACAAAAATTTTGCCCCAGTGAATCATAATCCAAGGTAAAACCAAGACAAAAACAAAGAAAACTTACCTTCAATTTAGGTTGTTCTATTCAAATATTGAGAGCCCTAGATGTTGTCCTTAGAATGCCGAAAGACTCTTCCTAGGTAGATCAAAAAATTTAGAGCTAAGTCATAAGAATAGTTTGTTATATTGTTGTAATTTGAGAGATGAATTAGGCCTTATTTTATAGGTCTAGGATGGGTTTTTTCAAGTGGACGTTGGAGGGTTTAGGAGGGGATTTTTTTAAGAGATGACCATTGGATATTAGATACTTCTAAGTTTCTTTGAAAAATAATCGTTGAAGGGCTCCATTAGGTAGACGTTAGAGTAGGCATTACTAGGAATTTAAGGATTAAAAATTTTACATTAAATGGCCCTTGAAATTTAATGGAGGAGGATTGTAAGATTTATGTGGGATTCACATATTTTAAAATGATGGTGGTCTTATAGATAAACAATTTTTACTTTGAGAATAATATATCCATCTAAATAACTTTTAAATTAAATATTTATGTTAAAGAATCAATGATTGGCTTAATGCATATTGTCCTAACTAGGTTGTGAAGTCAGTTATTGGTTTATTGTCTTTTGTTCTTTGAGTTATATAACTTATACGTGGTGAGATTGCGGTGATAAAAAATGTCATATATTTACAACCATAGGAAGAAGTTTCATGTCACTACCCCTTGGGGTTTTAGCCCACAAAATTGGGTCTTCAATTTAAAACTCAAATTTCTCTCAAACCAAGGGGAACCACGGGGCGTGCCACATATCAATAGAAACATCTCTTTGAGGAGAATCTAATGACCTATATCTCCAATCCAAACTCAATTGTTTGTCCTTTAAAAAAAAACCTCGACAAGGTCAGGGTACATCCTCAGTCCAAGGAACCCAAACCCTAGGACTTGGGTTTTCAACCATCCAACAATATAGCCGCCATCTTAATGTAATCCGACAATTACTAGGAAGCGTTCATTAACCATTTGACATCAATGACTGGTGTTTTTAGTCAAATTCAAACCCAATCAACTCCATGGGTTGACATCAATGACAACACCATCCAGCAACATCTTTGTGGTATGATTTGTGGTAAAATAAAATCTGACTGATTTGAATGTGGCAATAAAGAGGCAACAAATTTTGGTTGATTACTTAGTTGGTTGTAAGGTCAGACCAATAGTATTAATATATTATGGGTTGCTAACAATTATTGTGAGTCTAAACTCTAGTGTGATATTAGAGGAATTATGGTTATATAACCCATTATATATTGTTGGATTGGCTTCATGTGTATGAGTTGTTGGTGGAATTAAACATTGGTTACATTGTTTATTGAATTTAATATCGTCTATGTTTGAAAAAATGAAAAGAATATTGTGAGAATACAAATCTTGCCATGTGCTTTTATCAACCGTAAGGGTAATTTTCCCCTAAGGGACATTACGGTGGTGTCATAGTGGTGCACCCTGCTAGCCTAATGGAGTTAACAGTGAAATATGGTGACCAACGCTACTCTTAAACAGTTCAATAGTATGTTGATGGGATCCTTGAAAAAGATAATAGAGAAAGAGCAGGAAGTTTTTAATGTAAGAGACAAGCTTGGTCATTTGTCACCATCAAGAGTGGCCCTTCTTAGCTCGTTGGAGGAGGTGGCAAAGTGGTTACATAAAGTGGAACAACCACCTTCTCAATTGATTCTAGCAGTTATGGTTCTAAATTGACTAACTTGGGTAAGTGCATACTATTGAAGCAAAAAGATTAGGAGGTAACGCTTCTTGTTGCACATTGTCTAAGTGAAGTTTTAAGGGTTACAACTCCCAAAATCCCTTATAAGGGGAATATAATGTGGGAAATATTTCCGTTGATTATGAGAATCTTTCAAAGGCATGGAAAATCCATTCATGAACACACGAGAATCATCAAGGGTACAATTATTGATAAGTGTGATGATAGTGATGTTTTACAACCCATCATATATTTATTATTAATTGGTCCATAAACAAAAATAGGTCACTTATACAATTGCTTATAACTCGGTACAAAATGTTTTCAAACAATGTGAAGGGAAGTTAAACTCTTGATTGATGAGGATTTGGCAGGGTTCAAACCAAAGAAGATGGATGAGCCTTATGTCGAAATTCAATCTTATATGGAAGCCACAACCCATGAGGAGGACAATTGTATCACTTCGTTGATCTCTTCTACACAACTTTCCAATGACAGCGGCCTGGAACATACTCAATAAGAAATTAAACATCTTAAAGAAGGCCTACTAGAAATGAATGAGAAAACCAAGATTCTCAAGGACATCATATTACAATAGGACAATGAGATTAAGTTCCTTGAAGTTAGGTGTACTAGAACAGCTGCCAATCTTACCCATGTTGGAAAATAGTTAGAGTTTCTAATGAGGTAGCAAAAGAATCCTACTCGAGAGTTGTAAAGTAACCCTCTCCAGGAGTACATAGATAAGGCTTGCAATACCATAAATCCACATTGACATAGTGGGAAGGTGAGTTGGTATGAGGGAGAAGGAGCCAACCCTTTTCGATTGCTTTTACAAGTTAATTGGGATCATGAGAAAGAGCTTCAATATATGAGCATTCCAGTTGAAATCAAAGTGACTCGGCATCAACATGTTGTTACGAGTTTTCGATGAAAACCACCTCAATGATGAAAAACCCATCCCCTTAGTGTTTTTAATAAGAATGGTTATAGTAAGTGCCAATGTCTTAGAGACTTTGGCTGAAAAAGGTCCTAAGATCAAAAAAGATCTTAAAGATCAGTTTTCAGGGGTTCATCTTCCAGTTGTCCAAGGAACCACGGACCAGATTGCTAAGATCCTGAAGAAGCATAAGGTTCCTTTGACATTTAGGCCCTTAAACATTATCTAAAGCTCCCTAAGATCAGTGAAGGACCTTATGAACCCTAAATATGGGAAAGGTGTTTAGGTCATCCCTTGCTCTTGAGAGACTCCGTACATTGGTGGAATTGGTCACTCAATTAATCAAAGGATTCATGAGCACACAACTCACATCAAACATGGAAGGTCTCACTCCTTCGCTTTAGCAGAACATGCAGAAAAGACAAAACATCACATTTACATTGAGGCAAGGGTCATTGCAAGGATTGATCATTTTCATCATCGTAAATTTAGGGAGACCTTGGAAATTGAAAGGAGCCCTATCAATCTGAATAGAGACGATGGTTGGAGTATTGGCAGGTGTTCGGTAGGCTTATTGTAGGACTCGCTTGGCCTAGATCCAAAATTGGAGTGTATCTATGGGCCTTACGATAGGTCTACCAAAGGTGCAGGTTATGATTACATTGATAGAGTATTTAATTGGGTCGCTGAGTTCGCATGTCCTTTCACATTTCCATCTGAGTAGAGGTCAGCCTAGGGGGCAGGTTTGTTTGGCAATGAAGTGTGTAGGCTCCATGTGATGTCTAGTTATACACTCAGCGACCAAGATAGCAGGATCTACAATGTGCATTTGAAGGATCTTTTCAGGTGGGATGGCATTGGTATGACACATAGTCGATCATGGTATGGTAAGTTGATCTCCATTTGGTAGATTAGGTTCCAAGGGAGCAGATGCTTAGCGTAGAAGTGATACCCCCACTGGAACATGAGGAGATATGCCCTTTAGAGTTACCATGAATGATTCTCAGGGATGGTTCACACTACAATGGATCTACTTGTGGCCACGAATGATAAAGTGGTATCTTTGGACCCCAGACATCAAAGGATTTATTGATTTTTGGATTGTACATGGTATGGAATGATATTGTGGTGCATTTGGGGCCCAACTATTGATATGTAGGTTATGGAATTTCTTGAAGACAAGCAATCTCGAGGGAGGATTTTCATGTCCCTTTCTGAGTGATCACTAGAAGGAAACAATTTATTTAATTAGATTAATACGTGGCTATGAGAACAAGGTGAACTTTATAAAGTCACATTATTATGTATTTACTTGCCCATGGTATTGGCACCCATGGTTTTAAGATGGAAAAATATCATAAAAGGAAGCTCAAGATCATTCCTTAAACATGTTGATGGATGATTTCTCTTATTTGATTTTGAGCCCTTGTGGCTAAGGAAGGGGTTAAACCCTATCCCTAAGGAAAATTGGGTTCGGTATTGAAATTATACACCCCAGCCAAATCTAAGGAGCATTCACTTTAGATTTCTCATTAGAGCATATTTATTAGCAAGATATGTTTGCCAAAATTTTGAGGTTTAATTCTCAAGAGATTCCATTTGTTTTGCAGAGCATATTTCATGGGGATATGGAAATCTCTATATTTACATCAAAGGTTGAGCCATTGTTGAGAAGGAATTTTATTGCAAGGGTTTCAATTATATATTTTTTAGCCAAATTCAATTGGCAATAATTAATTATTTTGGCATGGTTGTATACTTGTTGGGAAACCAAGTTATATTGTGAATTAATGGAGACTAAATGCAGTCTAGAAGGGTCCAAATAATTCATTGAGGAGTCATATATTCCCTGGGCCAAATTTGAAATGGGAGAACAATGTTTATTCCTGAGAGACTAATTTATAGCTTGGAGAACGAGTCATCCTAAGTGTTGATAAATCAGTTTGACTGTAAATTAGTGTAGATTTCTCTTCTTTGATAATTGCTTGTGAGTGTTGTTGGCTTCTTATTAGTGTTTATTAAGTTTTCTTCATCAAACAATTACCAAATGTACAAAACATGAAGAATACAAAGAACACGAGATAGAGGGTCCAAGCTAGGGAAAAACCCCTCCAAGGGAAAAACCTAGAAAAAAATTATTCATATATAATCAAATCAAAGTGAGAAATCCAAGACCCATGACCATAAAAAGACTCCAACCCTCAATATGCCAAGTCAAATCCTCCTTCCACACAAAATCCATCAACAACAAGAGGCCAACAACATGTACAACAACAGAAACATACCTTCAATAAGAGATGTGTCAAGGCAGAACTTCCACAAATTCAAACTCAAGAAGAACCCCTTCTTTCAGACTTCGTCCCTTCCTTCTTCGTTATCCTTCTCTGTGATATTTCATAACAGATCATGTGAATTGTATGTGTACAAATGAGCTCAAATATCCCTCTATTTATACTATCCAGAGGGGTTCGAATAGACATGTCTTTTGTGGAAAAGCTAACTTGATAGGCAAGACGGACTTTGCATCTAGAGGCAATTTTGACCCAAATTACATATTTGAAAAACCCTTTTCCAAGCTATAAATAAGTTTGTGTCTTTGACCAATACAAATAATAATGAGCATGAAGGACATGCTTCAATAAAATAATAATTTGACTTGAACATAAAACCCATGCTTGAAAATTAATTTTTCTTTTTCTTCTTTTTTTAATATAAAATATACAATGACATAAATACAATACTAATTATGAAGAATGGACCTAGTTACATTTTCCAACACTCCCTCTTAACTAGGGAGGTATTCATAATTGCAGAATCGGTACAAGGATACTCTCAAATTGAAATATTCTCATAAGAAGATTCGAATTGATAAGCCATCATCAAACATCAACAACATGGCCAACATTTTCAAATTGCAATATAACAAGGCCTTGACTAACAAGCTCTAACTCTCCACTAGATTACAGCACAATGTTAAGAGGCATACATATGGACACCACAACAATCGCCTCTCAATGAACATACCCCATCCAGATGTTCACAAGGTAAGTCCTTATATGATTGTTCTTATCTTAGATTCCCAATCCTCAAAAAATATTGGTCCTCTTCAACCACTCTTATCTTGGATACCCTATCCAATCCTCAAAGAGTGTTGTTCCATGGGACTACTACCTATCTTGGATTCCAAATCCTCAAGGAGTATCGGTCCCATATGCTTATACAATCCTCCATTCTCCCTACCAATTCCTTCACTAGACTTACGGTTGTTAGTTATGGCCTACTACATGACACAAGGATAATATGGTATCCTCTATCATTCCCTCTCAACCAGGGAGGAAATACTTAGTCCCTCTCAACCAAGGAGACATAATCACAATCTTTAGTTGGTCTCATACTTCATCATCAGCTACTTGTTCCTCCGTGGAAATATAGTTGTAACTACAAGAATCCTTTCTCACATTATATCGTATCTATGCTTCAACTTTCTAGATGTCAAACATTTTACATAGCTAAATTCTTTCACATTCTATCTTCGTGACAAGGTTTTTCAAATCCTAATAGCATCACATCATATCACACTTCAACTTTTCTGGATCTTGCCAATCATCAAACAACTTTATCATCAAATGGTTCATTTGTCATCTTCAAGGAGCCAAACTTCCTCACAGTTGCCAGCACATGCCTTCTATTCTTCATAATAGAGTTTTGCCTCATAAGTCACATTAGCTTTCCAAATATCAACTATGCCCTTGTGCTTTTCCAAGCCATCAATAGTGTTATCCACACAATCCATTTGTTCCATGATCAAACCACACAGATGTAGGTACATCAATATCATCCAATAAATTATCTCAACGGTTATCTTTCTAGCGTTTGCATATACTTATGTAATATGTCTTTCTAGGGTACCAAATTATATCTCAAACAGATCAACAATATCAGAGTTACCAAATCACATGGGCCTTAAGTCAAGGTGTGGAATTCTTCATGTCAATTTCTGCTACTTGAGGTCAACATACATTTCCATGGTCTATCTCATATTGCAACAGAGTTTTGCTTTATGCTTTTCATCTTTCAATCATTGATCAAGAGAAAATCAATCAACAAGCTTCAATATTGTATTGATTTAGGTCTTTATAGCTCCTTTTTCCGTCTGAGATAAGTGAGTATTTTTCCCATCTAAAAGTCTTCTTTGATGCATACATCTAACTACTCCTCCCTTCATAGTCGTCATGCTATGTCACGTTCCTTCAAGTCTTTCTGCTAGTCAAGCTTTGACCTTATGAGAAAGACTAGCTCCCTCTCAATTTCAAACTTGTTCACCAACCTTGGTCTCACATTAAACATCAAGGGTTAGATCTATCTTTGACAATGAACATGACTAGATAGGGTTTTGTTTCTAGGGTTTTTTTAGTCCAAACTATGTCAGAGTTTATAAACCCTAGATGTCAAAGTCTTTAAGACCTGCCAAAGATTGCCAAGTTCTATACAAACCCTAGATCCTTCATTGTCATCAAAACTTGTAACCCAAGCATTGCAAACTAACATACTGCAAAAACCCAATGCCTTTCATCCAAGACCCAGTCTTCAACATAACATCTATCTCTTACATGTCATTGTCTCCGATCTATATTTATTTAGACCCTTTATCTTTCAAATTACTATTATGAGCTAGTGAACTTGACTCATGATATGCCCACAAAAAAATTATGCAAACCTCTGTAATTTATACCTTATTTATTTCTTGCAAAGATTTGGCTCTTCTTCAAGTGCCAACATTCTTCAACGAATGTTTTCCTTCAATAGAGTTTCCTCAACTTCTTCAACTTCAAAACCTTCGTTGAGTTGCTAGCTTTGTGTTGGTTCCATTAGTTGACATGTATTCATTGCTTCTTATATTCATTATGCAAAAGATGAGCTTCATCAAACTCGAAGTCTCAATCCATTAATGCCTCAATGATGTGCTTCAAGTACTTTAAATTTAGTGATAATCTTGGTTTCTTTCTTTGAGTTTTGGTTCCTTCTAAACAAGTCGACTTCATTGTGAAATCCTTCATTCTTACATGTATAGAAACAAAATCTCATGATTGATTGAAAACACTTCACAATCCAACATTGTCATATATTGTAGTTGTACATCATAGATGAGAGGACATTCTGTGATATGTCTTCTATATTACTGTCATTGTGAGAACCTTTTGTTATACGACAATGTCATTATTACTGCCATACTAGGGCCACTGCCAAATTTCCTTAGATTAATCAGGGCCATTGTGCCATATGTCATTCTCTGTCAACGCAGAGATAGAGTCTGAGCCATTGTAGTATAATGTGAGTCATAGACTGTGGTATATGTACCACAAGAATAGAGTACAAGTCATATTAATAAACTCGAGCCATATAAACATTGGTATGAGCCATACGAACATAGCATACGTACTACAGGAGTAAATGCGAAGCACAAGACTACATGCTAGCTAAAAGAATATTGAGCCACATGAACATAATATACATACACAGGAGTAAATACAAGCCATAAGATTTGTCAGAGTCTTTTCAAAATGCATCTCAACGAACCACAAAGATAAGTCAATGGGCCATATGCGAGTTCCTATCACAAATTCCTACGCAGTGGTTTTCATATAGAAGATACCACTAATGTCAATATTGTTCGATGTCATTGTACTTTGTGTAATGTCATTGAGAGCGTTCCCATATATGCAGTGTCATACAAACCATTTACCATTGATGCCACAAACCATTATAAGGTAGAACAAGACCATTGTGTATCAACATGCGATGTCACTGCCACTGTAGAGATGCCACAATGCATAGAGATATATTGATGTCACTATAGAGATGCCATTGTTTAGAAAATGTGAATTCCATAATAACAATTCCACAAAGTGTGAACCATACCACAAAATATCAACAAGCTTTCAAGCCTTAAAGCATTTTGTTAGCTACAGGGAGTAGACATTGGACAATGAACCATAAAAATGTGAACCACCACAAATATACAAAGCAAACTACAATGAAGTGCCACATAGGGAGCTTGTCATACGAGCAACAAGGAAATCTAATACAAGTTGTTGGCATGTGACCGCACACAAAGTGGAGAAGGCGAAAGGAAGGGAAATCATAATTGTCAAAGAGTTTCAAATGAATCTATCTGCCTTTTAATTCAGTGGAAAGACGAAAGTGTCTCTAATTAAGTGTGATGGTGAGTAAAATCCATACTGCCCTCATTCATTCCATCTCCCCCCTTCCTACCCTTCATTTGTCCTAATCCCGAACTCCAACGTTCTAAATACCATTTATCCATTTTTTTCTTCTTTTTTCTTTTTTTTCTTCCCTAAGTCATTCCCTTTTATTTCATGACCGCACACTCAAATTGTTTTTCGCATCAACTAAATCCCAAAATCCTTTAATTGTCGTCTCCTACAAACCTTCCTAAATGCAATATGCAATGAAGTGGGACCCAAGAATAGAGTACAAATCTTCCTTAATTGTCGTCTCCTATGTACCACAAGAATAGAGTACAAGTCATATTAATAAACTCGAACCATAGAAACATTGGTATGAGCCATACGAACATAGCATACGTACTACAGGAGTAAATGCAAACCACAAGACTACATGCTAGCTACAAGAATATTGAGCCACATGAACATAATATACATCCACAGGAGTAAATACAAGCCATAAGATTTTTCAAAAAGTCTTTTCACTTCCTTTCACTTCATTTCCCTTAAAATTCATTAAACCTTACCTTTCTGCCTTCCCGATTCCCCGAGTGTGATTAAAGTGGGGACATTTCACCCTGACACGTCACCTTTTCCCCCCACCATCCATCGCACATCACCAAATATAAACTTCGCAGATCAGCGATCACAACTTTCCGCGCTTCGCACAGTTTGTAACTTACCTTTTAAGCGCCCGCAAAGTATTTTGTTCAAATTGTGATGCGGGGCCTCACCCCCATCTACCACGTCACCTTCCCCGCCCGCCGCACTTCGCAACATACAACATTTAACCCCCGCTGCTCTCAGCTAAACCTTGTGACGTGCAATCTGCGGGCGCGGTCCCACCGTCGTCCGTTCCACGTTAATCCTCCACCCCTGCGCTTCACATTTCGCAACATACAACATTTAACCTCCGCTGCTCTCAGCTAAACCTTGCGACGTGCAATCTGCGAGCACAGTCCCACCGTCATTTGTTCCATGTTAATCCTCCGCCCTTGCGCTTCGCACATTGCAGTTGTTATCATTTACCCTTCGCTGCTCACACTTAAACCTTGCAACGTGCGATCTGCGGGCGCGGTCCCACCACTGTCTATTCCACGTCACTCCTCTACCCCTGCGCTTCGCACATCGCAGTTGTTACCGTTTACCTTTCGTTGGGCACACATAAACTTTGAGATATGTGATTTGCGAGTGCGAGTCCTGCCGCTTTTTCACGTCATCAATAGCCCTCTTGTGGCCTGTCTTTCGCCCATTTTAGTGTCAATGAGTTCCGCTAAACCCACTTCCACTTCTGCCATCCTGCCTTCAGCTCCGCTCCTCGTCAATGCATCCAACGGCCCACAATCTATTTCGCACCCCCTTCACCTTCTGAAGGTTAATGCCGGGTGGGGGGGGAGGTCTGAAATGGTCGATTTCTAATATCGCCTCTGATGCTACATGGCAGCTTGTAGTGATTTTGCACGCCACCCCCTCCCCCCTCCCTAAGAGCCAATACCACAAACCATCCATGCCCCCCTCCGAAATATGTTTCCGATTTGCAATTCAAAGCACAGCATGGGATTTTGGGTGGAACACGCAGTATGGTTTATTCAATTTGCTCAGGATAACCTCCGCTAAAGAGTTCAGCACGCACAACGCAACTAGCTATTCCACAATAGGAAGTGGAAATCATGATAATTAGAGTGGAGGTTTTCAAACAGCAGGTGCAATCATATGATGAAGGCTGAACCACTCACCTGTTCTCAGCCACTTCTCGCCACTCCTTTGAAGATTCTGGAATTTGGCCTCCCTGGCTAACTATTTTGTTTCTTTTTATTGTTAAGATAGTGATGTTTTGCAGGTAAAATCTCAATTTTACCCAATTCTGTTTTGATTTTTCTGTTGCAGGAGTGATTGCTTGATGCACGCTCTGATAGTTTGTTAGGATATTTTGGTTTCACCTGTATAGGTCGATCATGACAAAATATTCCATCGTAACCCCTCAAGGAAAGCTCTATATGTAGTGAGTTCTAAGATGAATGAAAGGTTCCGTAATTTTGAAGAATTTAGCTGTAGTTTTGTATGATTGTGCTCCCCATGCTAGATACATATTTGGGAGAGTTGTTTAAACTTAATATGATGCAGAGTTGTTATTTGGATTTCAGATGGAGCAATGAGTAGTATGTATCTGTTTCCTTCTATTATCAATAATCTCTTTTTTATGTGTAGTCATCCTTTATGCTATGTTGCTTTGATGGTTCGTGTAATGAAGCTGCAGGTGGTTTGCAATTTTATTCATGAATTTGTGTCTGTATAACGCTCATGTATTAAGCTTGTTGCACTCCCTTAATTCGCGCTCCACAAACCTCTGTTGTTGTCCATATCTCATTCATATCCGCTTCCTCTGAGTTCACGGGGGGACAAATTCTTAATCTTCTTAAGCATGTCTCTTGTGGGTTCTTTCTCTATTCTTTCTCAATGCCCCTACATATTTTTAAAGCTTTTGCTCATTGTTTTATACTTGGCCCATTTAAAAGCCATCAGCGTCACCATCCCCTGAGCTCTCTCACAGTGTAGGGAATTCACATGAATCGACTCCAAGGTCTTCTCCATTCTTGAATCACCAAAACCATTATTCTCTTGACCGTCAGAGGCATTTATACGATTGTCCACATCTAACCTCTGATTTTAAGATGTCCTAGGCACTGGTCTTTTGCAACTCAAGGGTGTCTCTAGGAGCTACAACATCTTTTTGGCGCCGTTGCTGGGGATACAAATGAAGAAATCTTTTCTATGGGAGACGACATAAATTGCACCCTTCAAACAGGTGAGCAGGAAGGTTTGGGAGTTGCGTATTCCTCACCTTGGCGACTCCACTGTAAAATAGTCCTAATCAAAAGTAATCCTCGCTTTCACTAGGCCTCACACCAGATTCAGATCCACCATCTACACCCACCTCTAAATCAAATGGTTGTGTTGAGTTTCCTTTTGAACAAGTATGCCCCCTTGGCCCTCCCTCGGCCTCTAAATGATATGCCGCAAGACTATCTAGAGTGGTTGCCTCGGTTCACCGGGAAAATAGTACTTCTGCGCAGAGACATATTGAAAACTTTTGTGCCTTTGCTGAGAATGTGAATGTAGAGCACTTAGATGTGGTATTAAGGCTTTTCGTCCAATCCTTGGAGGGAGAAGCCTGGAAATGGTTCAAGTCTCTAGCCGACAGCACAGTCCAAAATTGGGAAGAAATGGAAAATTTCTTCATTAAAATGGGGAGAAAAAAGGACCATGGATACATTCTCACCGAGTTCAATGCCCTAAAGAAGAGACACAATGAGGATGTAACTGAATTCATAAAGAGGTTCAATAGGCTCTATAATAATCTCCCTGCTGAGATAAAACCTCCCCAAGCCACTGCTAAGGTGGTCTTCGTAGGGGCTTTCGAACAGAAAGTTTGGGTTCACCCTAAGAGAAAGAAAATTCATATCTTTGGATCAAATCTAGACAGATGCCTTGGAGGTAGAAGCAAACTTTGCTTCCACTGGTAAATTCAAAGGGAAGACAGAGCATGAAGCCAGAAGAAAGAGCAGGGAGGAGGCTTCTACTTCAAATCAAGAGAGGGAATCACAAGAGTATAGACTTGAAGAAATGAAGAAGTTGATCAAGAACCTCTCAAATACGCTGGTTAAGCTTGAATCGGAGGCCAAAAATTCCCCTCCTCATTCCAACCAAATGATTCCTAACTGGGGGTTTAATCCTCAAAATCGAAGGCCCCCTCTGCAGTTATTGCAACAAGCCGAGGAAGTCACAGACAACCAAGAGGATCAACTCCTCGCCTACTCTGATGATGACGGTGAACCCACCCTGCAAGGGGAACAAGAAGAAGAGGAGGTCCCTCCAAAGGATCGAGAGATTCATAGTTACTGCAGACAATTCATGGATTTCATGCAGGCTCAACTCCACAGCAAGTATGACCTCAGGCCCTCCAAAAAGAGAACCCGAGGGCAAGAACCAAATGAAGGGTCAATATCAAGAGAACAAACCCTTCCTAGTCCTGCTAGTGAAGGGAAGAAGCCCTTAGAAGAGTCAACCCCTCATAAGGCCACTACATCCACTTTCACAAAGCAAGAAGTTGATCCTCCCAAGGATAAGAAGCCCACATCTATACCCTTGAAACCCCCCGACACTCCTAAAGAGCAATTTGAAGAAGCCATTAGATAAAAACGGCCCACACCTTCCAATCTTCGACAAGAACAACCCATGGTGGTTTTTGGACTGAATGTAGAGAATCAATTTTTAGCCTATGTTGAAGAAGAGGGAGGTGAGCTTACCCTCCATGAAGAAGGGGAAGAGCTGGAGTATTTCCCAAAGGATAACACTAAAAATCAACAGCAGTCTGGTGATCTGGAAAATAGAGGCAGTCGAGCTTAATTGTTTAGATCCACAAGAACATCCTCAACAAGCAGCATTTCCTTCAGAGATTAAGGACCAGTCAAATTTGCATGATGAAGACCATCTCTCAAATTCTCTTTCAGTACAAGGTAAAGTTAAAAAGTGGTTTGAGAATCTTCCAGCCGCTTGCATGAGTATTTTTCATCAATTCATGAAAGTTTTCCTAGGTTGATGGGTAATCATGGGAAATGTCTTTCTTATCATAGAAGAGTACGGGCATTTAAAAAGATGGCCTGGGGAGACAGTACAATATTTTTCAGCCAGGTTAAATAAGATGTATCATTCAATGCCTGTTGATATAAGGCCACCCCCAGGAGTAGCACTCTTGCAATACCCAAATGCCTTTAATCCAGAGGTGGCATTCCAAGTAAGAGAGAGACACTGCAACCCTTGAAGAAATACAAAATATTGCATTTGATGTGGAGGTGAACCTGTTGAACAGAGAGGCGAAGTTTAAAACAGAGGAAGAATTGATCCAATTTGATTCTCCACCTTTATTCCTTCATTCATCAGATAAAATGCAAACATGTTCCGAGTTGCTTGAAGACATGGAGAACACATGTGCAATACCAAGGGGTGAGGTAGGACGATTGGGTTTGGGTATCCATAAATAGGTCACGTGTATCTTGATCCAGTGGTTGTCTATATTGAGAAATTATTCATCAAAAAGCCACCATGCCTTTTCAGTGTTTTTGTTGTTGTTCAGGTTTACCAAGCCCCTTGCAATGAAGATTAGGCTGGGAATTCCTATCAAATACCATTAACAGGTTTGTTCCCGAGTCTGGTGAAAAACAGTGGAAGAACAAAATTATTAGAGCAGTTGCTTCCCTGGTTACACTTGCATTATTGTATCATTTAGAATAGTAGTAATTCCAGCAAATTATGGTAGGTAGGTATGCAAATAAGCTCAATGCTATGAGCATAATTTCTAGTTTAGTTTCAGATTGCTTTGCAATTTTCAGTAAGTGTGTTTCAGTTTCCAATTTCAGTGTTCAAGATTTTCACGGTGTAGCAGTGATTTCCGTTTTGATAGTTGGCAGTGCACAGCTCAGTTGTAGTTTCGATTCAGGCTTACAGTATGCATTTGCGACTCCATGAGCCCAATAAGGCACAGGCATTCAGGTCTGCAGGTTCCCAACGCACTTAGAACAGCGCGTTGTCCCCAGATGGAGCCAATGTTGGCTTGTGACCGCGCACAAACTGGAGAAGGAGAAAGGAAAGGAAATCCTAACTGTAAAAGAGTTTCAAATGAATCTATCTACCTTTTAATTCAATGGAAAGAGGAAAGTGTCTCTGATTAAGTGTGATGGTGAGCAAAATCCATATTGCCCTCGATTATTACATCTCCCCCCTTCCTACCCTTCATTTGTCCTAATCCCAAACTCCAACGTTCTAAATACCATTTTTTTTCCTAAGTCATTCCCTTTTATATCTTGACCGCACACTCAAATTGCTTTTCGCATTCGCTAAATCCCAAAATCCTTTAATTGTCGTCTCCTACAAACCTTCCAAATTGTGATATGTGATGAAGTGGGACCCATTCAACCGCCACACTTCCTTTCACTTCATTTCCCTTGAAATTCATTAAACCTTACCTTTCTACCTTCCTGATTCCCCGAGTGCAATTATAGTGGGGCCATTTCTCCCTGACACGTCACACTTTCCCCCCACCATCCATCGCACATCACTAAATATAAACTTCGCAGATCGGTGATCACAACTTTCCGCGCTTCGCAAAGTTTGTAACTTACCTTTTAAGCACCCGCAAAGTATTTTATTCAAATTGCGATGCGGGGCCTCACCCCCATCTGCCATGTCACCTTCCCCGCCCCGCGCACTTTGCATTTCACAACGTACAACATTTAACCCCCACTGCTCTCAGCTAAAGCTTGCGATGTGCGATCTGCGCCTACGGTCCCACCACCGTCTATTCCATGTCACTCCACCCCCACGCTTCGTACATCGCAATTGTTACCAATTACCCTTCGCTACTCACACTTAAACCTTGCGACGTGCGATCTGCGGGCGCAGTCCCATCGCCATCCTTTCCATGTCGCTCCTTCGCCCTCGCACATCGCAGTTGTTACCATTTACCTTTCGTTGCATGCACATAAACTTTGAGATATGCGATTTGCGGGCGCGGGTCCTGCCGCTTTGCCACGTCATCAATAGCCCTCTCGTGCCCTATCTTTCGCCCATTTTAGTGTTAATGAGTTCCGCTAAACCCACTTCCGCTTTCGCCATCCTGCCTTCAACTCTGCTCCTTGTCAATGCATCCGACGAACCACAATCTATTTCGCCCCCCCTCCACCTTCCAAAGGTTAATGCTAGAGTGGGGGGCCAAAATGGTCGATTTCTAATACCACCTCTGGTGCTACATGGTAGCTTGTAGTGATTTTGCACCCCCCAGCCAATAACACAAACCATCCATGCCACCCTCCGAAATCCAATTCTGGTTTGCAATTCAAAGCACAGCATGGCTTTTGGGTGGAACATGCAGTATGGTTTATTCAGTTTGTAACCTCCACTAAAGAGTTCAACATGCACAGCGCAACTGGCTATTCCACAACAGGAAGTGGAAATCATGAGAATCAGAGAGTGGAGGTTTTCAAACCGCAAGTGGAATCATATGATGAAAGTCAAACCACTCACATGTTCTTAGTCACTTCTCGCCACTCCTTTGAAGATTCTGGAATTTCGCTTCCCTAGCTAACTGTTTTGTTTCTTTCTACTGTTAAGATAGTGATGTTTTGCTGATAAAATCCCAATTTTACCCAATTTTGTTTTGATTTTTTTTGTTGCAGGAGTGATTGCTTGATGCACGCTCTGATAGTTTGTTAGGATATTTTGGTTTTCACCTGTGTAGGTCGATCATGACATAATATTTGATCGTAAACCCTCAAGGAGAACTCTATATGTAGGGAGTTCTAAGATGAAAGAAAGGTTCTGGAATTTTGAAGAATTCTGTTGTAGTTTTGTATGATTGTGCTCCCCGTGCTCTGAGATACATATTTGGGATAGTTGTTTAAAATTAATATGATATAGAGTTGTTATTTGGATTCCAAATGGAGCAATGAGTGATATGTATCTGTTTTCTTTTGTTATCAGTAATCTCCTTTTATGTGTAGTCATTCTTCATGCTTTGATGGTTCGTGTAATGTAGTTGCCAGTGGTTTGAAATTTTATTCCTGAATTCGTGTCTGTATAACGCTCAGGTGTTAACGCTCAAGTATTAAGCTTGCTACACACTCTTAATTCGCGCTCCACGAACCTCTGTTGTTGTCCATATCTCATTCATATCCGCTTCCTCTGAGTTCACGGGGGGACAGATTCTTAATCTTCTTAAGCCTATCCCTTGTGGGTTCCCTTCTTCGTTCTTTCTCAACGCCTCTGCATATTTTTAAAGCTCCTGCTCATTGTTTTATACTTGGCCCATTTAAAAGCCATCAGCGTCACCGTCCCCTAAGCCCTCCCACAGTATAAGGAATTCACATGAATCGACTCCAAGGTTTTCTTCATTCTTGAATCACCAAAACCATTATTCTCTTGACCCATAATCTGTCAGAGGCATTTATACGATTGTCCACCTCTAACCTCTGATTTTAAGATGTCCTAGGCACTGGTCTTTTGCAACTCAAGGCTGTCTCTAGGAGCTACAACACAACCCACAATTGAGAAGCATGTTGTAGATAAACAAGTGTGAGCTTCAGAATATAATGTGAGAAGCTTGTCATGCAAGTTGTCTCATAAAACAAATGCGAACATAACCATAGACTTTAGCGAATCTCTTAGTTCAAATCTTCAAGAGCTATCACAACTTTAGATCTTTCAAGCGTTACTTCGGTATTTTTTGTATGTCAATGTTTCAAAGATCGTCTCTTTTTCTTTAGCTCAAATACCAGGCAGGGAGCAGATGATGGGTTGATCTATCAAATAGAGACCTTGAATTCATGATAGTGATCTCCTTCAAGAGTGCCAACAGAGAGTATCTTCAAAATGCCATCTTTCAACCTTAATTCTAATACCATGTTGAAAAATCAGTTTGACTGTAAATTAGAATAGATTTCTCTTATTTGATAATTACTTGTGAATGTTGTTGTCTTTTTATTAATGTTTATTACGTTTTCTTCATCAAACAATTATCAAACGTACAAAACATGAAGATCGCAAAAATACAAAGAACGTAAGGTAGAAGCTCTAAGTCGAAACAAAACCCCTCCAAGGGTAAAACTTAGAAAAAAATCACTCCTTATAGAATCAAATCAAATGAGAAATCCAAAACCCATGACCATAGAAAGACATCAACCCTCAAGATGTCAAGTCAAGCCCTCCTTCCACATAGCAAAATGCATCAACAACAAGAGCCTAGCAACATGTACAACATCAAAAATAGACCTTTAATAAGAGATATGTCAAGGGAAAACTTCCACAAATTCAAACTCGAGAAGAAACCCTTCTTTCACTTCTTATAGAAAACAAATCAAAACGAGAAATCCAAGACCCATGACCATAGAAAGACCCCAACCATCAAAATGCCAAGTAAAGCCCTCCTTCCACATAGCAAATCCATCAGCGACAAGAGACCAACAACATGTACAACATCAAAAACAGACCTTCAAAGATACGTGTCATTGCAAAACTTCCACAAATTCAAACTCTAAGAAGAAACCCTTCTTTCAAACATCGGCCCTCCCTTCATCACTATCCTTCTTTGTGATATTTCAAAACAGATCATGTGAATTGTGTCCAAATGAGCTCAATTCTCCCTCTATTTATACTGTCCAAAAGGGTTCAAATAGACAAGTCTTCTAGGGAAGGGCAGACTTGGATCTAGAGGCAATTTTGACCCAAATTACATATTTGAAAAATCTTTTTCTAGGTTACAAATAAGCATTTGACTTTGACCAATACAAATAATGATGAGCATGCTTCAACAAAATAATAATTTGACTTGAGCATGAAACCCATGCTTGAAAAATAAATTTTATTTTTCCTTTTTATTTTACATAAAATATACAATGACATAAATACAATAATAATTATGAAGACCAAACCTACTTACATTTTCAAACACTGAAGACCAAATTCATGCCAGCAAATTCTTTTTTGAGTGTCTTGGTTGGTGGGCCAATTCTATAGGTAGAAGGCCAAATTTATATGGCAGTAGATATGATAAGTTGTGAGATCAATTCCTGAAGAGAGGCGTGGCTAATTCATTAAGGGAAGCGACTATATTTATATAACAGCCAAATCTGTTTAAAGAGGTTGTATGCCATCTTGTAGGTCGATTTTCGTCATTAATTGGGAGTACTGATTTCTTCATGTGGTTTTTTGGCTGTTGGGGGCTGAGTATACTTACGTTCTGAGAGGGCCAAGTTCATCTCTGTGGCAGCTAAGTAGAGTTGAAGCTCCAAGTATTTATTTTAACATAATTTAGTAAAGAATTTAAACAGAGTGTGGAGGACTGTATCTCTTATGGACATCAACAATCTTCTTTAAATGTCTGCTGCCCAAATCTTGCCACTCGCTAGGTTATTAATCAGATGGGGGCCAAGAATCTGATAAGAGTGCAATCATTGAAAGGGACGTGAGTACTCTGGGCTGCTATCATTTGTACCAGCACTAAACTTGTAACAGATTATGAGAGAGGGCTACAACAGTGATAATTTATTAATTTCCCATCAGTTTCCTATAGTCAAGCTGCCAGGTTCCAAACTGGTTTTGTATGCCAATATTGATGACAGTTAATTGGCTAATGTTTTTACCCCTTTGTTGCTGTCATATGAATAAAGTTTTACCCCTATGTCTTTTACTAGTGATGCTGATATATTAATTGTGTGATGATTGAGATAATGATTATATGCCATCAACCACAAGTTTACTTGTAAGATTCATGCATAGAAACTGTTTGTCAAAATGCTCCACCAGCAGTTAAGGTGTTGTACAAGACAGATTGACAAATTTAGGAATATCTTAATTGGTGATTGGTAAAATCCTATTAAGGGACATTACAGTAATATAAAATACAAAATTCATAACAGTAAGGTTTATTAGTTTTAAAGCTACTTTTTCCCATATGATGTAAATTTATAAAGCAAGAACAAGGAAATCCGGTATCCAGATGCAAAGCTTAAAGCAAATTAGAACTGCCACAAGCTTCAAACATCAATTTCCCAAATCAAGGAGCAACAAAAAACCAAGATTATTTTGGAAATCATGATATGCTATACTTGAGATAAAAAGGAATTTCTGGTGTCCTGTGATAGTTTCAAGAGTGTCAGAAGAGAACAGCACTTCCTTTAAATATAATAGCAGGGATTTCATCCCCAAGATGGAAAAATAAAAAGATGACCCTTTCCATACCCAAGATGGCCTAAGGCTCAAAAATTTAAACATCTAACATGTGCTGAAAATTAAAACTGCCACAAGCTTCAAGCATCAATTTCCCAAATCAAGGACCAACAAAAAACCAAGATTATTTTGTAAATCATAATATGCTATACTTAAGATAAAAAGGAATATTTCTGGTGTCCTGTGATAGTTTCAAGAGTGTCAGAAGAGAACAGCACTTCCTTTAAAATATAATAGCAGGGATTTCATCCCCAAGTTGGAAAAATAAAAAGATGACCCTTTCCATACCCAAGATGGCCTAAGGCTCAAAAATTTAAACATCTAACATATCTTTCAAATTTTTCACTTCTAGCAGTACTAGCCTTTTAAGGCTAGTCATGAGCAAATAAGGCATCAAGAATTATGATAATTTACACAATGTCGGTCAGGCCTAGAAACATACAGATACAGATCAAATGGAATATCTTCAATTTTTTTCCTGCTTCTAACTTCATAGAATGATTTTAATCTTCGGAGGCAGAATACAAGGTTTGTAGGGACATGGAGTTTTAGCTTTACCCAATCATGTACTGACTTGTGAGGGAGATATCACATGTTTTTTTCTCAGCAAACAGGTCATAAGACATACAACAAAAAACAATAAAACATAAATATCCAGGACAAAAGTAAGAATCTACAAAGGAAATATAAGCTTAGTTATATTCTAGTTTATTTCTATTTCAAAAATGAAATCAGTTAGGTTTAGACTATATAATATAAGCTGAGAAAATCGACAGGTGTCTTATCTTCTGAGTATTTAAGGGTGGAGTTCAAAGCTTCAGAAGGTTCTATTTATAAAAGCTCAGCTTTACCTGCTATACTCGTTGACAATTTGCTACAAGATTATCAACTTGGCATATATATTTCAATGTAAACTATTCATGAAAATAAAACCTAAAGTATTGAATCAGAAGAATTAACTGCATATCCAAAACACCCTGATGTTTTGACAGTTCTACAGATAGGAAGACATTGCTATCCACTGATGCAAATGCACCTAGAAGAGAGATGTGCCCTTTCCTTTCTTGTCCCCACCAATTTCAAAGTGCTTGCATCGCTGCAGATAAATAGATGAATTTATCAAAATATTACCATATAGAATCAAATAAGCATAAGCATTCATGGCTGCTAAATGAGAAATTAATTAATTAACCCAAAAAGAATTAAGAGAACTTTGAATAAGATTTTTGGTGAAACAATTTACCTTGATTGGATGTTGGGAATAATGTTTGCAAGACTGGCATTGCAGCTTCAACACAATCTTCTTTGTTGTTTTAGCCTACCAACACAACCAAAATGCAAGTTGGACTAGTTGGATGATTGTCAACATCATTCATAACATAGTTGGACAAGTTGGATAATTGTTAACATCACTCATATCATAGTTGAACAAGTTCAAAAAGATGCCAATTTGCAGTTGTAGAAGGCAAAAAGTGTTTGACATTTTATGCGACCCACAATTAAGACTTAAGATGTAGCAGTCAGATACTCACTTCCTAGAGAAAATGTTAAAAAGACAGAACCCCTATGCATTTGTATTTTATCAAAAAACACTGAACATATAAAACATGGAAATTTATATAACACAATTATAGCCTTCGAAAAACTACAAGTGAAAAATTGATGATGTGTGGATAACCAAAAACAATAAATAGTGATGGAATTAACAAGGAATAGTGCACTGGAGGCACATCAAGAGAACCAACAGAATATGCCCATACAATTAAGGCAATACAAGATAACTCAAACGAAAACCATAACAGCTGTAAAACATGTTTCATTTAAGTGCAAAATGTGTCATGTAGCACATGGGCAGACAGCTTACATAATAACCCAATATAACCTAAGTCACCTGATAGAGGGATTCAAGTGTCCGAAAGACACATAGACCCCTCAAAACAGGATAATAAAAAAGTTAAACTTACAGAAAGAAAGTACAGACATCAAGTAAATTTTTCAAACGTCTAGAAAATAAAACTACATCAAACACACATCAGGACAAGTTTTTTTGAAAGCATTTCTGATGTCCTAAATTTATAATAAAAAAATTGAACTTACAGAAAGAAAGTACAGACATCATGTAAATTTTTCAAATGTCTAGAAAGTAGAACTACATCAAACACACATCAGGACAAGTTTATTTGAAAACGTTTTTGGTGTCCTGAATGTTGGGCACTCTGGGAGATGTTGGGCACTCTGGGAGATGTAGGGCCTCTGTATCCAACACATATGGAACATGAATCTAACACAACATGTGGGACAAGCATCTGACAGAACACATGTTGGATACACAAATCCATGTGTCTGATATGGGAAATTGGGTCAAGCGGGCCCTAACCCACCAATCCCATTTTCTAGATATAACTAAAGTTTAAACCATTTCTTCACAATGCTTGACTCACCTTCTTGTGAAAGACGGGCTTCGTTTGACCTCCATAACCAGATTGTTTCCTGTCATAACGTCTCTTTCCTGGAAACAAGAAAAAAACAAATCAGCTGCCTGTAGAAAAGAATGAAAACAAGTTCATTTCATTCATCAAAAGATACCACCCATATAAGCTCACCTTGTGCAGAAAGACTGTCCTTTCCTTTCTTGTACTGTGTTACTTTATGCAGAGTGTGCTTTTTGCAAGCTTTATTCTTGCAGAAAGTTTTCTTTGTCTTAGGTACATTCACCTGTAAGATCAAGAAAGTGAGAGATTTGAAAGATATCAGAAAACATTTTCTTTTAAGAAAAGTAAAGGGTTGTGCTTTGCAATGATGGAAAGGAGATGTGACGGGCAGTGAAATAAAATAATGCATCAAAAGCATATTGCCAACACCTCCCGTAGGAATGTAAAAGATGACAACATTATATATATATATATATATAGAGAGAGAGAGAGAGAGAGAAAGAGAGAGAGATTTGGGCTTGGAAACCAATCACGCGCATGGAAAAGTATTTGTTAGTTTGCCTCTAATTAGATGTTGAAACCAAAAGAGATTATTAGCCAATCCACAATGACAATATCTAGTACATGACCATCTGCCTCTGCATTCCAATGCAAATGCAAACTCTCCATTGAGCCACATGTTTAAAAAATATAAACTATTGAACTCTCCTGAACTAATGGTAAAGTTGATGTATATGCAAATTTATGCACGGATAGTTGATTGAAATATGAAAAAAAAAAAACAATAACTGCATCAGATAGCCCTGAAAGGGAATTTGGACAAAAAATATTTTGGTTTATTCATGGGAGGGTGAATCAGGGTAAAGATCTTCTGAATAAAAAGCAATATCAAATTTCTCTAAATAGGAATTACCTACCAAGTTTCAAAACCACTTTTAGATATCACATAGATGTGATCTTCCATGAAAAGTATATTTTAAGTTGCCCATCAAATTTCAATGTAAAAGTGACCTTAAGTTGCACAATGATTTGTATCAAGAAATTTGTCCAGAGCAGGACCTTGGTTGAGCAAGTAAAGTTCCATGATTAATTTCATGCGGATGTGCATTCATCAGTCAAACTACAGTCCTCTGCGCACTCTTGGTCAACAACCAGAATAACCAATCTACTAATTGTACCCTTCACTATTCTTCTGACCTTACTCTTGTTGAATTTTGGTAGCTGCAGTCAGTATTTTTTAATTGTATTAGCCCACAAAAGAAAAAGAAAACGAAAATACAAATTTAAATTCAAGTCGGCTCCAAATAAAAGAAGGAAAAGTTAATTTTTTAAATTCAAAATTTTGCCTCCAAAAGTCAAGTCGACCCAGCTGAGGGACACACCAATTCGGACTCCTTCAACCACTATTAATATCAAAGAAGCAAACATCGCGATTTAATCATGATTAATTGAAAAAATCGCGATTTTTTCAACTCAACGATTTTATCGGCGATTTTTTCCCGATTTTTTGAAAAAATTGCCGATAGCCAAAAAATCGCGATTTTTTAAAATCATACAGCAACCCTATAAGTTCAAAAATCGATTTTTGAACTTATCATTTTTGCAGCCCTCTCATTTTCCTGACACACCCTGTTGGCAGTTAATGGTAATGTTAAATTCTTAAAGTAAAAGTCATTTTACTTAAATTTTTAACATTACCATGAAATGACTCAGGATGTTTAAGAGTGGTTTCGACCTCATTGGATTTCATATGGAGAAACTAGAATTTTAGATTTCACTCAAAATTCAGCAGACTTAATGGTTTTCAGGGTTTCATGGTTTGGGGATTTGCATTGTTTCCATTTTATTCGATTATGTGTAAGAGTATGAGATTGGCATTTGATCAAGAGTATGAAGTCCTTTAAGAACCTTGATGTTGGTGGCATTGATTGTTGAACCTTGTTGATGTTGGTGGTATTGATTGTTGAACTCCCCTACTGTGGCTTTAACAAGAATGTACCCTTCACTCAAAGGAAAACCACTGGTTAGGCATGTTAATCTTTTTCTACCGCATTTTAAGGTTGAGGAGATGAACCCTTCACTCAAACCAAAATCATTGGTTAGGCATGTTAAACTTTTTCAATTTCTATCATGTTATAAGGTTGAGCAATCCAAGTCAGAAGACTTTGAGCTAGATGATGTTTATGTATCTCTTGTTGATGATCCCATTTCTAGTAGCGATGAATCAATGATGAGTTTCATGAGGAGGAGGAGAAGGAGCAACAACAGGAGGAGGAGGTGACACCACCTACCCCTGCTACCGGTAGAGGACGTGGTCTGCCTACTTTAGCTCCTGGTGCTTCAGGATCTGGAGCACAACAGAGTCCATTGCCAGCCCCGCCAGCTTCTTCGTCTAGAGGGAAAGCTGTTACATTTTCTCGCAAGAGGGGCAGAGGAAATCAGTAGTATAGGTTATTTGGTGCATTCCCTTGTATATAACATTATGACTCATGATATGAGATACATTATTATATTTTTTGTTGATATTTTGAGGTTGAGTTGAGACTCAGGACTTAGTATTCAGGACATGATTCACTATTATGTGTGATGTAGCACTAGACATGATATTACATGTCTTATATATTAGTTTTTTTTCATATTTATGTGTCAATGCATTTATTTTATGTTGTGGGTGCTTTAGATATTAAAAAAATTGAAAAAAAATGAATATTTTTGTATGTGCCGATTTTTTCCCGATTTTTACCGATTTTTTCCCGATTTTTCCGATTTTTTCCCCTCGGCAATTTAATCCCGATCGCGATTTTTGCTTCTTTGATTAATATACACTCAACCTCTCTCACTTGGAGCAATTAGGATCACTCACAATCATCTGTTTCTGTTCACACATGTGAAGGAGAGAGAGAGCAAGAATGAAGTTTGACCTGCGTTGTCCAAGAATCTTTCAGATCTCTTTGACCAAATTCTGGGAAGCGTTGACCAAGACCCTCTGGGCTGTTTGACCACAGGGTTGACAGAGACTTTCAGGGCAGTTTGACTTGTGGTTTGACCCTTTGACTAGTCAGTTTAACCAAAGTTCTGACAGGTTGACAGAAATTCTGAGGCAGTTGCAGGAGGCCGAAATTTGGCCTATTTCACCAGAGCTGACAAACTGTTGCAGAAGGCTGAAAATCTCTGTTTGACCAGGTTTGACCTGTGTAGTCAGTTTGACCTAGTTTGACTGGATAATCAGTTTGTATCTCTTATTGAATTGGACAATTTCTCCTAAGAAAAGGTTATTGGGTTTTTCCCTAGTTAGGGTTTTCCCAGGGTAAAAATTTGTGTCTCATATTTGGCTGTCTCTTTATGATCCTACTGTCATTATTGCATTTATGGTTTAAATTTCTGAAGTATAATTGCTTAATGATAATCCGGAATGTGTTGAAGTAATAACAATATAATTGAAAGTAATTATCAGTTTCAGAAATTGTCCTTGTCTATATTGCACTTGAAAAATCAACATCGTATCAGAGCGAGGTTGTTAAAGAGCAGCCCTAAGTCAAGATAAGCAAGGTTAAAATGCAAGGTGAAACGAGAAGAAACTTGAAGAAGCTCTCAAGCCCTAGTAGACTGTAGAATAGCTCATTGACATCAGCATTTGTATGGAAGTCTAAGTGCTTCATCTTATTACAAAATGGCAGTGATTGACAATGGTATCTAAGAGGAAGAGGGCCAAGGATTTGCTTGAACCCTAGAAGGAGACCTTGTAACCTCAGGTTGATGTAAAGGCAGGTCCGAGACCTTGAGAGGGGCTGAGAAACCTCAAGAGCTGCCTAGAAGGAAGGGCATTGAGGTCACTATGAAAAGGAGTCTGTTCTGAGTTGGTTTGAGGAATTCTGGCCTAAGAGAACAGGCCAAGTTTCTGTCCCTTGCCGAGTTTGTGTTTGCTGGACGTGGAATGAAGGAGCTGTCCAAACAAGGTTTTTTAAGGCCAAATTCTGTTTAAGGGCCACTGTAACAAGGGGGCCAAAAGGCCTCAGGGTTAATTCAGGCAGGCCAAAAGAACTCAGTAGGCAAGAGAGGACAAGAAGCCTCAGGTTGTAGCCAGCTCATATGGAATTACCTCAGGCTTGTGGAGAGGCCAACGAGACAAAGAAGAAGGTTGTTGATTCGTTGAAGGAAGTGGAACTGCACGACCAAGTTTAGGCCTGGTTGTGCCGTCATTAAACCTTAAGTGTGAATGTTTCCTTTAGAACTGTTGTCTTGTATTACAGAAGAAGGGTGTTGCCTTGAAACTGTGCAATGTCATGAACCTTGTAGAGTCCTTGACAAGAATGTATAGAAGAAACCTTTATGAATTATGAAATTGTATGGGAAATTATTAATTTGACTAAGCACACTGATTCATCCTCCAAAGAAGTTGTTCCAGAGACAGAGGGAGCTAAGAATAAATCCTCCTTCACATACTTTTTGTATAAAGCAAAAAATTCCAGTGATGAGATTCACTGATGGTCAAAAATCTTCAAAAGTTTGATATGATGACATGATTCTTCTCAAGGTATAGTGATTGGTTCCATGACTATAGCAGGATAATTTGCACATGACAATTTATTGGACTTGCAAAGGGTGTCGATGAAATTTGAGAGTCTTAGGGTTTACCCTAAGAAGTCTAAAAGGATAAGATTTGTATTGAAGTATTGGTCCTAAGGGTTTGTGAAACCCTAGAATACAGAATGTTGAATGCTAGTAGAAAGTAGCATCATTAGCTTGCTGTTGAGTCTTTGGTGTAGACGGAAAATTCGCACCCTAGCTTACACATTTCATGCAAGGAAGGAAAGGCAAGCAACATGCACTAGTAGCTGATGATGAGGACGAGCAGGATGATTTTGCAGATGGATGTCTATGATTTCTGCAAGAAGGCAAGGATCTAGAGGGAGTTGACAAATCCCCTTCTCCTCAAAAAGTACTTCATATCTTTATTCCTTGATTATTATTATTATTATTGTTTTATTTTTGGCCAATCTCTTGTCTTTCTATCTTTTGCTTGCTTATAATAGTTTCTTCCATGACCTCCTAATGAGTGTGCAGGTACATCGTGAAGGCTGCCAAGGCTTTGGCAGCATATGGAAGCATTGGGAAGAACAAAGTAAAGCTTGTGTCAAGAAGATTCTCCTAGGATCGAGCATAAACTTAGCTAGAGTGATTTGTCCTTGAGAAGAATTGTACTGACATCTAGAACCGTGCTAGATGACTGGAAGAGCTCCTAGTTCAGAGGGAGCAGGCAGGCTAACAAGTTTGAAGGATGCCATAATGGAGGAAATTGTGCCAAGACTTGAAGGGAAGTCAGTGGTGACTTCCAAGTGGATCTACAAGATCAAGCATACAATAGATGCCATCATAGAGAAGTGCCAAGCGAGATTCGTGGCAAGAGGTTTCTCCCAAAAATGGGGAGAGGACTATGAGACATTTGCTCCAATTGTTAGATACACTTCTATAAGAACTATTATTTCTATTGCTTCTACTGTAAACTACATCATATGGATGTAAAGACTGATTTCCTCGATGGAGTAATTGTAAATTTATGTAGATGTTCTATGCTTGATGCAACTTTACTTTTCACTACAGCAATCACATAAACAATCAAGTAAAATGTTAATAGAACATACCAGTGGATCTACAGAAAACAAACCAGAAACAGAAAAATGTGGTGGTGCATTACGGCGGTCAACGGGATGCTTCAACCAGCAAAGTCTCCTTGGTCAGCGAACCCAGCATGTGTCACAACCAAGGTTGCGGGGAAGCTTCACCCCCCCCCCCCTTCGGGTTCCCGCTCCCGAAACGCTCTCCGTTCAGGAGCATTTTGGGAGCGCTCGAAAACGCGCTCCTGAAAACGCTTCCTGAGGGGAGTTCGGGAGCGCACTTCCGAGCCTGTAAAAACGCTCCCTGCCTTTTCGTGAGCGTTTCAGGTAGTGCTCGGGATCAAATGCTCCCTGAGCGCTTCTGGCATTAAAAAAACGCTTCGGGAGCGTTTTTTAAATGCCGGAAGCGGTCGGGGAGAGCGAATCCCCGACGGCGTGAAAAAAAATCTTCAAAAAATTCGTTTTTTTTTTTTTTTGAGAGGGAGGGAGGAGGGTTGGGTAAATAAAAGCCCACCCTCCCCTCATTTTGTTTTATTGTTTTAGTTGAGTTAGTGAGAGCAAGAGTTGGAGAGAAGGAGAGCTTGGAGCAAGAGTTGGAGAGAAGAGTTGCAGAAGTGCCAAGGAGAGAGCAAGGAGCAAGCTGCAAGAGAGCAAGAAGATGATTGCAAGAAAGAGGTAGGTCTTCTAATCTAGTTTTGTATTTTCTAGGATGAATTTTTAAGTTGTTCAAAAATGAAAACTTGATTTTTTTTCTGACTGTTGAATTTTATTGTGTTGAAAACTTACAAATTGAATTGTTTTTTTCCTATGTTGCATTTCCTATTCCCATTTGGCATTTCTCCATTTTTTTGCAGGCTAGAAACTTGAAACTTGAAACATCATGGCCATATGGCTAGGGATTTTCATCATGCTAGTTCCTTTCTTTGTAATAATGGTGTTGGAGAGTAGAAGAAAAAGGCACATTAGAGAAGAGGAGGATGAAGAAGTGGGTTATGGTGGATTTGATGAAAATCCTGAAGAGGAGGATTATGCTGAGGAGGAAGGGGGGAGTGGAGAACATGAGGCCACAGATACCCCAACTAGACAAGACCAAACTCAGACACCTTTGTGGAAATATGTTCAGAGGCAGGAAGGAGGGAAAGGTGGTGGAACCACTAAATTTCTTTGCCCCCATTGCAATAAAGAATACCATGGTTCATACACCCGTGCGAGAAGGCACCTCTGTGGGAAAATGCCAAGGGATGGAGACAAAAATCTAGGAATCAAAATTTGTGTTAGTGTGCCAGCAACAGAGAGAGAGAAATATAGAAAGGAAGAGGAGGCTGCCCTACAGAGATCTAAAAGATTTAGGGGTTTCATTGATTCTTATACACCATTAGGTGCATCACATCATGGACAAAGAAGTCCATCAACTTCCACCCATGGCAATGGTTATGGAGGCAGTGGCACACCTGGATTAAGGCATAGAACCATATTCGATTTCCTTGACGAAGGGTGTAGGAATGATGTGGATTCAAAAAAAATTCGGTTTCTATATGCATGTGGGGTGCCATTCAATGTTCTTCGCTCACCTTATTGGCATGAAATGGTTTCTGCCATTAATGATGCCCCCAAAGGATACAGGAGCCCTGGATATGACAAGGCCAGAACCGTGGGTCTTGATCATGAAAAAGCTAAAATATATCATTCTTTGGCTAGAATGACAAATTCGTGGAATGAGCATGGGGTATCCATTGTCTCTGATGGATGGACCAATGTAAAAGGAAAGCCATTGATGAGTGTTTTGGTTGTGTCGATTAGTGGTGCAATCTTGCTGTCAACATATGATTATTCAGACAAATTCACGACCGGCATTAACATTGCAAAACCATTACTTGCAATAATTGAAAAGACTGGGCCATACAATGTCATACAAGTCATCACTGATAATGCTGCTAATTGTAAGGAAACAGGAACAATTATTGAGGATAAATACCCCAACATATTTTGGTCTAGGTGTTTGGTTCACACAATGAACCTTTTGATGCATGATATCATTAAAAACAAACAACCTCAACTCAAATGGCTTGGTGATTTGTACAAGAGAGGTAAAAAAATGATAAAATTTATTACAAATCATTGCAATACCCATGGGCTTTTCCGTACTCACTCCAAATTGGAGTTGTTGAAGATAGCAAAGACTAGATTTGCTAGCTATTACCTCACCTTCAGGCGCCTTTTGAAGGTAAGAGAGTCATTGGCTGTAATGGTATCAAGCCCACACTGGCAGCTATTAAAGGACAGGGCAGCGACAATAGTTGACAAGCAAGGTTTTGAACATCTGGAGGAGACTGCCCTTGACCCTTTGTTTTGGGCACATGTAAGGGAAATTTTGAATTTCACCAAGCCCATTTATCACATGATCCGGTTTGCAGATACAGATATACCAGTGAAAGGGGAGGTTTATGAACAAATGGACAGCATGTTGGGCCAAATAAAAGATGTTGTTAAGGATAATGATCCCAACTTGTATTCTATGATTCATGACTGTGTGTGTGCACGTTGGAATAAACTCAATGTTCCACTACATGCCTTGCCATATATCCTTATGCCAAAATACTACTCTCCATCTTGGTTGGGCCAACCTGCACCTGGAGGTGGGGTTAGGATCAAACTTCACACAGATCCAGAGGTACAAGAGGGGTACATGAAGGCAGTAGACAAGTTGGTACCTGACAAAGAGGAGTGTGCTAGATTTCGCCTTGAATTAGGCAAATACTTCAGTTGCACTGCTAACTTTGGTTCTTTCCATGCAATGGAAGACAGAGACAGATTTGATGCTCTCACATGGTGGAAAGCATATGGCGGCATGGGACTTTTGCCAAAGTTGGCAAAAAAGTTCTCTCACAGGTTGTGAATACTTCTTCTGCAGAGAGGTGTTGGAGCAGCTACAACTTCATACATAATGTGAGAAGAAACAGGCTAAATGAAAACCGAGCTGAAAGCTTGGTTTATGTGCATTACAACTTGAGGTTGTTGAGCCATTACTGTGATCGGGCATATGAGGATCAATCATACAGAGTCTGGGACAACAACCCAGAGGATGATAATTTGGAGGACGGCACGGTACATATGGAAGAATTGGAAGCAGAACTTTTTAGGGATGATGATGAAGCATCAGCAGCACTGCCATACACAGGGCCAGTCCCACCATCCAGTAGCAGTGCGGGTGCCAGTGCCAGTTCTCGATATCCAACTATTGTTCCTTTGCAGATTCAGCCTCCACCTTCTAGTCATGGTCGTGGACATGGTACTCCTGAGAGTACTATAAGACCATCATTTCCTCGTGGCTCGCACAAATTAGACATTTCTCGTGGGCGTGGCAAGGGGCCAGCCAATAAATAAAATAGATTTGTTGTTTACTAGTCTTTTCTATTTTCTAGTAGTTTTTATCTTTTATAACTGTTTACAGTTGAACAGTTGAAACTTGACTCTTTCATATATTTAATGACAATTTAAGTTTGAAGTTTGAATTTGAAAGGTGAAACTTTGAAGTTGGCATTTATAAGTTTACAAGTCATTATGAATTATGAATATGATGCTTCACAAAAGTTATATGGTGATCAATGAATCAATGATGATAAATTGTATATATTGAATTTTGAAATCAATGAACCAATGATGATAAATGATATATATCAATGATGATAAATGTTATATATTGAAATTTGAAATCAATGAATCAATGATGATAAATGTTATATATCAATGATGATAAATGTATATTGAATTTTGAAATCAATGAATCAATGATGATAAATGAATTATGATATATATCAATGATGATAAATGTTAGATATTGAAATTTGAAATCAATGATGATAAATGTTATATATCAATGATAAATGTTATATATTGAATTTTGAAAGCTTGAAACCTTCAGATTGATGATTCGCGAGACTCAAGAGTCAATATGTTGTATGCTTCCAACTTGTGGACGTGGTTGATGAAGATTATAACTTCTAGATGATTGTTGTTATATGATTCAATCTATGTTTTTATGTTTTTTATGTCTAATTGATCATTCTACATGCTTTTGTTGACATATATGCATCAAAATATAAAAAATATAAAAATTAAAAATAAAAGATAAAAATAAAAAAAAATAAAAAAAAAATAAAAAATATATATATATAAACGCTCCCCAAAACGCTCAGGATCGAGAGCTTTTGAAAATGGCGCTCCCGCTCCCGCTCCCCGCCCCCAAGCAACCATGGTCACAACAACCCTCAAAACAGCCACACGGTCTACTCAAAGTCAACGTTGCCCAAAAAAGTCAATGCAGAACAGTAGGAATAAAAGTCAACACAGCTCAGTCTTTGGTCAACCTTTGACCTCGGTTCTTGTGCCAAAATGTACAGCCTTCCAAAATCGAAGTCTCCACCAAAAATCAGCTCCTTTGGACCATGCGTTGACCAAAGTCAATGCTAGTCAAACTTGCGTGGAAACCCTAGCTGTAGCAGATTTCTCTTCGTCCTTCTTTCCCATGTGTGAACCGAAACTACCTCCAAGGAGCTCGAACCAATCAGAAGAGGAGAGATGATGTGTGTGGATGAGATGATTGAAATGTCCTCCAATGTTGACTCTATTTATATCAATCACTGAGGATGCGTGACACATTTGCTGGAGGTGTAAAACCTTAAGGCCGACCTACACATATTTTGAAAGTATTAAAAATAAATTGAAAATAAATGTTCTTCTCATCGGATCAAGATGATCTTTAGATCGATCTTGCACCTCTTCGAAAGAGGAACCCAATAAAAATATTGGTGTCTTCATCTGAGCATCACAACATGGATTTTGGACCTAGTTGTCCAATTTTAACACTCCCTCTCAACTAGGGAGAACTCCATCCACCTATGCAATCAAACATCGTGCGTCATCCCACTGTAACTTGCTTTGTTGGCCTCTTTGTTTCAGAACAGAAGTGGGTCAGTCACAAAGACATCATTCCCGACTGACAAAGAGCCCAGAGGTTCGAAACCTCTAAATAGGACTCACAAAGAGTCTCATACCAACCTGAAGTTGGTTTACCTAACCTGAAGTCAGTTGGAGGTCTGAAACCTCACTATACTTGATCCCAGATCAAGTGGTTGGACTGTGCTATCCTAGATAGAGAGTACGGAAATCTCTGATGCGTCCATCAGTCTTTGCTACTAGTCTCTAGCTTTTCCCACCTCATTGGCCAAATGAGAGGAACTTCCCATGAGCCCTAAACTCAATGGGTAGGATGCATACAAGGCTCAGATAATGAGAGGTGAACCAACTCAATAATCACAACGGTGGGGCCCAAGCACACCAACAAGGTTCGGCAAGCCTAGCCCTATAGTTGCTTATAGCTCTGAGAAGCTATCCCCAAAGCCCCCCAGAGCTCATCGTCCAACAGGACCCACATCATAGGGTCGTTCCACGATACCAAGACTCTCACGGAAGGTTAGGAACTTGACCTTCCCCAGGGGCTTTTTGAGAATATCTGCGACCTGCTCATCAGTTCCTATATAATCGAGCCTTACGGCGCCTCGCTGTACCATATCCCGGATAAAGTGGTCCCTGATATCAATATGCTTGGATCAATCGTGGAACACTGGATTCTCGGACAAGCGAATCCCACTTTGGTTATCACAGAATATCACGATGGTATCTAGCACATGTCCGAACAGCTCACTAAAGAGCTTTCACAACCAAACTGCTTCACAACAGGCCATACTCGCTGCAATGTATTCGGCCTCGACAGTGCTCAAAGCCACCGACTTCTGCTTCCTGCTCATCCATGATATCGAAGCAGAACCAAGATTGAAGCAACATTCAGATGTGCTCTTACGATCCACCACACTGCCAGCCCAGTCGGCATCAGTGTATCCAAGGAGTGTCATGCTCCCAGCAATGTATCTCACCCCATGGTTTATCGTGCCCCAAAGATATCTCAGAAGATTCTTGGCACCAACCCAGTGAAAGTGATGAGGCTCAACCATCTGTTGACTCAAAGTGTTCACTGCAAAACATATGTCTAGACAAGTATTCACTAAGAACATCATGGCCCCTACGAGTTGACGACACTCAGTAGGATTTGCCAATATGGGCCCAGCAGCGCTGCCACTCGACTTCTTGAAGTTGAGCTCCATCGGTGTCGACACAGACTTGTATTTTCCTTGAGAAAGGAAAATCTCACCAGGTCTCTGCCAGACCTCTAGGCCAAGGAAATAGTGTATCAGTCCTAGGTCCTTCATCTCGAACTCAGAAGCGAGCTCCCTCTTACACTGATAAATGAGAGGGTCAGCACCTGTCAGGAAGAGGTCATCCACATACAGCACCAGAATGAGAGGCTTCTCCTTGACAACCTTGAAGTAAAGGATCAGATCAACATTACTACGAGTGAAGCCCAGCTTCATCAGGTAGTTATCTATCCTCTCGTACAAAGCTATGGGTGTTTGCTTCAGCCCATAGAGGGCTTTCTTTAACCTACAGACATGGGTGTCCCGATCCGAACCCCACAGGTTGCTCCACATATACCTCTTCCTTTATTGCACCATGCAGAAATGCGGTCTTCACATCCATCTGATGGAGACTCCATCCTTGCGTAGCAACAAGGGCTATAATAGATCAAATGGTGGTATATCGAGCCACACGTGCAAATATGTCATCATAGTCTATGCCTTCCTTTTGAGAGAAGCCACGAGCAATGAATCTTGCCTTGAACTTTTCAGCACTTCCATCAGATCCATGCTTGATCTTGTAGAGCCATTTCGAGGTGACAACTGCTTTGTCCTTCGGTCTTGGAACCACATCCCAGACATCATTCTTCATTATGGACTCATACTCTTCGTGCATAGCATCCTTCCAAACTTGATGCTTTACGGCTTCCTCAAAAGATCCAAGCTCGAATTGTACAATAATACTCATGGCTGCTAAATACCCTTGGTATCTACTCGGCTCCTTGCTTTCACGGAATGTCCCCCTTGGGGCCATATGTCCCTCGACATCCTCGAGAGTGTCCCTAAGCCATGACGGTCTCTTCCCCAGTGAAGGAGGTGGCTCAATCGGGTCCATCGGTCCTTCAACATCGAGCATCGTCTCGTCCTTCAGTCCTTCTTGATTTCCAGGCCTTGTTTCATGGTCTTCCTCAAATCTCGGAAGATTGACTACTTTCCTCAGGGAATCATCTTCGTCAAAGGTGACATCGTGGCATATCTCCACTTCCCTTTGACCAAGCACATAGACTCTATAGGCCTTCGAAGTTTCACTGTAGCCCACAAACATTCCTTTCTTCCCAGAAGCATACAGCTTGCTCCTCTTTTCTTTCGACACATGAAAATAAACAGAACATCCAAAAACTCTAAAATGTGAGACATCAGGTTTCTTACCAGAGAAAACCTCTTCGAGTGTTTTGGAGTTTAGAGCGGAATGCGAGCATCGGTTTTGTATCTACACAACAATGTTTGCAGCTTCTCCCCACAGAAACTTCAGTAGACCTTGGTCACATAGCATGGCACGGGCAGCTTCCACAATGGTCTTGTTCTTTCGTTCAGCAACACCATTTTGCTCAGGAGTATAGACGGTTGTGGTCTCCCTCTTGATGCCAGCTTCTCTGCAAAAGTCCTTGAATTCGTTTGTCTCATATTCAGTGCCATTATCAATTCTCAAAATCTTGATCTTCTTCCCTGCCATATTTTCCACCAAGGCTTTGAAGAACCATATGAAAGCCTCATCCTTCTTATTTCAGGTTATGCGAGAGAAGTCATCTATGAACGTCATATAATAAGAACATCCTCCCAAGGATATCACGGGCAGCATACCAGATAGATCATAATGGATCAATTGCAAGACATCAGATGTCTTTGTGACACTTGAGGGAAAAGGTCCCCTTGTATGCTTTCCTTCGGCACAACCCTTACATACACCTTCATGATTATTTGAAAACTCGAGCATCCATGTCACCACCTTCCTTGCTTCGAGAAGGGCCTTGTAGTGAAGGTGTCCAAACCTCTGGTGCCATAGTTCAGTCTATCAGATATATCACATGTCATCGCTCCCAGTGGACTTCCTCCAACCTGGTAGAGTGTATCCACTCTAAACCCTATCGTGATAGCTTCCTTGAAGCTCTTCTTCCACATGCGCAACTTTCCATCAGTGAATGTCACATTGAAACCTTTGTCTTCCATGGCCGATATAGACACAAGGTTCTTCTTCAAATTAGGTACATATAGTACATCCTGCAAGCGGAGGACTTGACCTTGAGACAAGTGGAGGGTCACAGTCCCTGTCCCTTTCACGGGATGTGGCATTATCTCCAACGATGATTTCCAGATTAGTATCCTTCTCAACCATATCAGAGAGTGCTTCCTTGAACCTAGTGATGTGCCTTGAGGCACCACTATTTATCAACCAGACATCCACAGTGTCGGGTGGAGATGCAACAAAGAGAGCAGATACAAGAATGTATTCATTTCTTTTATCAACAACATTTGATTCCTCATACCTGGAGTTTCTTGACCTTTTGAAAGGTTGATCATTTCCGTTGGAGGAAGCCTTCCTCTTTCCCTTGAACTTGTTGTTCCTTTGGTTGTCATTCCTCCGGTTGTTGTTGTTGTCATCATCATCGTGAGAATCCTTCTTGAAAGGACATTCTCTAGCATAGTGACCTGTCCTATGACAAGTGAAACACTTGCCCTTCTTTCATTAGGCCCCTGCTTTTCCTTTGTTCTTTGGACCACCAAAGTTCTTCTTCCTAGAATGAGCAACGTAGGCAGCATTTCCTTCATTTCCATACTCCTTCATTCTAGTCTCTTCTTGAACGCATCTCGATAGTACTTCGTCAAAGTCAGGTATCACATTATTATTTAGAATGGTAGTGTTGAACACATGTCGTTCGGATGGGAGCCCTCCAAGTGCGGTGAGTACCATCTCTCGATCAACTATTGTCTCCCCAATAGCAAGCACATTGTTCTTGATCTCGGTCAGCTTCAAAAAGTATGATTGGACAAACTCATCCCTGCCTTTCTTTAGATTCTTCAATTGATTCTTGAAGAATAGTACTTGATTTGCATTGTTGGCCTTGAACACAAGGATCAACTTACCATACATCTCTTTGGATGTGCCCAACTCAGATATGTAGGCCACCAAACTCTTATGAATGGATTCCCTGATCATCAGCGTTGCTTTGATCTCCCCCTTCTTGTACTTGGTTTTGGCAGCAGCAGTAGCAGTGGATGGAGGTTCTTGGATTTTACCCTGCACATAGTCCATGACATCTTGGTCTTCCAATTTAAGATCCAATATCATCTTCCAAGCATGGAAATCAGCCTTCCCAGTCAGTTTGTCATCCTCCTTGAAGCCATAGTTTGTGGAACCCATTTTCTTCTTCGGTGATTGCTACAAATAGGGCTTGTCTTCACCTCAGCTTCGATACCATGTAAATTTATGTAGATGTTCTATGCTTGATGCAACTTTACTTTTCACTACAGCAATCACATAAACAATCAAGTAAAACGCTAATAGAACATACTAGTGGATCTACAGAAGACAAACCATAAACAGAAAAATGTGGTGGTGCATTATGGCAGTCAACAGGATGCTTCAACCAGCAAAGTCTCCTTGGTCAGCCAACCCAGCATGTGTCACAACAACCCTCAAAACAGCCACACGGTCAACTCAAAGTCAACCCCAAAAAAGTCAACGTAGAACAGCAACAATAAAAGTCAACACAACTCGATCTTCGGTCACCCTTTGACCTCAATTCTTGTGCCAAAATGTACGGCCTTCCAAAATCGAAGTCTCCACCAAAAATCAGCTCCTTTGGACCATGCATTGACCAAAGTCAACACTGGTCAAACTTGCGTGGAAACCCTAGCTGCAGCAAATTTCTCTTCGTCCTTCTTTCCCATGTGTGAACCGAAACTGCCTCCAAGGAGCTCGAACCAATCAGAAGAGGAGAGATGATGTGTGTGGGGTAGATGATTGAAATGTCCTCCAACGTTGACTCTATTTATATCAATCACTGAGGGTGTGTGACACATTTGTTGGGGGTGTAAAACCTTAAGGCCAACCTGCACATATTTTGAAAGTATTAAAAATAAATTCAAAATAAATGTTCTGCTCATCGGATCAAGATGATCTTTAGATCGATCTTGCACCTCTTCGAATAAGGAACCCAATAAAAATATTGGTGTCTTCATTTGAGCATCACAACATGGAGTTTGGACCTAGTTGTCCAATTTTAACAGTAATTGAGGAAGAAGTGTACATGGAGCTACCTCAGGGATTTGAGGTACATGAGAAAGAGTCTCGTGTTTTTAGAATGAAGAAAGCTTCGTACAAACCTCAAGCATGGATATCTGATGAGTCTTGGTTGATCTAGTTATTATATGACTTGTTCTGACAGGAGCAGGAGGACTCACGTGACAGAGGGAGCAACAGTGGAAAGAGGATTTGCTTCCGTAGAAGCAGTCATGATTACCACAAGAAGCTCTACTTCAGAGGGAGTTGACCTTTGAGTTTGAGATGAAGGATCAAGATTTGATGCATTACTTCCTTGGTCAATGGAAGTATACTATTGAGATGCTTCAGAGATTTGGGATGATGGATTGTCATGAGATTGAGATGCTAAAAAATGAGAGATCTCTAAGAGCAGTATGTCTTTTATGAGTAGACCATGCCAAACAACAGATATGCTTCATTGATCGGAAAGCAGCAATGGCAAAGGGAGCAACCAAGAATGCCATAGCGAGATCCATTTCAATGTCGAAGGGAGCACCCAGTCAAGGTGACCAAAAAGCAGTTGTGGTGATGGATCCAGTAAAGGAAGTCGGTCAGTTTATGATTAAGCTGAGGCATGCATCACAACATGCGTTGAGGTACCAACATGGTACAGTTGGATATGGATTGAAATATGTCTAAATTAGTGAAGTATAGTCACAGGAATATACAGATTCAGATCGAGCAGAGAGTGCAAAAGACAGGAAGAGCACATCACGATGTTGGTTCAGTTTCGGTTCTGCTATGGTCTCTTGGATGAACAAGAAGAAAACATTTTTCACAC
This sequence comes from Pinus albicaulis, assembly GCA_034641835.2. NCBI lineage: Eukaryota > Viridiplantae > Streptophyta > Pinopsida > Pinales > Pinaceae > Pinus > Pinus albicaulis. The sequence goes on along the minus strand of CM076579.1, from coordinate 910,364,657 downwards.
TTAGCACAGCAAAGATCGAGTATATTGCAGCTAGTTTAACTAGTTGCGAAGCAATATGGCTTCAAAAGCTACTCACAAGATTGTTTGACCAAGTGCTGGAGACGATCGTGATAACAGGTCAAAGCACATTTAGATCAAGTACTAAGACATGATACAGAAGGGAGCAATGTGGCTCCAATACATTTCTGCACACAGGCAAGATGCTGACATTCTCACAAAGCCTTTGTCCTAGGGTGAAGTTTGTATACTTCGAGGAGCTTTGAGTAGTTGAGAATGCTTCCCTCTATCATAGGGAGTGTTGATGTTGTAGCATGAAGAACAAACATTCTCCCTAGGTCAAAGGTATTGACAAGGCTGCCATGTAATGTGGTTAGGGAGAATGTTCCAAAGATCTTCACAGCCCAAAGTGGTCCCCCAATCAAAAGGTTTTAACCATATTTCCAAGAGGTGCTTGGCTAGTGGGTAACATGAGTATCGGAATGGTCTAGACTCCAGAGAGCATCAAGCCCCATAGTACTCCCCTGATCAAGAGGTTCTCACCATATTGCCAAGAGATGCTTCGCTAGTGGGTAGAGTGAGTGCCTTTAGAATCGAGCAAGTGTATTATCATTCAACTGCCATGCAGGAATGGAAATTGCCCAAGGGTTTCACCATTTTTTGTCAAAGGTATTGACCTTGCTCCAAGTGACAGCTTGTTGAGCTAGTGACCTTGCTCCAAGTAACGACTTGTTGAGCACGATGTTGATACAGGATGTTTTCTGCATGGTTCTATATTAGAACAAGAAGTGGATGGATTCATGAACATACCTGAGCTAATTCAACCTTTTCTTGGGATGGAGAAATTTTTCAACAAGAGAATATTTGAAGAAGATAAAGAGAATACTTCCCTAGCTAAGAGGGAGTGTTCAATTTGGAAGTTGCAGTCAATATCTTTAATTGTATTAGCCCACAAAGAAAAATAAAATGAAAATACAAATTTGAATTCAAGTCGACTCCAAATAAAAGGGGGAAAAGCTAAATTTTGAAATTCAAAGTTTTGCCCCCAAAAGTCAAGTCCGCCCAGCTAAGGGACACATCAATTTGGGCTCCTTCAACCACTATAAATATATATTCAACCTCTCTCACTTGGATCAATTCAGATCACTCACAATCATTTGTTTCTGTTCACATATGTGAAGGAGAGAGAGAGCAAGAAGAACAAAGTTTGACCTATGTTGACCAAGAATCTTTCTAATCTATTTGACCAAGTTCTGGGCAGCGTTGATCGAGACCCTCTGGGCAGTTTGATTGCAGGGTTGACAGAGACTTTTTGGGCAGTTTGACTTGCGGTTTGACCAAACTTTAACTGGGTAGTTTGACCAAAGTTCTGGCAGGTTGACCAAAGTTCTGAGGCAGTTGCAAGAGGCTGAAATTCAGCCTGTTTAACCAGAGTTGACTAACTATTGCAGAAGGTTGAATGTAATTTTTTGTAGATGTTCTATGCTTGATGCAACTTTACTTTTATAACAGCAATCACATAAACGCTTAAGTAAAAATGTTGATAGAACATACCAGTGGATCTATAGAAGACAAACCAGAAACAGGAGAATGTGTTGGTGCCTTATGGCAGTCAGCAGGATGCTTCAACCAACAAAGTCTTCTTGGTCGGCCAACCCAAAATGTGTCACAACAGTCCTCAAATCAATTATCCAGTCAACTCAAAGTCAACCCCAGAAAAGTCAACGCAGTGCAGAAAAAATCAACGCATGGCAGCAACAATAAAGTCAATGCAGCTCCAACTTCGGTCAACCTTTTGACCTCGATTTTTGTGCCAATGAGTACAGCCTTCAAAAATGGAACTCTCCACAAAATTTCAGCTCAAACGGACCATGAGTTGACCAAAGTCAACGCTGGTCAAACTTGCCCAGAAACCCTAACTGCAGAAAATTTCATTCAAAAACCCTAACTGCAGAAATTTCATCCTTTTTCCATCTACATCTACTTCGTCCTTTTCCCACGTGAGAACTGCTTCTTAGATGCTCGTATCCAATGAGAAGTGTGTGGATGAGATGAGTGAAAAGCTCCCCAACGTTCACTGTATTTATATCCATCATTGAGGTGTGTGACACATCTGTTGGGGGTGTAAAACCTTAAGGCCAACCTACACTTAAATTTATTATAAATAATAAATTCAAAATAAATGTTCTGCTAATCAGATTAAAATCAATTTTATATCAATTTTACACCTCTCCAAAAGAGGAATCCAATACAAATATTGGAATCTTCATCTGAGCATCACAAGATGGAGTTTGGACCTAGTTGTCCAAATTTAACATTGAAACATCTCTCTATTTGACCAGGTTTGACCTGTGTAGTTTCTATAGTCAGTTTGACAAAGTTTGACTGGAAAAATCAGATTGTATCTCTTGTTGAATTGGACAATTTCTCTTAAAAAAAGGTTGTTGGGTTTTTCCCAGGGTAAAAAATTGTGTCTCTTGTGTTTGGCTGTCTCTTTATGATCCTACTGTCATTATTGCATTTATGGTTGAAATTTCTGAAGTATAATTGCTTATAGAATCTAGAATGTGCTAAAGTAATAACAACATCATTGGAAGTAATTATCAGTTTCGGAAATTGTGCTTGTCTATATTGCACTTGAAAAATCAACAACCCTTCGAATTGCTTTGCTACAGTTTCCAAGCATGCAGAAATATTACACTCCTTACATTACAGTTTCCCTCGGGCAGTGGGAAATGACCTTCTAACAAATATTACGCATGCACACACAATTAAAGTGTACCCAAATTTTTGAAACTTTCTATAACGAGAAGATGAAAAGAACACAACAAACAGAGAAGATGAAAAAAACACAACACACAGTCCAAAAAACCAAAGAACTAGGTATAATATACACCGAGTACCTAATAACAAATACAACACAAATCTCGATAGCATACTTTTATGATAAGTCAATTGCTTGTATATAACTCCTTAATTCTTAGGCAGACACATTCTAACCATGGTTTGGAAGGTCCACACATTCCATTTATGACAACTGTAAATTGCCAAATCACCCTCCAGTAATGATCCAAGGCCAAATCATCCTCTCTTGGTAATCTTATCTAATATTGAAGCATAGCAAGCAAGTTGGAATTCAAATTCAATAAGATTCGGAAGAAAAATATTCAATTTGGGAAAATTTTGAGAGTATATATCTTATAAACTGTATATATGATTTTATTCCCGAAGTTAATTTCACTTCCGTGCATGGGTATCTCAGTTTGAAGTCCCCGTCTTTGTATATACTATATACACAAGGCTTCTCTACATGTCTTCTATTCACAATATTTACATAGAACATAGAAAAGATAAGCAAAATGGTAACATGCTAATGCAAAGAGTCCTCCACCATCATGTTTGACGAATAAATATAACGAGAGGAAATGTGATAAAGCTGTAGAGTCCTGTTTATGTAAAGGAAATACTCTGATGATCCAGATCATCAGGTATGCAAGGCAGCTGCAGGTCCTAGTCTTGGAATCAGCAGTTTCGCTCTACCTCTTCTTGAAAGGGTGGGGCTTGTAGCTTGTCATCTCTGTTATCTCATTCCTCTCACACTTCCATAGGATAAAGTCGTCAATTATAATAACAATAGGAATAGAGCTCACTTTGCAATACCTTGATCATCTCTATTATCTCATTCCTCTCCCACTTCCATAGGATAAAGTCATCGATTACAATAACAATAGGAATAGAGTTCACTTTCTAAAACCTTCTTCTGATCATAACCTCCCAAGCGAAAGGTTCCAAATGACAGCCAAGGTCTTCGGCATACATAGGCAGAGATACTCTAAAACAACAAGAAGCAGATGATCATGTAGTTAATAGGATTAATAGAGGATGTTTCAGGATCGTTTCTTCTTCCTCCTCTATTGCCGGGTCGACCCTGGGTTGAAGCTTTGACTTAGAAAAAGACCTCGCTTAATTTCTTTCGCCCTTAACTCAAGCCTCCCAAATGTACGAACCGGATCGAATTGCACTGAACTATTCACTTTTCGAATCAATTATCGAAATTAGTAATTTTTCCCCGATTCGGGTGAATTTGGAAACTGTGTATTGAAGAACAAAAAGGATGAACAATAAAAACCCACCAGCTCACATTATGTGCCCTCGAGAGAAGGCAAATCCTAGCAAGACAGGTCACTACTTCAAGTGTACAGATTGCAACAACGAAAACTGGGCTTGCATGACAATACATATACAGGTTTCGAGTTCTTCAATAGTTTTTCAGCAATAAATAACTGGGTAGACTGTAAATACTGACCACAGCAGGTAATAGTAATGACCACTCGAGGACTCATTTTCATCGGTTTCTTTCCCAAGTAAGCAGACACAGATTTTTCTAGTCATAGGCACCCCCGAAGAAAAAATAAGCCACAATCTAACCCTCATTCACCACATTTGATGGAGTAAAACATTAAAACTCCTATTGTGCACCGTGTAATCTTTTTCTTAAGAAGGAAAAATACCTAACAACGATCTTCAAGCTGCAAGGAGATCTCCACTATCAAAAATTCTAAGAGGAAATTGAAAAATTCAAACACATACCATTTTGGGTTTCTTAAAAGACTCCGCCTCAACAATCCTGTTGATTCCTCCTGTTCTTTGTTGTTGCCGCTCCTCCTCCTCTTCTTCTTCCTTGAACTCAAGGAAGCCGCAATAGCAAAATCAAGACCCCTCTTCGCTGCCTCTGTACCTCAGGATTTAGGGTTCTAAAGGAGAGAGTCTATGTCTAATCATTATTTTACATAAAACTTAATTTAATGAGAATTATACTTAATTAGGTATTTGTCCTCCTAATGCTAATCCGTATGCTGGATGAAAATTAAGAATAAGGTTATAGTTACATCTATCATCTACGCGACAAGGATGAGGAAAAGGGGAGTCGTAGTGTTAGAATGGGGAATTATTTACGAGTCCTGTGAGGGACACCAAAGCATTATAGTAATTAGTTGCAAAGTTAAATTTAGGTTGATTTTATTATATTTAAATTAAAAATTAAATTAAATTAAATTAAATAAATAAAGTGAAAGTTTATTAATTGAATTATTATAAATTAGTTTTTAATTCTCAAATATTTAAAGTTTTTTTTTTGAATTTTTTTTAATATGTGGAATTGACAAGTAGGTTAGGTTTGTATTTGCATGATATGAGATTGATTTCAACTACTAGCATTATAATCTCTAGGTATATCAACGCAATTCCTCATACAACATAGAGTTAATCAGGTGCTTGAACCAGCAACGATACAAGAGTGTTTTAACTGTACACTCTATTGCCAACTAATCTACTCCCGAAGGACTTATTTTCGATTAGTTGAAGATGGTGAAGTGACTAATTTCCTTTGGTGTGACAATTAAACATGGAAATATAGTAATAAAACAATTTATTTATTTTTTTAATCCTAAAATAACCATGTGTACTATCATTTTTAATGGTGCTGGGAAAACCAAAAATCTACACAAGCTTAGATCCATCTTAACTCTGGATCTACCAAGCACCAAGAGGGATCAAATCTCTTTTCACTTTAAAAGAGGTTTGCATCTCAAAAAAATTGATCTCTCTCGACACTTGGTAGATCGAGAGTTAAGATGGATCTAGATTGATTATTATTAGTTATAATTACAAATATAAATATAATTATTAATTTATGTTTTCTATTTTATTTTATTTTGACTAAGTCAAAATGTTAAACAATACATTACAATATCTCTATCATAGGGCTAGAGAATTTATGTTTTCTACATTATTTTATTTTATTTTATTTTTTTTCTTTATTTTGTTTTGTTTTATTTTGATGGAGTCAAAATGTTAAACTAGACATTACAACATCTCTGCCATACTGAGTTGAGGTGGTGGGGAAAAATATGATGTTGATTAGATTTGTCCTTGTCAAGTGTCCCCTATAATATGGCTCTAAGGACCTTATTAATGGCCTCTATTTGACCATTAGCTTAATGATATGTATTGGAGAGAACTCATGCCTGAAACCTAAACGCGAAGCCAACTCTTAAAATACTTTGTTTTCAAAATGTGTGTGATGATTAGAAAGTAACAATTCAAGGATGTTGAAGTAATTGAAAAAGAAGCTAGTTATTATGTTTGTAATGTTATTAAAGGTTGACATAGCTCTAGCCCATTTTGTGAACTTATCAATAGCCACGATGATGTCTTGTGATCACTACTAGATGTACGGAAAAAATCCCTAAAGTTGATCCTATAAATGAAAAAGGGACTATCAATGATAGTGGGGTGTAGGCAAGTTGGTGTAGTTCTAGACTTGGGACTGAAAATTTGATAATTAGTCTGGTACTTAACTACCATAATGCAATCATTGAAAAGGGAGGACCAAAAATAGCCTTCTCAAACCAACTTTTGAGGAATGGTCATCACAAGAGCCATTGCAATGATTTTTTAAACTCGTTGTACATCTTCATGAGTGAGGCAATGACATAGAATGGTGTCAACTCCTTAACAATAAAGGACATGACCAATGAGGAGATACCAAGGAGTTTGATGACATGTACATTATCAATCATCTTGTGAAATATGTATACTAAACTTTAGGTGCAAAGGTAAGGTAAAACACTAAACTTTGGGTGCAAAGGCCGGGTAAAATATCATCACACTAAGGATCCTCCACTAATATGGAAAAAAAAAGTGTTCATTGAGGAGATTATCATTTGGGGGGAGGGGAGTCTACAATGTTTGTGGGGAAATGAATGATGAACTCAACAAGAACCAAGGCCTTTTTATTCTTAGGAATACCAAATTTGAGACCAAACTCTTGTATGATTATAATCTAATGTGAAAACTTACAATTAATAAGTCATCAACAATGAATGTATTGCATGGGATTTAAATTGGTGATTACCTAGGTTTTACACAACAAAATTTAATGGTGAAGGTTGTTATAAATTAAAAATGCCATGGTTGAGGCCAATTTCTCATCATAATCATAGATTTATGGTGGTCCTGATAAGTTCTTACTTACATAATAGATGATGTGCTCATTTATTATCTAAACCATGATGTCTTGATGATGTGCTCATTTATTATCTAAACCATGATGTCTTGAGCATGTGCTTGGTCATCCCATACAAAGGGTATGTCTTGACATAAGACATAAGAACCTATGAGCACATGTGGCATAACAAGAACAAATTAGAATAACAAATTGGTTTTCCCTCTAAGTATTTGCGATTAGCGTAAAGTTTATGGTAGGGGTAATTCAATAATGGCTTGGACTTTCAAAGGATAAATGGCAATACCTTACTATGAGATGATGAATTCGAAATACATCCAACATGATATAGAAGACATAGTTGAGGGGATCCAAACAATTTTTTTATATCCAACACCAAAGAAAAATAATGTGGCAGTGTTCAAATTGTCATGACCAATTCTTTAAGTGAGCAGTGAGATCCTTAAGCTAAGTGAATATTATACAAACCAGGTCATGGAAACAATATGGCATTGGATATTACAAAGTGGATCCAACATTTTTTAGTATGTATGGTATAACACGATAAGCAAAAATGTTCCATGGTATAGTGAAGTCAATCTTGTATTAATCTTGTGGATGAATTTAGATATGATTATAGCTTGGGAGATTGTCATTGAAGGAAAGAACTTCATGGCCAATATAAACAATGATATTCTAATCAATGAAGATTGTGGGGTAATTGTCTTTGGAACAAGCCCATATAAGATCATGAAATTCACTACAAATGCTAATGGTTCCTTAGTTTTTGTTAATCAATATTGGAGATCTGGGGTGTGTAAATGATCGGGTAAATAAGTTTGCCTTGGTGGAATTTATCGATTTTTGCTTCAATGGGAGGAGCCTTGGCAACATAGATAGGCCTTTGCTTTCTCTAAATAGGGTATGCATCTGATCATGTATTGATGCAATACGCTGCAAACTCTAGATCAATTATGATATTTTTTGAATAGGACCACACAAAAACACCCTCAAATTAAAGGTGTTAGCATAGAAGTTACTCCTTGACTGCATAAGGAGTAAGCCTTACACATCATAGTTCATTTCAAATTTTAAAGGGGTTGTTTGAGTGGTGGGATGGTTTTCTCAAATATTTTGAAAAGATTTTTTATGCTCTTTAAGACTTTCATGCATTTGGCAAGTTGTGGCAAGTATAAATTGTGTGAGTAAAAGGTAGAATAGGGAGAAGAGTGCACAAGTGGAAGAAGATGAATAGTTGGTACCTATTCCAGGAAATATTCCTATCCTAAATCAGTTACACAACTATGATGATGGCTCTTTACACAAAATCAGTTTATGCAAAGCAAATAACATTTAGAAAATAGATTACATGTATAAAGTATTCCACAAATCCTTTATGAAATCTTCACTGACATGTTCTATAACACTCATATAACTTGCAAAAAACTGAAAGCAGATAATTTACTGTTAAATCCTTTAATAGCTTCTCACTCACACCTTACTAGTTGCTCAATTCATATTTTAGAAGAAATTAACAAAGAAAATATACACACCGCACATTAGATGTTCCTTGAGTCACAAAATCCTCCAGCATGAAGCAAAAAGGCTTTTTATTATATTCAGTCTTCAGGTCGACCAACATCCAACATGGAAATAGTATCTGCAAGTGGTATATATAGTAAGAGAGGAACCAACTCGATCTCTTATAAAAAGAAGGAAACATTAATTCTAACATAACATATGTGTCAAAGACATTATAGCCTTATCTCATCGAAATCTAACAGAAATGACAGATGGAGAAAGAAGAAGAGAAGAATTCTGGGCTGGAATGCTAAGTGTGTCGTCATGCTGCCCCTTTTTCTGTTGATTTATCTCCTTGTGTCTTGGGTCTTTAATAACCATATAGCTTCATTTAATAATACCTCCAACCACCTCATAACCACCTCTTACCATCGCTTGTATTATCCATTTGGTTATGGGTTCTTATCCATCCTTAACTGGCTCAGAAAAATTTGTTGACAAGTGTCAAAATTCAGTTAAAACAGGTGCTACCGGAAATTTCGGTAAAAACCTGTAACTGCGCAAAATCTGGAATGCTACTGGAAATTGCAGTGGTGCCCTATTTCTTTTTTAAAAATACACAAAAAATGTTGAAATTTCTGTGTAGACTTGTATTCCATGACACCTAAGTTGTTGTTCAAGATTGTTAATTGATAAGCAAACAAGAATTAGTACCAAAAACCTTTTTACCTTCCCTCTATGTGTGCTACAGCTTCAGCTAGTTTATCTAAGTCAATTTTGCTGTCAGCAGTTGATGATATGGATCTAGTTGCTCTTGTAGTTGTTTCCTTGACAGGGGCTTTATCCTCCTTGGAACCACTTTGTGTTTTTCTTCTTTTTTAGAGCTTTGAGTGTTGTTCTAAAGGGATTATGTTCTTGCTTTTCTTCATGGATTTTTATGTTTTTGAACCTTCAGATTTATCGTCAATGTCAATAACCTTTGTTATTAGGCTTGGATTATGTAGAGCCTTGGACTTAAGCCTAAAATTATTGTTGTCTCTTGTATGCCTCTTTATGGTGTTAACAATAGGTTTAGCTTCTTCTTTTTTCTTCTTCTTGTTGATGTCGTATCCAACATCCTTAAGAAGTTCTTCATCCGATGGTGTAGGATGACATTCTTTCTGCAACTTCTGTTGAACATGCTTCCGGAATTTCCGGTAGCACCTATGCTTTTGATTTATCTGTTGTTGTAGACCTTCCTCTTCTAGCTCTAGTGTAGAAATTAGGAAATGGAGGAACATGAGGTACTATTTTCATGGAATTGGGTTTGCTTGTTGAGGAGCTCTCTCCTTTTTCCACCTTTCTTTCAACCTTGACTGCAGAAACCTTCTCTTTTTTGCTCTTGACCTTCTTATGAATGTTTTCTTTTTGGGCCTTTCTCTTTGTTATTCTCTTTGCAGGCTAAGGATTTGGTTGTGGAACTGGGGGTGTAGGTGCAGGTTGGCCTGCCTTGTGGAATAAAAGGTGGTCCCAAGTCTATTTTCTCTTTCCCAACCCTTCTTCAACTAGAAATTTCATCAAATCTTGATGGTACAAGCTATACTCTGTAGAAATTATACACGTTAAGCATGCATATGTCCTAGATTCCCCTGATCTCATAATATTTAACTTCTTGAAAAATAAAGTATCATTCCACTGTTAATCTTTTGCAGAAAATTATTTGCACACACATGTGAAGCATAAATAAAAACAATCGCACATAACACAAATTTTTTAACGGGAAAGCCTGAAGCTGAAAACCCCAACTATCATATATTATGTATCATGGAGATCATGTAACAATCCTCATACAAAGCTTAGTACATAAAGCTCTCAGTACAATACAATTGTCACACACTAATCAGGGAAAATATGCAAATCCATGCACCGATCTTTGCCCTCATGCTAGCCTGCCTCCACTGCGCAATCCCTGTTGAAGAATAGCTCTGAATGAATTCAAATTACACTTGCTTTGACTGCGCAATCCTCATTGGCAACTCCAATGTGTGTGTGATGAAATCAATGCATCACTATAGTCACAACAAATAGTCCATCTTGCCCTTTCACCTATCTCTCCACTGGGTCTCCACTGGAACTGCCATGCACTGTAGTTAACTGTTGTATTGTTCAGTTGATTAATGAGTTATTATTTATGAATTAATTAACTAATTAATTCACTCCACTCTCACTAGTGTATCATTCAGTTAGACTAGATACAACTAGCTCAACTGAGTCTAACAGAGTTAAACTGAATACAACTCCATAAACTACTCTTCCAACTCTGTCATAACTTTGCCACTTGAGTTCAGACTAAGTCCTCCATGCATGAACCACCAATTTCCCTTGGGAATTGCGTAATTCCCTCAGTCCACTAATTTTCCAAATCTGTGCACTGAATCAAAGTGCTCCAAGAGAATAAGTTGATGTTTAGAGTCTGATTATTATTAAGAGCTAATAATAATCGACATGCATCTATTTTTAGATTGATGATCTATAAATAGACTTCGCCCAATATTCTAAAAATATAATTTTATCTATTTTTCCAACCTGATCAACCATCCACAAATAGCATCCTGCAAATTCTGAAATATGATCACCATGTCTAAAAATAGACTTGTGCCAAAAATAGCCTGCGGGCCCACTTAGTGAAGGCGACTCTTTTCATTAAGCTCATCATCTTGTTGAATCTCAACACTCCCTCTCAACAAGATAGGGATTATCTTTTACCCCGATCCTGCCTCTATGGTATTTGAATTCGTTCCTGGTGAGCGCCTTCGTCAGAATATCTGCATCCTGATCCTCCATAGGAATGTATTGAAGCAACATGATCTTCCGCTCCACACAATCTCTGATATGATGATACCGGATATCAATATGTTTAGATCTATCATGAAACATAGGATTAACTGAGAGTTTAATGCAACTCTGATTATCATAATGTGTCACTGTGGGATCGAAATGTGAACCGAACAAACCAACCAGGATCTTCCTCATCTAGATAGCCTCACATGCAGCTTGACTTGCTGCCATGTATTCTGCTTCCGCTGAACTGAGTGCCACAGATCTTTGTTTCCTGTTGTACCAAGAAACTGCTGTAGACCCGATACTGAAAATCCCTCCTGATGTGCTCTTTCTGTCTGTTGGGCTTCCTGCCCAATCTGCATCCGTGAAGCCATGAAACTTCACCTCATCCGTCTTTTTGTACCATAAACCATACTCAGATGTGCCCCCGAGATATCTCAGGACATGCTTGTCTGCATTCCGAAAGAGCTTGGTAGGCTTAACCATCGCTTGTGAAAGTTGGTTCACCGCATAGCATATGTCTGGTCTTGTATTAACTAAATACATGAGCGAACCCACCAACTGTCTATAAACAGTGGCATCCACTACCTCTACCGATGTAGCATCCTCTTTCTTCCAATTTCCTAGAAGAGGAGAATCAATAGGCTTGCAGCCTTGCATGTGAAACTTCTCCAGTATCGCCCGGGCATACTTGCCTTGAGACACAAACAGTTCACCTTCCCGCTGCCATATTTCCAATACAAGGAAATAATGAAGGAGGCCCAAATCCTTCATCTCAAACTCCTTTGCAAGATCTACCTTGCATGAGTGTATCAACTACTCATCACTCGTTAGTATTAAATCATCAACATAAAGAACAATGATTAAAAGCTTACCCTCCACCACAATCTAGTACAGGTTTGCATCTGTCTCACTCTTGGTGAAGCCAAGTCCAGTGAAATAGTTGTCGATCTGAGTGTACCAAGCACGTGGTGCTTGTTTCAGCCCATACAAAGCTCTTTTGAGATTGCACACATGCGACTCGTTGTTGAAGATCTCAAATCCTTCAGGCTGCTTAATGTACACCTCTTCCTCAATGATCCCATTAAGGAACGCAGTCTTCACATCCATCTGATGAATGTGCCAACCCATCTGCGCTGAGAGAGCAAGGATGGTCCGTATTAAAGAATACCGTGCAACAAGTGCAAAGGTTTCTTCATAGTTAATCCCCTCGATCTGTGAGAAGCCCCGGGCAACAAATCTTGCCTTATACTTCTCGATGCTCCCATCAGCAACTTGCTTTACCTTGTAGATCCATCTTGATCCTACAACTGATTTTTCCACTGGCCTTGAAACAATCTCCCAAGCATTGTTTCTAACAATGGAGTCATACTCCTCCACCATGGCATCTACCCATGTGGGCTCCTGCACTGCTTCTTCAAAAGAAGATGGCTCTGTCACGATACACTTGTTCATAAGAGCCATGTATCCAGTAAATCGGTCAGGTGATTGTCTCTGTCTGCGTTGTGATGTAGGGACTCCTACATTATGTGCGGCATCAAGCTTCAGTCTCTCAGCTTCTGTGGTACGCTTTTTGCCTTGTCTGATGTTTGGTTCTACATGAGTGGACTCCACTCCATGAATCTCCTCCTGTGGTTGATCCACATATAGAGGCTCATCTTTGGGAACAAGAAGTTCCTCCTCCGCATGCAAGTGTAGCTCCCTCTCAAGCGACAACTTCATGGCTTTCACCTCATTGAATTTTATATCCCGTCGCACCACATTCATCCGACTATCTGGAAAATACACATGATAATTATGGGGTGTTTTTGTGTACCTCACAAATATCCCAACTTCTGCAATCGGCTCTAGCTTCTTCCTAACATACTTTGTCACATGAATGTAAACAGATGAGCCAAAAATCTTCAAATGAGAAATATCAGGCTTCTTACTAGTAAAAGCTTCTTCAGGTGTACTCATGCCAAGTACTCTATGAGGACAACGGTTTTGCACATAAACCGCAGTGTTGCATGCTTCCACCCACAAGTGCATTGGTAGGCCCTGGTCATGCAGCATCGCTCGTGCAGCACCCACGATCGTTCTGTTCTTCCTCTCAGTGACCCCATTCGGCTATGGGTTATGAGGCGCTATGAGTTCTCTTTGAATTCCTTCTTTTCTACAAAAGTCTTTGAATTCGCCCGAGATGTATTCACCACCATTATCGCTCCGTAGAGCTTTCACTTGCTTCCCTGACTCCTTCTCCACCAATGCTTTGAACTCACAGAACTTTGAGAACGTTTCACTCTTCTTCTGCATGAATAAGATCCAGCATCTACGAGAATAGTCACCAACAAATATAACATAACACCTGTGTTTTGTTGTTGAAGCAACCAAGAAAGGTCCACACACGTCTGTGTGAATTCTCTCCAGGATCACCAAAGCACGGTTCTCCTTCTCATGAAAGGTGGTCTTAACAAACTTACCCATAGTACATCTCTTGCACTGATCTAACTGTGCAAGAGTACCCTTGGGAAGTCCAGTAGAAATTTTCTGCAAAATCTTCAAAATGCCATGGTGAAGATGGCCCAATCTCCTGTGCCATAATTCGCCCTCATCCCGGCTTACCACTTCTTCTTCTTTGCCCACCATTGCAGCGCAGCCATCTACCTCCAGCTTGTAGAGATTCTTAATTCGAACCCCTATCTTCTTGGTTTGACCCGTTTTTTATGTCAAAGGAAGGCTTTTCCCTCACTGAAAACAACATCATAATTTTTGTCTTCCAGCATTGCGACCGAGACCAAGTTCTTCTTCAGACCTGGAACATGCATAACATCCCTCAACAATAATGGATTACCGGACTCCCTCTCAAAGGTAATTGTCCCAATGCCAGTCGCAATGTACTTACCATCGTCGCCCATCTCTATATGCATATGGAGGTCCTTCTCCTCCAAGTCACTAAACAACTCCTTGTCTCTCATCATATGGAAAGACGCACCAATATCAAGATACCACATCGATCCCATACAGCTTGAAACCAAGCATGCGATCAAAGAGAAATCAAGTTCAAATTGTGAGGCTAAGGCCTCTACAATTGCAGCTCCAGCAAACTTCTTCTTCTTCTTCTTCTATGGACAGTTAGTGGTGAAATTCCCATGTTCGTGACAGTGAAAACACTTCACTTTGGACAAATCCTGCTTCTTGCCTTTAGCTTCAGATTTTGAAGGAATTATCTTCCCTTTCCCTTTCCTTGCTTTGGAAGCCAAAGCAAAATTCTCTTCATCTTCATTCTTTGATGAAGAGCCATCCCTGGTACCCCGCCTTATCTCCTCCTGCACAAGATCTGACCAAAGTCGTTCCCATCCCGGCAGTTTCTCCCGTCCATTGACAGAGTCTTCGTAGCTATGCCAACTCTTTGGAAGCCCAAGGAGAGCTAAGCTCACCAAGTCTTCATCATCAACAGTAACCCCCACACTTCCCAGTTCATTCTTGCAATGGAAAAACTTCGTGAGGTATTTTGGAATATTGTCGCCCTTCTCCATTTTTATTTTTTTGAGCTTGTCTTTAACACCAACTTCTTCTGGTCACTTCTGCTTTGGAAAAAATCTGTCAAAGCCTTCCACATTAAGAATGGAGTGGCTTTCCTGTGAAGGTTGGACACAATATGGTCCTTCACACCTTCCAACATAATTATTCTCGTCTTTGTTGTCTTCTTTTGCCATGCGTCAAGTAATGCAGCATCGCTAGATCTTGGCTTAGGAACATCGCTATCGATGAACTCCTTCAGTCCATTATCCTCCAGCACCGCCTCCATCCTGTCCTTCTAGGCTATGTAATTTGAGCTCCCATCAAGTATACTCCAATTGCAACCCATTGAAAGCCATTTCAATGTATACTCAACTTCTGCACCAAGAATATTTTGTAGCAAATTCGAATTGTCCACCAGCGCAAACTCACCAATTCTTCACAATTGCAATCTTCAAGAATTAACAATGCTCTGATACCATATAGAAATTATATACATTAAGCATGCATATGTCCTAGATTCCCCTGATCTCATAATATTTAACTTCTTGCAAAATACAGAATCATTCCATTGTTAATCTTTTGCGGAAAATTAATTGCACACACATGTGAAGCATAAATAAAAAAAATCGCACATAACACAGTTGTTTAACGGGAAAGCCTGAAGATGAAAACCCCAACTATCATATATTATGTATCATGGAGATCATGTAACAATCCTCATACAAAGCTTAGTACATCAAGCTCTCAGTACAATACAATCGTCACACACTAATCAGGAAAAATCTGCAAATCTATGCACCGATCTTTGCCCTCCTGCTAGCCTGCTTCCACTACGTAATCCGTACTGAAGAATAGCTCTGAGTGAATTCGAATTACACTTGCCTTGACTGCGCAATCCTCAGTGGCAACTCCAATGTGTGTGTGATGCAATCAATGCATCACTATAGTCACAACAGATAGTCCATCTTGCCCTTTCACCTATCTCTCCACTGGGTTTCCACTAGAACTGCCATGCACTATAGTTAACTGCTGTATTGTTTAGTTGATTAATGAGTTATTATTTGTGAATTAATTAACTAATTAATTCACTCCACTCTCACTAGTGTATCATTCAGTTAGACTAGATACAACTATCTCAACTGAGTCTAACTGAGTTAAACTGAATACAACTCCATAAAATACTCTTCCAACTCTGTCATAACTTTGCCACTTGAATTCTAACTGAGTCCTCAGTGCATGAACCACCAGTTTCCCTTGGGAATTGCATAATTCCCTCAGTCCACTAATTTTCCAAATTTGTGCACTGAATCAAAGTGCTCCAAGAGAATAAGTTGGTGTTTAGAGTCTGATTATTATTAAGAGCTAATAATAATCGACATGCATCTATTTTTAGATCGACGATCTATAAATAGACTTCGCCCAATATTCTAAAAATAGAATTTCATCTGTTTTTCCAACTTGATCAACCATCCACAAATAACATCCTACAACTTCTGAAATATGATCACCATGTCTAAAAATAGACTTGCGCCAAAAATAGCCTGCGGGCCCACTTAGTGAAGGCGACTCTTTTCACTAAGCTCATCATCTTGTTGAATCTCAACATACTCAGAAACATCAGTTTGGGTCTGAACCATTGCTGACATCTTGGTCAGGCTTTTCAACAAGAAAAATGGCAGATTTAATGTATTCATCCCTGCAATGTGAAAAAAGAAACGTCATGTGATAGAGGAATACCACTGTATACCTCCTTTCACAAGTGAGATATATCTCGATAAGCTTGATATCTTCTTCCCAGTCATTCTTAAGGTAGTTTCTTGGAGTGCCTTTTGTCCAATTTGGATCTCGGTGAGCATCTTTGAGGAAGTTATTGAGATCTCCTCCTATAATGACCTATCCTTCTCCTTCTCGAGGAAGGTTAAAGGCTTTAGCAATGGAGTCTTCAGAAACCTACAAAGTAAGGCCATAAACTATAGCTTGATGTCCATTAAAAGAGTTAGAAAACTCTTGAGCAATTCCTGAGTGAGAGCTCCCTAACTTGGTACAAAGAGGATACCACCCTGACTGCATAAACAAACTTCTTACCCTTGAATTGGCATCAACCAAATCTGCACCTTGTGGCTTTATTCGATTTATCTTACCACCTGTTTTAGTCATCTTCAAAAAATAAGTGACTATGTCTCCTGCAACTGATAAGTGTCAAAGTAGGAAGAGTTTTACCTTACAGGTGTGGCATGTATTCACTCTTGGAAATCTTGTCTGAAATCCTAACTTCTTCTCAAGCTATGAATCTCAATAGTTCAAATCCCAGCAACTAAAACTTCGAATGACATTCTCCTAATTTTTAGGTGGTTTTAAAATCAAATTTTCGTCCATCACCCCATGCAAATCATCCTTCATCATTGAAAATATTCCTCACCATGATGTGCACCATGTGATACACCATTACCACCTTTAGTTGGCTACGTTTTCCATATGAGAGCTCCAAATGGCTTGTGACAAGTGGGTTTATGACTAGCAGTCACCTCCGTAGTCTTTGCTATTGATTGGCCGAAATTTCTGGCAGCATTATTGTGCAACCAACCAAATGGTTATGGCGTGTAGTGTAATAACCACGGTCTCCTTGATTAAAAAAAACAAGTACCCAAACATGCATAAATTGACTTGGGGTTTGACAGGCAGGATGGGCTAACGGTTCAGTTCATAACTGCAGATGACACATGTGTTCAACATATATAACGACTTGAATTAATCTAACTGACTGTAATACGACACCTATCATGATATCTAAAAAGATTTTAAAAATATTTGAGGCGTATTTATGCTATTACACATGGTTTAACTAAAGTGGATGCACTTTTTCGTTTATTTTTAAAAAACAACGTATGCTTCCGGAAATTCTGGCAGCATCGAAAATAAAAATAAAAAGACAAAAACAGAAAAATAATAGACTGTTTGAAAAGGCTAAAAATTGGTGCTTCCAGAAATTCCGATAGCTACCAAAAACAATTTTTTGAAATTTTGAAGTTTTTTGAGGTTTAATCCTAAAAATAAAACTAAGGAATAGACTCATGACTTAGCAAAGAATTGTGCTAACATTGGCTCCACATCATTGGCTCCACATGGGATAGAGCTCTCCCTGCGAGGCTCTAAGAATATTTTGTAGCTTCAGTGCCTTGTCATTGGGCTATGGAGTCTTATTATGAAACACACCGGTATTTATAGTGAAGTTAGGCTACCAACAACCTTAGTAAAAGAATTTTTTGAGAAAGTGCCTATTGAATGGGCCTCCAAACAGTTATGCTCCATCAAGATGTTGCAACTCAAATGTATTGTTCTACAAAATATTTGAAATTCTGAAAGGACCAAGCCATAAGGCATCAAACTTGGAATGCTTACATGGATCTTGATGTTGTGCATCCCACTTCAACACTAGATCTCCAATTTGAAAATCTTCTTTTTTAGTTCCTCTATCAAAAACTTGCTTTAAAGCTTGTTGATATTTTCTCACCAAATCATATTTTGTTCTCACTTTTGTCGCACTTATATGATTTGATAAACTCTCCTGGTCATGTCATTTGGCTCCACTTCATGATATTGCAAAAAATTAGCTACAAGAATGGCCAATTGAACTGAAAAAACAACATCAGTTCCATAAAGCATTTGAAAAGGTGATGTATTAATAGACTTTTTGATGGTCACCCTATCTACCCATGAGCAAAATTTAGTTTTGAATCCCGAGCTTTCTTGTTTTGCTCCAACAATTTGGTGATGATTCTTACCAAACTTTTGTTTGATGATTCAGGTAAACCATTCCCTTGAGGATAGTAAGTTGTAGAGTGAGTGAGTTGAATGCCATAATCTTCATGGAAATTTACGTTGATGGAAATCAAAATCTAGTTATGATTCCCTCCATAAAATTAATGATAAATTTATGAGTAGCATTCCTGGTAGGTATTGCTTCAATCCATTTGGTGAAGTAATCAGTTGCAACAAGAATCCAACGATGTTGTCCACTTGAAGGTGGATGAATTTCTCCAATGAAATTTAAGCCCTATTTCTGAAAAGGTGCAGAAACAACTATGGGCTTGAGAGGCAAAGACTTCAAATGTTTCTTACCGGTGAACTTTCGACATTTTTCACATGCTCTCACCTTAGCACATACATCAGAAAATAAGCTGGGCCAAAAATAGCCAGCTCTCAGTATTTTGTATGCAGTGGTTCTCCAATAGTGATGTCCTCCACACACACTACTATGCATATCAAAGATAACTTTCTTGGAATCATATGGGTCAATACATATCAGCAAAACTCGTGTAGGATCTTTCCAATAAAAACAACTATCTTTAATGCAGAATTTAACAGTTTTCAGCTTCAAAGATCTTACTTTGCTTTTATCATAATTTGGAGGAGGTTTAAAATGCTGCAGAAAATAGATGATTTCTTTAGACCAGTTACATTCACAAAGCTTTACATCCACTACCATGTTGTCTATAGGTTCAAAAATCTGTCATCCATGAAATTCACGCCCAAAACTTTACAATTTTCTTCAGCTAGTAGTTTGGCTAATCCTTGACCTTTGATTAGTTTAGTAGGTTTTATCTCTAAATCAAACTCAAGAACTTTAGTCACCCACTTGCTTCTTTTTCCATCAATATCAAGTTGAACTAATACTTCTCTAACAACAGATGAAGGTACATAAGCAATAACTTGAGCATGCAAAATATAAACTCTAAAAGCTTTAAGAGCTTTCACTAATGCATATGCATGTTTTTCCAACATTTCATACTTCGATTTTGCATCTCTAAGTGCTCTGCTGAAAAATGTTATGGCAGCTTCCTTATTTTCTAAATCTTTTTGTAACAAAACAACAGTAATAGTATCTTGTGAGGCAAATGAGAAGATCAAGAAAGGCTTTGAGTATTCAGGGCTTACCAGCTGAGGTGCTTCAATGATAGCTTTTTTTATCAGCTCAAATGAATTTCTGGATTCAATGGCCCACTTAACTTCTTTGTCCTTCGTCAACATGCAAGTGATATGCTTCACCACTTCAATAAAATTTGGAATGAACCTTCTTAAGAATTTGATCTTACCAAGGAAAGATTGAACCTATTTCTTGGATCTTGGAAGTGTTAAATATTGAATTGCAATCACTCTCTTAGGATCAAATTTCACTCCATATTTAGAAATTATGTGACCCAACATCTTACCTTCTTTGAGAGAAAAATGAGACTTCTTTGGATTTAATGATATACCATATTTTATGCATTTAACAAATACTTGTCTCAAGTGTTGAAGGTGTTCTTGATCTGAAGTTGAATAAACAATAATATCATTTAAATAGATGACCAAGAATTTGTCCTTTTCTCCAATGAATGCAAAGTCCATAGCACGCTGAAAAGTAGCTCTGGCATTCATAAGCCCAAATGGCATCTTTGCATACATGAATGTTCCCCAAGGAGTAGTGAATTCTTTCTTCTCTCGATCTTCCGGCCAAATTGAAACTTGTTTGTACCTGGAGAATCCATCTAACATGGAAATTATGTCTGAACCAGTTACCTTTTGAAGAATATGCTCCATCTTTGGCAAAGGATAATTATCTTTCTTGGAGCACTTGTGTTACACAGCAATTTGTCACCGTCCCTACAATCCCCATCCCGCACATTGGAGGGCTCATTCCGTGACCTGTGAGCAGAGTTAAGGCTTTAAAATACTTTCATTGCATCCCTCTGAAGATGAGCTTTAATTTCCCTAAAGACATCTCCCTGCAAAAAACCCTAAAAATAGCTCTTTTTCCATTGGCGCGGTTCCGTAGTTCAGCCCTCGCGCCAAGAGGGAAATCCTCCAAAGAGGGCGCGCCAATTGGCGCTCTGTCATAGAGCCATACCCGCGCCAACCATATTAAGAGCTGTTTTTTAAAAATAAAAGGCGGAAGTTTCATCCTAACAAATTACTGGGCTGATTTCTATCTTGAGTTGGGAGGTTTGGCTACGGATTTCCATGGAGAGGAAGTGGTTTTCCACCTCTCATGGAAGCTTCCTTGATGATAGGGCCAATCCCATAATTATAGGGATCCCAACTCCCCTTCCTTCTTCTATAAAATCTTGCCCATTTCCATTTGCAAGCTAGTTCCAAAGAGTGGCAGAATTTCTAAGTTCCCAAGAGCTTTCATGCTGCAAAAGCCTTCTTGATTCCCTAAGGCCAAATCCAAGCAAGGAGACTATTGCCAAGTATCCGGAGAGAGAGGCTTGTCCCATCCCTAACAGGCTTTTCGAGACATGTTGTGCTGACGACCCGCTAAAGGAGAATGTTGCGTCGAATCTATGGTTGTATTCTTCTTTTGACTCTTTAATGATAAGCGACTATCGGTTATGGTTCCACTCTTGTTCTTGATCATGTTCATGAGTTATATCCTCTTCGACTGATATATAGTTGTATGTACTAGATTTTATGCTTGCGTTTGTGTTGTTTCTTGCATGTGCAGGTGTCCGATCACGGAGATCGTGAGGATTGTGATCTGCCAGGGCAAAGGAACGGGAGCACCACCTCTTCTACAAACAACAGCGTTGGATTCCAGGTAAGCCTTCCTCGCAAGTCGGTTTATTTGCAATTAGGAACCTGCACTGTAGCATGTTTGATTGTTGCTAGACCCGATCTGGGCTAGTAGGGATCGCCTCTGTCCGCAGAGGGGATTTACCTCCTCAACAATTTGGCGACTCCACTGGGGACTCAGCTTGTTGTTTGATTTTTAAACTATAGACGGAGCCTGAAGCACAACCAGATAGCCTTCGAAACGCTTTTGCTCTGCATTAGCGGAGTAGATCAACGCTGCTTCAGTCGATCTCCGGTTTGGTTTACGGACTGAACAACTTGGAGTTTTGTCTTCTCTTTCCGGTTAACTTCTTGGTCTTGCTTGCTTGGTCAACTCTTTGGACTGGATTTTCCTGTTTGTTTGGCTTTGTTTTAGCCTTGTTTTCACTTGTCTGTGTCTGAGATTTCCTGTTTTTATTTTTTCCATAGTAAACTTGGCTGGCGCGCTTTTTAGTGTAACAGTCGCGCCCATTGGCGCAGGTTGCCTATGTATCACCCGCGCCATTGCCTTTTTGGCGCTAATTTCAAGCTCACAGTCGCGCCAATCCTGTGAGCTATTAGGGTTTGCTGTGTATCAAGCTTTCTGAGGCTGACTTGTGATTTTGATCTTGTTTTTTCGGCTGTTTGAGTGCACTGGAACCTAGTTTGACTGGTTGGAGCCTCCTTCCTTTGGTTGTTTGCTTATTTCTTTCGATTTTGCATACGAGCCCTAGGGCATCTAGGTGTCGTTGTGAGTCGAGCCTCCCTTGGGAGTTTTTGGTTTCCGTTCGTTCAGTCAGCTGTGGGATTGCTTCCTTGCATTCGTTTGACAGTTGTCTATCATATTGTTGCGTTTTTTGAGTGACTGATTTCATTTTCATTCGAATTTCGCTTTGCTTCATTTTGGGCCTAGATCACACGGCTCATTGGTGTCTTTGGGACTTTTCTTGGTTTTGAGAGACTTTTTGTCGATTTGAGATCTGATTGTTTGTGCCATTGAGTGAAATTTGTTTGTTTTGCTCTCTTAATATCATTTCTCGAATTGCTTCTTATTTTTTTTCGATTTGTTTAGTGCATCTAGCTATCAAACATTGAAAATATAAAAATCTCTTTTGCTTATTGGTTGATTAGTGCAAATTGAAATCTTTTCGATTTTACTAGTATTTAGTGAATTTGAAAGAAAAGTTTTTAGTTTCATTAGTTGCATTAGAGATATCATTGATTGTCTTCCGATCATTTTGTTTGTGTAAAAAACTCTCAACTCTTCTGTAGCTAGTTTTCATCGAACGAAATGATGAACTGTGGCATGTAGTTTTGCATTTAAGAGATTTTTGAGACAGCACATTCGTTAGGGCCTGAAAACTGAAACGTAATTGAAGATCAACTTTAAAATTCACTCAATTTACACTAAGGTGGCATTGAAATCTAATGAAACACATTTAAAGGTCTAGGCTAGAGATGTGTTCCGGCGTCTTTAAACCTAGTAGCTGTCGTTCGCCTTTTGGCTTTAGACAACACTAGTACGGACTTGTGCTCCCCGTACCGTCGTGTATATAAAGGGAGACCCCTCTAGGTTTCAATCCTTTATCCACAGGAAGCCGAGTCTGCCGCCCTATACCCGTGATACACTGGACACAGCATTCGGGGAGATTGCCTGCACGTACGGAAAGTCCTTGGTTGATTTCTCTTTTATTATTAAAACCAATGTGTATATTGCAGTTCACGGTTATTTGGTACACCCTTCTGCCTAGTATTCCTGAGCAGTCATTTGATCTTTTATGACTCCCTAAATTTGAAAGGATCGCCAAGCGCTTGTCCTTTCACGCTTGTGTCAAATCTGAAAGAGATAGAGTCACTTTTTTTGATCGTTTCTCGACTCTTAAAACATGAAACGGTGAAGTTTCTTATTTTTCAATGTGGTAAAAATTAATCACCCACGATTACACGCCTTGTTAGGCTTTGCTTGTTGACCGTTTGATCGTGTGTCTTTACTCTTTTTCAGCCCGTGTGTGGTTTTGAGTTTTGATGGCAACTTTTTCAGAGTTTACCAACCAAGGAATCCCCTCATAAGGGAATCCTGGTCATTTTCCTCCTTTTGGGAATGTTGGTGCTCCTTACATGGCAACATTGTCCCTTCCTGGGTTAACTGTTGGGTTGCCTGTTTGGTTGTTTTCAACCTCTGTGGTCCCAAATATCTCCACTACCGTTCAATTAGTTCCTCCACCTGAACAACATCATGTTGATTCCAAGGTGGACCTCTCCCCTTCTTCGCCTGTTTCTGTGTCCTCCTCTTCTACTTCGCCTGTTTCTGCGTCCTCCTCTTCTACTTCGCTTGGTGACAGCCTGGATTCGAGTAACCAGGTGGCTAAGAAAAAGAAGAAGAAGACAAAGAAGAAGAAGTCCGATAAAAGAGAGGCTAAAGCTGCCACTACTGTTTCTGAAATATCTCATCTTGATGTACCTCCCAACCCTCCACGGAAAGTCAAGTTCCCCTACATGTTGTGCACGGGAGACCATCTTCTTCGAGACTGCCCTGGCATTCCCAAGGTGCTTGAAGCATGGTCCAACGGCCATCCGCCGTTGCCTTTGGCTTCCGGGAGTCAGGTTGGGGGCATGTCTTCAGCTGCTGCTGGTAAGGCTCCTAAGAAGCAGGGTAAGATTACCAATCCCTGTAAGTTGTGTGAAGGGCACCATGCCTTTCACCTTTGTCCGTATATGGATGAAGCCAAGAGAGTTTTGGACAACTCAGCTGTTTTTGCGCCGTGCCTTCCGACTGGTTACAATCGGCTTTCTTTGAGTCCTCCACCAGCTGATCCTATGATTGGTCAAG
The DNA here is from genome assembly GCA_034641835.2 of Pinus albicaulis. Classification (NCBI taxonomy): domain Eukaryota; kingdom Viridiplantae; phylum Streptophyta; class Pinopsida; order Pinales; family Pinaceae; genus Pinus; species Pinus albicaulis. The sequence continues at coordinate 910,340,409 of CM076579.1, read as the reverse complement.
AGTCATCCTTGGTCGATCCCGCTCCCCCGAAAATTCAAATTCATGAATCTGTTCCCGACCAACCATTGGTTGTGGGATCGGTTGAGCTGGCTCCGTCCGCGGTACACCAGGTCTTTTCTATCAAGAGTGGATCTCACATCCCTCATGTCCTTCTGGTTTCTTCAGATTCTTCAGACTTGGAGAAAGATTATCTTGTCCCTATACCTCAAGAAGCAGCTCCTCCACCTCCTGTGATGGAGGTTCTGGAAGATGCTCCTCCCGCCTTCGAGATGGAGGTCATGGAGGAGGCTCCTTCTTCCATAACATCAAGGGAAGACCTTCTCTGTTCGATGGTAGCCCCTCCGAGTAGTTTGGTCGCCTCCTTTGATTGGAGTCAATTCGCAGGATTTCGCCTTCCGTCTTATGTGCCTTTCGAGATCACAATACAGGCTCTTGGTCTGGTTGTACCCAGCACCATTATAGACGAAGGCGCCTCTGTTAGTATTCTATCCTCAACTACCTGGAAAGCTCTCGGTTCGCCGCCGCTTGCACCCGTTACGCAGAATCTGTTGTCATTCAATAGAAGAACGAGTCAACCATTGGGGATCCTTCCAAAATTACCTATTACTTTGGGAGGTAAAACTGTCCATATGGACGTGATGGTCGTTCCAGGCCCCTTGGATTTTAATCTACTCCTGGGGCGCGATTACACCTATGCCATGGGAGCGCTCGTCTCCTCCCTTTTTCGTGTGGCCTGTTTTTCGCATGAAGGACGGATCGTGACCATTGGTCAGCTTTCGTTCTTTGGTCTTAATGTGGCAACTGGTCCGCCATCACCCCCTCCTGGTTTTTATCCACCTGTTGTATCTGCTCCACCGCAGGTCAACTATGTGTCTACCTTCCTGTGCCCGCACTCAGTGATGACGCCGTCGTGCATAGTGTACTGGGGGCATTGGGTCCTGATTTCCAAGATGTCGTTCTCCCACCTGGTAGGGGACTCCTGGAAGCCATGACTTCTTGTTCATCATGACGAGTAGTCTGTTGGATCATGGTTCGTGCCTTGCGTCAAGCTCCTTAAAAAATGAAATCAAGTCTGTCGGAGCATAGTTCCTCCACTTGTGTCAAGCTCCTAAAACAATGAAACAAGCTGTACGAGGATAGTTCTTTTAAGTGTGTCAACCTCGTTAAAATAATGAAACACGAGCTTGTTCAATTCAAGTTTTGTTAACATTAGATCAAATCTCTTGTGTTGAAACTTCACTCCATTTCCAATGGACTGAAGCTTGGGGGACATGTTCCTCGATTTGAGACACCATGCTGGGGGGCATGCCCGTTTTCCTCACTTTCAAGCATAGTTTGCATATGTGTGTCCATGTGTGCTTTTAAGCTTGCGTAAAAATGAAATGTGTGATTAGATACATTGTGTGAGTACATTTCGCATTGGGTCGTTTGTTATGTAACTGATACATTAGATTACATTTGTATTAGATATTTGCATGACATATAAAAAACATCACATGAAAGAGAAAGATCCATCCAGAAATAGATATGTATATATATATTGAAATGTTTACATAGTGTGCATCACATTAAATCAAAAAATATATATGTTCGTCTTAATACATCCGGAGACAACACGTCTCTCAAAAAAATGCATGATAAAAGTCCTAGGAGTCTAATCCGCATGGTGCTCATGATAACAAGTAACTGCACGCACTAAGCGTCTCAGAATTCGGTGGAGGCGACTGGGCACTCCCACCGTGTGTCTCTGGTACGCCATCGGTACATCCGCCAGTCGGGCGTAGTCTGGGATCCCTCGGGCGATGCCCTCGAGATTCTGGATATTAACTCCCCCCCCCCCCTCTGCACCCTCTGCTTGAGGATCAGGTGCGGGAAGAGTCCTCCGTGCGATAGGAGACATACCGGCTGGTCTCTCTGAACCCACGTCTGCATGCATATAAAATGTGTCAGGAAGAACATGTATTAACAAAAAATCATAAAATATAAAATAAAAAAGAGAAGGGGTCATACCCAACTCCTCGTCCTAATCATCTCCCTCCGGCAGTGGGAGATCTGGATCACTAGTGAAATCGGTACCGGCATATGGCTAGTCTTCCACTACGATCAATTAACGCCGCAACCACCCAAAAAACTCCGGCTTCCAGGACATCTGTTGGCCCCCTCCAGCTCTGGGCATCAATGCTGCCCAGCAAGCCATTCTTGGCTTTGGTGGAATAGGCTCAGCTACTATGGCCCCTTGGCCCTGGAATATTGGTAATCGTTCCAGGATGAACGATACCAGGATGGAACCATAGCCGAACTGTTTCAGCTTGGCTTGTTTGCATTTGGTCAGTTGCCTCTTTATGTTTATCGTCACTGTTGTGGCCCAGTCGAACAATAGAGGAGTCATACACTCTGAGGCCAACAAAATTTGGGCCTTTATGGCCTCGTGCGGTGCCTGTGACCTTGCAGCCCGCGTGATGGTATGTAGCATCACTCTCAGTGCCAGATCAGGAATGGTATGGATGTCCACCTTTCCACTTCCGGATCCCAGTTGTGCCCCTCGGCATACTCGTGCCATCACTTGCTCCATTTTCTCACCAGATGGTCTGCTCCCGGTCAATATGGGCACCGGACCTCTGCGCGATAATCCGGTTATGAAGTACACATCAGCAACCTCCAGTTCTAACACTTGGTCTCGCAGTTTGAATACTTGTTCATCTGCGTCCCACATATTGATCAAGTACTGTAGAAGCTCGGGCTGAGCTTGTAAACAAGGTGTTAGGAAGAACTTTTTTAGCCCACAGTTCCTGAGGGCGTTCATGCAAACTTAATTTTCCATGGCTTGTTCATCCTCTTCACCGTGCTCCCGTTCTTTCCACTCAATCACCATTTTGTTCGGTTCACTGCATCAACATGGTCAAAACCCTTAATTAGATCTCTGATGAGCTTCAAATTTCATTCAAATTGATTAAAATCTCGAATTTTTAGGCGGAAATTGAGGTTCTGCCGTTGGCGCGAGCCCTTTGCATATAAAAGCCCATTGGCGCGGGTCCGTGCCCGATACCCGCGCCAATGAGCGGAGCCTTAAAAATTTAAAAAGTGGCCTCAGAAGTCTAATGCATGATGGAAAACTATTAAAAAACGGATTGAAATGGAGTGCAAAGAAGCGCCTCTTACCTGGAACTGGCGGAACTCTGAATGGTAGCCCGGATCGGTCGTAATCACTGTTAGAAGTTTGCACACCAAACTGGACCACTGCTGCTCTTCGGTGAGGTAAATAGTAAAAAGTAATTCTATTTTTACCATTTTACATATTTATAACTTTTTTTACTCAAAATAGGTTTTGAAAGTTATTTTTCTGAATATTTTAATGTATTTGTGTCAAAAATGGGTTTTACACTTGCCTTTTTGTGCATCAACAGGTCTTTCACGCAACGGAAACGGTGAAACGAGTTGTATTTTATACTTTTTTGGACTCAGTAAATACACGAAAAAGTCACTCTGGAGTCATCTTTCAGCTCTTTTCTGACTCTCTAAACATGAAAATATTTCCGAGGCCCTTGTCATTTCGATCTCGTTAAAGTGGACACAAATCGACATCTACCCAATATACGTTTACCCCTTTTTCGGGCTGGGATGGATTATTTACGAAAAAGGAATACCCTAGCCTATCGCAACTAGGAGGTTTTCTCGGATATTGTTTTCTACCTTTTCGGGTCCAAGGAACTATCTACGAAAAGGGACCGCTTGAGTTTACTTTTCTGCTGTCTTTTCAAACTCTCTAAATATGAAAAGACGCCGAGTTCTTCCTTTTTCAGACTCGTTAAACCCTGATGACATCAGATTCAGTCAAAATGACGTTTTTCGAGTCGCTCCTTCCTAGGGCTCGTTAAATGTACTAGGATGGATTCACCCGAAGGGCGGACTTATATTACAAGCATATGCTATCCCCTTCAAGCTTGTTATCAAAAATATTTGGGGTACTTGCCAGAAATGGTGGGGGAAAATGGAACCAGCATCGTTGTCATGTCAGCAGTATGTCGCTCTTGAACATGGCACTTGTCTGCATTCGTGTCGGGTTGGGGACATCTCATCTCGTTCTCCACTTTGCCTCCATGGGTTTGGATAATCCCTTTTAACCTCTCATCTGCTCATTTCCTCGTCACCATGACCTCTGATCCGTTGATGTCAAATACTGCCAAGTCCACTGTTGTGCCATTTACATGTTCAAGAGAAGTTGACCTCTGCAAGTATCAACCTTCCTCTGATTCTCATATGATCCTGATTCACAAAAACATTATGTTCCTCTGTCTCATGTCGATGATGTGGGAAACGTTATGGCCCACCTTCGATCAAGGTCACTTCCTGTCGACTTCAGCTCATTATCCAGGAAGATGGTCTAGAGACTCTTTCATGGTACCTTGGAGCCTGCATGCCTCAATGGCAGGTTCGTCGCATTCGACGTGAGGTTTTCATCATTGGCCTCCGATCGAGTGATTCTACGGGTGTTCAACACCAGCTCATTGATTCACACACCGTAGATTGTACCTATAGTACCTTGAGGGCCATTGTCATTATTGGTGGTTCCTCTCGCGTCTGTTAACAACTTTCATCATTGGCTGGTAATCAGACGATGTTCATGCATATTCGACTTCAGCTCACATATTCGCATGCTTGAACTTGTACTTTGTTCGGGTCGAGATGGAGCGCAAGACCCTGGATTGTGTCTGTTGTAATCCGGGCTGCGACATTGTGGATTATTATGATTATTTACATGACTCATTGATTGGATGGCTGCGATCATACCTGAGTCTATTTATCGATCTTCATTGGATGGCTACGTCCATGCCTTGGATCTAGATTATTGTACACTCTGTTATGGATGGCTGCGCCCATACCACGCATATATATCATGTATCTGAGACATCAGTTGTACTTCGCTCCGCAGGTTTTCCGATGGCAGTGTTTTCGGTCGGCATGTTCTCGTAAAGCATTTCACCCCTCTCTCTCTTTCGGGCCTCATGCTTTAGGGGGCATATGTTACACATCAATTTGTCACCGTCCCTACAATCCCCATCCCGCACATTGGAGGGCTCATTCCGTGACCTGTGGGCAGAGTTAAGGCTTGAAAATACTTTCATTGCATCCCTCTGAAGATGAGCTTTAATTGCCCTAAAGACATCTCCCTGCAAAAAACCCTAAAAATATCTCTTTTTTCATTGGCGCGGTTCCATAGTTCAGCCCTCGCGCCAAGAGGGAAATCCTCCAAAGAGGGCGCGCCAATTGGCGCTCTGTCATAGAGCCGTACCCGCGCCAACCATATTAAGAGGTGTTTTTAAAAAAATAAAAGGCGGAAGTTTCATCCTAACAAATTACTGGGCTGATTTCTATCTTGAGTTGGGAGGTTTGGCTACGGATTTCCATGGAGAGGAAGTGGTTTGCCACCTCTCATGGAAGCTTCCTTGATGATAGGGCCAATCCCATAATTATAGGGATCCCAATTCCCCTTCCTCCTTCTATAAAATCTTTCCCATTTCCATTTGCAAGCTAGTTCCAAAGAGTGGCAGAATTTCTAATTTCCCAAGAGCTTTCATGCTGCAAAAGCCTTCTTGATCCCTAAGGCAAAATCCAAGCAAGGAGACTATTGCCAAGTATCCGGAGAGAGAGGCTTGTCCCATCCCTAACACGCTTTATCGAGACATGTTGTGCTGACGACCCGCTAAAGGAGAGCGTTGCGTCGAAGCTATGGTTGTATTCTTCTTTTGACTCTTTAATGATAAGCGACTATCGGTTATGGCTCCACTCTTGTTCTTGATCATGTTCATGAGTTATGTCCTCTTTGACTGATATATAGTTGTATGTACTGGATTTTATGCTTGCGTTTGTGTTGTTTCTTGCATGTGCAGGTGTCCGATCACGGAGATCGTGAGGGTTGTGATCTGCCAGGGCGAAGGGACGGGAGCACCACCTCTTCTACAAACGACAATGTCGGATTCCAGGTAAGCCTTCCTCACAAGTTGGTTTATTTACAATTAGGAACTTGCACTGTAGCGTGTTTGATTGTTGCTAGACCCGATTTGGGCTAGTAGGGATCGCCTCTGTCCGCAGAGGGGATTTACCTCCTCAACAACTTGTTAAGATTTTTGAAATCTACACATAGTCTGACTTCACCACTCTTCTTCCTTACTCGAACTAGATTAGCAACCCAATCCAAGTATCTCAATGGAATGATGATTTTGGCATCCAAAAGTTTCTTAAATTCCTTCTCCATCATTGGTAACAATAATGGATTGATTTGCCTTAATTTTTGCCTGAGTGGCTTAGTACCATTTTCAATGGTATCCTATGCTCAATGATAGTTGTATCATATGTCTTAAGATCTTCATATCTCCAGGAAAAAACATCAACAAATTCACAAAATAGCTTGTGGTATTCAACCTTCATTTCTTCTGATAAAACTTTTGACAACTTCACATACCTTGGTTCTTTTTCTGTGACCAAATTGAAATCTTCCAATTCTTCTTCTATTTTAGCCAACTGTGGTTTGACTTAGGCATCATTGTGATAAAAAATCTTCTCAAGTGGGATTAACCCCTTGGGAATGTTATTGGTAGGCAGCTGAATGATAGGTTGATCAGCAATATGTTTTTGTAGATTTTTGGTGTCTTGCAAATAAGCATCATCCTTCATGAAATATTCATCTTGATCAATGTTTAGGAAAACAAACTCCTTAGCAGCTTCAATGAATCTTCTAATCTCCTTATCATCTTCAAAAAATTTCCAATGCTTGAAATTATCAGGAATGTTAGGTCTGAACCTAACTTCCACTTCATATTTTAGCTTCATAGGTATTGGAATCTTGAATGAGTTTGCTGAAACAGAAAGTGAGTCAACTAAAATATTACTTTATCTTAGAACAAAAGAAATGTTAAAAGCCAAGAATGAGTCTTCTATAATGCTCCATACTACATTCCGGTAATCTCTGAGTCTGGGATGCTTAATTTGATAAACATTTCTGATTTGTTGAATGATAAGTTCAGCATCTCCAAAAACAGAAATTTCTGAAATATTCATGTCCTTTTCTTTTTTAAAACCAATCAGCAGAGCTTCATACTCATTCACATTGTTAGTTTCTTCAAATTCAAGTTTGAAAGAAAAAATGGAGCTCTGTTTCAAAGGATAATGAGAACTATTCCTTCACCAACTCCTTCTTTGGAACATGAGCCATCCAAGTACATTTCCCATAGCTAGGAACCTTCATGACTGATCTGTTTTTCAGCTGGTTTCAAAATCTGAAAATTTTATGCAGATAGGACAATATTATCCATGTGTAAGATGCTTGAACCAACATCAGTTGTTTTAGCATAAATTGGGTGATTAGTGGGGTATTTGTTGTCACTAATGATATATGCCAGTTGAGCTTCTCTATAAAGTCTTCTTTGTTCTCCTCCAAAAATAGGGACAGTAGCATAAGTGAGATCCATTTGCAATGTTCCTCCCAAAATTCTAATCTATGATCGAGAAAGTAACATGCCAAACCTAGGAGGGATGTCAGCTACAACAATATTCATCGCCATTCCTCTCATGGGTAACTGAAAAAGGCTTACTGCAAGGTCTTTGATGACACCAAGGCATTGAACTTTCCAGGAATTAAAGGAGTAGAGATCTTGGTATTCTCTAGTTACTTCAAGACCTAGTTCACCCATGACTACCTTGGGCATTAAATTATGTGAGGCTTTGGGGTCCATTAGGTAATTATGAAAGATATTTTCATGAATATTCAGAGATAGATAGAAAGGAGGGGTAGATTTCTTTGTCTTCTACCAATGGACCTAAAATAATAGTGGGCTTGTCATATTGAAGGTTAACAAAATCAGAAGCTACTTCGGTAGGTGGGGGTTGAAGAGATTTCATAAAGGTATTTTTGAAATCGTAATTTTTCATGAGCTCTACAAGAGGAACATGAATCTTTATCTTTTGTATTTCATTCTCAAAATTGAAAACATAGGGCAGTTTGTGAGCAATTTTTACCTCTAGTGAAGGAGTATTAACTGCTACCGGAATTTCCGGTAATTTCTGTTTTTCAACTTGTTTTTCCGTTGGAATTTTGACTGTGTCCTTATTCTTCTTAGGTTGTGCAACAAGCTATGAATTATCATCAATCTTCTTTGATATGAGATTATATCTGCTTTGATGATCAACTGCAATCATGGAATGATCAGGAACCATTTCATTATTTTGAGTATATGACATGAAATCTTCATACTCTGCATGTGTAAGATGAATCAACCCTTCTTTATCTCTCAGAAAATTGATATCAACAACCTTCTCCAACCTTTCAGCTTCCTCTTCATCTTCAAATATAGCACTCTGCAAAGGAGGTTAGACTTTTCTATCATCAACATCTCTCCTTTCTCGCTGTAAACTTTGAGGAACATTAGGTCTTCTAAATTGCTGCCTATTAGGCATATCAAATGAAACATTTATGGTAGTATTTGGCCTTGCTTCCATATAGAACTTGGACATCTCAGTAGTCAATGACTTGAACATCTTGGTCAGCTCATCTAACTTAGGATCTATGTCTGAAGTTCCTAAAGTAGAAACTTCAGCTTTTTTCTTTGTCAATCCCTCCTCTGAGTCTATTAGCTACTAACACATTAGATTCTACCTCCAGTGCATTGTCCTGCATTTGTGTTAGTGTTTTAGATATTATTTCCCTTAATAATAAACAAAAATCAGGATCAAAGGCACCAGCATAAGTGATTTTGGTTGAAGCTTTAGTATGCTTGATTTCAGTAGGTATTTTTTTATACATCTTATTGAATCTCTTAGAAAAATAAAAAACTCATTCTCCTTATTTTCTTTTTGTTGCACCAAATTCAGTGATATAGTACAAAAAATATTTCTTATCACCCCATTTCCTTAAAAATGTATCAACTAGGGTTTCAATTCAAGTTATGCTACTAGCTGTCAAGGATCTGAACCATTTTCTTACATCACCCTCAGGACTCTGAACAAAAACTCTCATCCAGACATCTTCATGCACAATATTTAGATTGTCAGTATAAGCATAAAAATCAGCAAGGTGTTCTTCAACTGTTACCGCTCCCTTGCCACTAAACTTAGGCATGTACTTGAGATAATCTCCTACAGGTAATGCATTCATAGGTTGAGGTAAAACCAAAGGGGTATACCTTGCAGCAAAAATTGCATCCATTTGGTTAGGGGGTGGGTTTGGACCTACCATGGTGTGAGTTGTTGGGATTTGTGGAACAACAATAGGTGGATTGTGAACAACAGATGATGAAGCACCAAATTGTGGTGTAGGTACTATTTGTTGGTTGGAAAACAAGGGAGGTACAAGGTTTTCTGCAAGATCAAGGGATAAATATTGCAGGATTTCTTTAGGGACATCCTTTGAGAAAACAATAGTAGAGGCAACAAACTTTCGTTTACTCTTTTTCTTAATTATATTTTCAGGGCCAGAAACTGGGATTCTCAAATGGGAATATGGGTTAGCCCTGGTTCTAGTTCTTCTAGGAGCCAAAAATTATCAATGGAGTCGTTAGGTGTAAAGCAGTCTAAAAAGATAGTTGGAACTGCACACCTCAAAACCATACTTATAACTTTGTCATTCAGCTAGGGATAAACTTCAATTCGCCTCCCCGGAAACGGCACCAAGATGTTAGCGTAAGAAGTCACTCCTTGACTGCATAAGGAGTAAGCCTTACACATCATAGTTCATTTCAAATTTTAAAGGGGTTGTCTGAGTGGTGGCATGGCTTTCTCAAAGATTTTGAATTGATTTTTTAATGTTATTTAAGGCTTCGTGCATTTGGCAAGTTGTGGCAAGTATAAATTGTGTGGGTAAAAGGTAGTATAGGGAGCAGAGTGCACAAGGGGAAGAAGATGAATAGCTGGTACCTATTCCATGAAATATTCCTATCCTAAATCAGTCACACAACTATGATGATGACTCTTTACACAAAATCAATTTATGAAAAGACAAAAACATTCAGAAAATAGGTTACATGTATAAAGTATTCCACAAATCCTTTATGAAATCTTCACTGACATGTTCTATAACACTCATATAACTTGCAAAAAACTGAAAGCAGATAATTTACTGTTAAATCCTTTAACAACTTCTCACTCACAACTTACTAGTTGTTGTAGTTCATATTTTAGAATAAATTAACAAATAAAATATACACACCACACATTAGATGTTCCTTGAGTCACAAAATCCTCCAACATGAAGCAAAAAGGTTTTTTATTATATTCAGTCTTCAGGTAGACCAACATCCAACCTGGAAATAACATTTACAAGTGGTATATATAGCAAGAGAGGAACCAAATCCATCTCTTCTAAAAGAAGGAAACATTAATTATAACATAACATATGTGTCAAAACACATTACAGCCTTATCTCATCGAAATCTAACAGAAAGGACAGATGGAGAAAGAAGAAGAGAAGAATTATGGGTTGGAATTTTGAGTGTGCTGTCATGTTGCCCCTTTTTCTATTGATTTATCTGCTTGTGTATTGGGTATTTTATAACCACGTAGCTTCATTTAATAAGACCTCCAACCACCTCTTACCATCACTTGTATTATCCATTTGGTTATGGGTTCTTATCCATAACTAACTGGCTCGGAAAAATTTGTTGACAAGTGTCAAAATTCAATTAAAACATGTGCTACCGGAAATTTCGATAAAAGTCTGTAACTGCGCAAAATATGGAATGCTACCAAAAATTCTAGTAGCGCCCTGTTTCTTTTTAAAAAATACACAAAAAATGCTGAAAATTCTGTGTAGACTTGTATTCCATGACACCTGAGTTGTTGTTCAAAATTGTTAACTGATAAGCAAAAAGGAATTAGTACCAAAAACCTTTTTACCTTCCCTCTATATGTGCTGCAGCTTTAGCCAGTTTATCTAAGTTAGTTTTGCTGTCAGCAGCTGATGATCTGGATCTAGTTGCTCTTGTAGTTGTTTCCTTGACAAGGGCTTTGTCCTCCTTATAACCCTTCTGTGTTTTTCTTCTTTTTGAGGGCTTTGAGTGTTGTTCTGAAGGGATTATGTTCTTGTTTTTCTTCAAGGATTTTTCTGTTTTCGAACCTTAATACCTTAATATTTACCTTCAATGTCAATAACCTTTGTCATTAGGCTTGGATTATGTAGAGCCTTGGACTGAAGCCTAAACTTATTGTTGTCTCTTGTATGCCTCTTTCTGGTTTTAGCAATAGGTTTAGCTTCTTCCTTCTTCTTCTTGTTATTGATGTCATATCCAACATCCTTAAAAATTTCTTCATCTGATGGTGTAAGCTGATATTATTTCTGCAACTTCTGCTGAACATGTGCTTTTGGAATTTCTTGTAGCACCTGTGCTTTTGATTTATCTATTGTTGTAGACCTTCCTCTTCTGGCTCTAGTGTAGACATTAGGAAATGGAGGAATAGGAGGTACTATTTTCATGGACTTGGGGTTTTCTTGTTGAGGAGCTCTCTCCATTTTCCACCTTTCTTTCAGCCTTGACTGCAGAAACCTTCTCTTTTTTGCTCTTGACCTTCTTATGAATGTTTTATTTTTGGGCCTTTCTCTTTGTTCTTCTCTTTGCAAGATGAGGATTTTGTTGTGGAGCTGGAGGTGTAGGTGCAGGTTGGCCCGCCCTGTGGAATAAAAAGTGGTCCCAAGTCAGTTTTATCTTTCGCAACTCTTATTCAACTAGAACTTTGATCAAATCTTGATGGTACAATGATCTAGGTGGTTCCAGAGACACACACAGGACAAAGTGGGCTTATGGAAGCTCAAAAATCAAGTTTTTGGATTTCTCTCGAACCAGGTTCAGTTTGTAGATCTTATCGTTCTTATTCCAATGGCGCAGATGACACTAAATTTCGAGTCCGTATGGAGAAGTTAGGAGCGGTCAAAGTTTTGGGTTGAATTGGTGATTGGGCAGGCTTAAAGGAGGCGCAATTTCACCGAAATCCGACCACCGGATTTCGACCAGCTCTGGCCAGATTCCAGGAAAAATTGTGGGATAGTTAAAATGTCTTCTAATGCCCAAAATCTGATTTTTAAAAAATGAACAGTTTGTTTTTATTAAAAAAAACAAAAGAAAATAATAAAATGAGGGGAAGGTCGTGACCCCCGCCCCCCAACCAACTCATAATTATTTTTTTTTGTTATGGTTCGATGGGTCATGACCCTCGCCAGACCCACGGCCGCAACCATCAGAGTATATGCCACAGCCAAAGCCGGTGGGAGTCGAACTCACCACAGGTAAGTACGTCGATCCGCCTACACGGTGGCTCCACACATTACATCAACTGTAAGCTTCCCTTACCAGCCGCCCAAATAACCTGCGGGCCCAACATATATCATGGCCACATATATATGATATGGGTGGTGGGGGCAGTGAACCCATCGCCAACCCCACTAATGTTGCCACATGTCCATTTAGCCGATGAAAAAAGTGGGGCGGGTTGCCCAATGTGGGCCCGACCCCCCACTTGCATTCAAAAATATATTTGGGGTTTTAAATAAAGGCGTATTGCAGTTAGATTTGGATTTTTATGGAGGGGGCAGGGCTTGACCACCCGACACCCTCCCTCATATTGTGGATCCAAACCAACTTTCCTAACCAGTTACTTTGAAAATTTTGCCACTTGTATATTATTTAAACCAGTCTTTTTACAAGTGCATCCAGGTCAAACCATAGCAGGATCGTGCACAGATTTCGAGATTTATTATTTTTTTATTGCAGGTGATGTGGAACCATGAGCCCAGAAAGAGGCAGGCGAAACCATGATTGAGCCCAACTTTCAGGAGGGCGAATTTTTTTCCAGTGTCCAAATGAGACAAAATTTATGTCGATTTTTCAATATTCGATGTCAGGAATCTGATGGCATATTCCGAGTTTCTATTTGACCATTCCATTTTTTGGCCACTTTTCAAAGTGGAGTTGCAGGTGTCAGCATTCAACAAGTGAGCAGTCAATTTCACACCTTTCGACGCTATGATTGTGATGGTGATTTCAGATCCAGCAGCAGAGCAGCTCATTCTTCAGTCATCTTCAGCGTGAGGTATATGATGAATTGATTTCATGTACTTCTTTGTATTTTTGTCTCTGAGATGCATTGTGTTATATAGATCCATGTTGATGTTTGATGTGGGATCTTTTTTTGTTCTTGATGTGAGATGTACTTTCTGTCATGGATATGTATTATGTTTGAGATCCCTTTGAAGCCATGTTAGCGGGATACTCATTGTCGCATGTATGTTGTTTGAGATCCCTTTGTTTACCATGTTGGCAGGATACTCATTGTCACATGTATGTTTGATTGAGTTCCCTTTGTTTTCATGTTGGCGGGATACTCATAGTCATTATGTGTGAGTTATTATCATGCTGATAGGAGTCCTTGTTGTGAGTGAGAGTTACGGTAGCGGAACATCTCATGGAGAGATCCAACCACTCCCGCGTGAGGGAATTTTCCTTGCATGAAAAAGAAAACACCATCCATGTACATCTTCACTCTTTACAACACTTAATGCAACAGCCTACACCATCTTGACACCGAGACCTAGAGATGTAGTCCCTCTTGGATGAACTTCGTTATCAATGTCTTATGTTGTTCATGGTTGTTATGTTCCTCTTATTTACAGCATGCAATTGTTTATTTATGTTCCTTAATGCTTTAATTAAATGAAATATTAACACATCAGCTGAAGTAAAGGTCTTGGTTAAGGGTATCAGGAATTTACCTAGATCAAGTGGTATCAGAGCGGTCTTCTTGCTGATTTGGATTGCAGGCGTGAACATTGAACGTTCGCTGAGTTGAGTAATGGAGGATGTCAAGGACATGTACGAGACCATGCTCAGGGTGTTTGAGAAAGTAGACATGTTGTACGAAGCTTATGAAAAACAAGCAGTTGATAACGCTAAATTGAAGACACTCGTACAGGAAGAGAAGGAGGAAAAACATCGATTGCAGCTTCAGTTGCAAGCCATGACATAGGCATTGGAAGAATTGAAGCGCAATAATGAAAGTCTTCAAGAAGATCATGATGCATTGAAGGCACTCCTACAGGAAGAGAAGGAGGAGAAGCAACGATTACAGCTTCAGCTACAAGCTACGACAGAGGCCTTGGAGGAAGTGAAGCACAACGAAGGCTTAAAGAAGCCTTCTTCACCCGTGTCAAAATCGACAGCTGAGGTAAACAGTGTTGATTTCTCTTCGGTTTCATCTTCACTTGATATCATTTATGTTGGAAGTGTGGAGATCCCTTTTATAGTAACCAGCATGAGACTCCTCACTAAGATGGCATACAAAGGAGGAGTACTTGGCATTCATAGCCAAGGCATAACCCAACCATTGGAGGTTGTGCAGAGACCTCGCTATGCAGGTTTGGGATACACTGAAGGAGGATGTTCGAAGGACATCAAAGGCAAACATACACTGTTAAACTCACCAGGGAAGAGGATTGATGGGAACACTCTACCATCATCCCATGGAAGTGCATGTTGTAGTGAAAGAGCTGAGGCAAGCTCTCATCACCATGATCGCACCAGAGACCACTAGAGAAGATATACAAAATCTCATTTCCAAAGTGCATTTTGATTATGAGAATGTTGATAACCACGGTCATAAATCGTGGCATCGCAAAACATGTCATTTTGGTGGTTTACATAACCATGTGTTTTCTAAGTGTTGGAAAAGGATGGCAGCACAAAGGAGGATGAGACATGGAAAGCCTTTTCCACAACAAGAAAAATAAGTTGGTTAAGAAGGTTTGGAGGAAGAAGAACTTTTGCGGCCATTGCAACCAAAGTGGCAATCAAAGAGCCATGTGTTGGAGGCTCCATCTAGAGCAGTGCCTTAAATACAAAGCGCCCGTGCATGAACCAGTCGAAAGCGCTGATCGACAAGCAAATCTCCCCCAGGGGGATGACCCATTCACTTTGATAAGTGAGAGATGTTTTTTCTAAAAAAAAATTCTAGAGGTGTTAGCTTGGAATGGCCTTATTTTGTAAATCATTTGTTGCATGTTACACTGTAAAAGTGATGATGTGTTTTTCCGTCACTTGTTTAAGCAACACTGATATTTTGGCCTTGTTTTGTAAGTCATGTGATGCATTTATTTCATGTAAAAGTTATGAGGTGTTTCCATCACTTTGAAATGTGACAATGATGTCTTGTCTTGTAATGATAACTGGGGTGTGCTTTCCATTTGATGTAAAATTGACCATCAAGTACATGTTATAAAATCGTGGCAAGTATGGGATTTTTTTTGGGTCATGGTTGGTCAATTTGAGCATGAATTTGCAGGAGATTGTGCTACAAATTTGAAGGGTGCAGGTGTTGTTTCATCGCTTGAGGCTCCGAAGAACAAAGGTGAAGGAGAAGGAAGGGTGACTATTCAGGACACTCGTGGTGCAGACATAGTACACAACAATTGCAGATTCTTGTTGATGCTTTTGGAGGACCAAAATCTCCTCAGTGGGGAGGATTGATCTAGGTGGATCTAGAGACACACACAGGACAAAGTGCGCTTATGGAAGCTCAAAAATCAAAGTGTTCAGATTGCTCCTGAACCAGGTTTAGGTTGTATATCTTATCATTCTAATTCCAGTGGCGTAGACAACACTCAATTCCGAGTCCATATGGAGAAGTTAGGAGTGGTCAAATTTTTGGGTTGACTTGGTGACTAGGCAGGCTTAAAGGAGGCGCAATTTTGCCGAAATTCGGCCAGCTCTAGCCCGATTCCAAGAAAAATTTTGGGACTGTTAAAATGTCCTCTAATGCCCAAAATCTGATTTTTAAAAAATGCACTATTTGTTTTTATTTAAAAAACAAAAAAAAATTAATAAAATGAGGGGCAGGTCGTGACCCCCGCCCCCCAACCAACTTATAACAAAAAAAATTGTTATGGTCTGATGGGTCGTGACCCTCGCCGGACCCACGATCGCAACCACCGAAGTATATGCCAAAACCGAAGCTGGTGGGAGTCGAACCCACCACCAGCGGGTCCGTCGGTCTGCCCACGCGGTGACTCCACACATTACAACAACCGTAAGCTTCCCTTACCAGCCACACACATAACCCGCGGGCCCAACATATATCACGGCCACATATATATGATATGGGTGGCGGGGGTGGTGAACCCACCGCCAACCCCACTAATGTTGACACATGTCCATTCGGATGATGGAAAAAGCGGGGCGAGCCGCCCAATGCCGACCCAACCCCCCACTTGCATTCAAAAATATATGTGGGGTTTTAAACAAAGGCGTGGTGCAGTTATATTCATATTTTTATGGAGGGGGTGGGGTTTGACCACCCGACCCCCTCCCTCATATTGTGGATCCAAACCAACTCGCCCAACTGGTTACTTTGAAAATTCCGCCACTTGTATATTATTCAAACCAGTATTTTTACAAATGCGCTCAGGCCAGACCAGAGCAGGAGCGCGCATGAATTTCAAGATTTATAATTTTTTTATTGCGGGTGATGTGGAACCATGAGCCCAGAAAGAGGTAGGCATAACCATGATTGACCCCAACTTTCAAGAGGGCGAATTTTTTTCTAGTGTCCAAATGGGACAAAATTTATGTTGATTTTGCACTATTTGACGTCATGAATCTGATGGTGTATTCAGATTTTCTATTTGACCATTCCATTTTTTGGCCACTTTTCAAAGTGGAGTTGCAGGTGTCAGCATTCTACAAGTGAGCAGTCGATTTCACACCTTTCAATGCTCAGATCCAGCAGCAGATGATCTCATTCTTCAGTCATATTCAACGTGAGGTATACGATGAATTGATTTCATGTACTTATTTGTCTTTTTGTCTTTGAGATGCATTGTGTTGCACATATCCCTGTTGATGTTTGATGTGGGATCTTGTTTTGTTCTTGATGTGAGATGTACTTTCTGTCATGGATATGTATTATATTTGAGATCCCTTTGATGCCATGTTGGCGGGATACTCATTATCGCATGTATGTTGTTTGAGATTCCTTTGTTCACCATGTTGGTGGGATACTCATTGTCACATGTATGTTTGATTGAGATCCCATTTTTGCCATGCTGGCGGGATACTCATAATTATTATGTGTGAGTTATTGTCATGCTGATAGGAGTCCTTATTGTGAGTGAGAGTTATGGTAGCGGAACATCTCGTGGAGAGATCCAACCACTCCTGCGTGAGGGCATTTTCCTTTCACGACAAAGAAAACACCATCCAGGTACATCTTCACTCTTTACAGCACTTAATGTAGTTGCCTACACCATCTTGAAACTGAGGCCCGGAGACGTAGTCCCTCTTGGACGAACTCTGTTATCAATGTCTTATGTTGTTCATGCTTGTTATGTTCCTCTTCTTTGCATCATGCAGTTGTTCATTTATGTTCATTAATGTTTTAATTAAATGCAATACTAACACATTAGCCGAAGTAAAGGTCTTGGTTAAGGGTATTAGGATTTTACCTGGATCTTACAAGCTATATTTAGAAACATCAATATGGGTCTGAACCCTTGCTGACATCTTGGTCAGGATTTTCAACAAGAAAAATGGCAGATTTAATGTCTTCCTGCAATATGAAAAAGAAACTTCATGTGATAGAGGAATACCACTGTATACCTCCTTTCACAAGTGAGGTATATCTTGATAAACTTGATAGCTTATGCCTAATCATTCTTAAGGCAGCTACTTGGAATGCCTTTTTCCCAATTTGGATCTCTGTGAGCATCTTTAAGGAAGCTATTTAGATCTCCTCCTGTAATGACCTGTCCTTTGAACCACCTTTCTCCTTCTTGGGGAAGGTTAAAGGCTTCAGCAATGGAGTCTTGAGAAACCTGCAAAGTAAGGCCATAAACTGTAGCTTCTTATCCATTAAAAGAGTTAGAAAACTCCTGAGAAACTCCTGAATGAGAGCTCCCTAACCTGGTACAAAGAG
The DNA here is from genome assembly GCA_034641835.2 of Pinus albicaulis. Lineage (NCBI taxonomy): Eukaryota > Viridiplantae > Streptophyta > Pinopsida > Pinales > Pinaceae > Pinus > Pinus albicaulis. The sequence continues at coordinate 910,322,466 of CM076579.1, read as the reverse complement.
GATACCACCTTGACTACATAAACAAACTTCTTACCCTCAAATTGGCATCAACCAAATATGCTCCTTGTGGCTCTATTCGATTTATCTTACCACCTGTTTTAGTCATCTTCAGAAAATAAATGACTATGCTTCCTGCAACTGATAGGTGGCAAAGTAGGAAGAGTTTTACCTTATAGGTGTGGCCTGTATTCACTCTTGAAAATATTGTCGTAAATCCAGACTTCTTCTCAAGCTATGACTCTCAGCAATTCGAATCCCAGCAACTAAAACTTTGAATGACATTCTCCTGATTTTTAGGTGGTTTTAAAATCAAATATTGGTCCATCACCCCATTCAAATCATCCTTCATCATTGAAAATATTCCTCACCATGATGTGCACCATGTGATACACCATCAACACCTTCAGTTGGCTGTGTTTTCCATATGAGAGCTCCAGATGGCTTGTAATAAGTGGGTTTATGACTAACAGTCACCTCTGTAATCTTTGTTGTTGATTGGATGAAATTTCCGACAGCACTGCTGTGCAGCCATCCAAACGGTTATGGCATGTAGTGCAATAACCACGATCTCCTTGATTCATAAAAATACGTACCTAAACATGCGTAAGCTAACTTTGGGTGCAGTCAGCCAAACGATTAATATGGCATTAATAACCACAATCTCCTTGATTCAGAAAAACACGTACCTAAACATGCGTAAGCTGACTTGGGGTTTGACAGGCAGGATGGGTTAACAGTTCAGTTCTTAACTGCTGATGACACACGTGTTCAACGTATATAACGAATTGACTTAAGATAACTGACTGTAATACGACACCTATCATGAGATCTAAAAATATTTAAAAAGGGTTTGAGGCGTATTTACACTATGGCACTTGTATTAACTAAATTGGATGCGTTTTTTTGTTTATTTTTTAAAAACAGAGTATGCTTCTAGAAATTCAGGTAGCATCGAAAATAAAAATTAAAAGATAGAAATAGGAAAGTAACAGACTGTCCGAAAAGGCTAAAAATTGGTGCTTCCGAAAATTTCGGTAGCGACTGTTTGCACTGCAATATTTCAAAGATTTTCAAAGTATGGTCATCATTTTCCAAGGAATCAATCTGCCTTTTTAGTTTGGTTGTAAGATGAAAGTGTCGCTGTCAAAGTGTAGTGGTGAGAAAATTTCGTTTCTACCTTTGTTCATTTCATTTTCCCTCTTTTACCTTTCATTTTCCCAAAAAACCCAAAGTCTAGAGTTTCATTTCTTTCGAAACTCCTTTTTAACTATTAAAATCCATATTTTATAGTTAAAAAGCAGCTCCACTCGCACCACATCAAAACCTTTATAATATCACATATTATGTGATATAACTTACAACACTTAATCATTGTGAACCCCTTCCCCTTTCATTGCAATCGACTTATCGCAGTTTTAACTTTCATTCACGTTACAATTGTCGTCTCCTACAAAACCCCAGATTGCAATATTAAAGTGAGACCTTTCCCTGCCACATTAACTCTTGTCTCATCGCACATCGCACTTCGCAAGTTTTAACATTTACCTCCCGTTTCTCATAACAAAACTTTCGATTTATGATTTTCGGGCGGCCCCACCATCAGTCTTGTCACGTCAGCCTCCGCTCATCGCACATCGCATTTCGCAAGTTTTAACATTTACCTCTCGTTTCTCATAACAAAACTTCTAATTTGTGATTTACGGGTGGCCCCACCACTAGCCCTATCACGTCACCCTCCGCTCATCACACATCGACCTTCTCAAGTTTTAACATTTACCTCTCGTTTCTCAGAACAAAACTTTCGATTTGCAATTCACGAGCGGCCCCACTATATGTCTTGTCACGTCACCCTCTGCTCATCGCACATTGAACTTCGCAAGTTTTAACATTTACCTCTCGTTTCTCATAACAAAACCCCCAATTTGAGATATGAATTTTGACCTGCGATAATATTTGACTTTGTGATTTGTGATATTGCACTTTGCAAATCGCAACCTTTATCCTGTTTCTCATAGTAACAAACTCCTGAATTCCCGATTGCGATTTGTGGGCGACCCCACCTCCTTGCCACGTCATCACCCCCCATCGCAAATCGCATTTCCTCTCGCTTGTGTCTGATGTTTAAACGTTTCGACCCCGATCTGCGATTGTGATATATGTATATAGGGTTTTCTCTTCTCGCTCATCATTTATTTAATAATCCCTCCTGCTAATAAAATGAAAATTTGTTATCTCTTTTAAACCGCCTCCATCCCTATCATGAAAAACAAGAAACCAAAGAAAAGGAACAACAACAGAGTTTCTCTGAAACAAATTTCTACCATTACTCTTAGCAACAACACGTTTCCTCAAGGCACTAGGCAACATTCAAGGAACAACCACACATCACTTTCACTGCTCTTTACACTTTTTGTGGAGTTGGTTACACCATAACGGAGGAGGAGTCTTCCTATAGACTGCCACATCATACAACCACTTCGAATTGTTAGCCTTGATGCTATTTATTTTGATTATGTCATAGCACTTTGTATTAATTTTTTTGGATAAGCCTCATCTCTTGCACGAGATGGTAATAAGTTTTAGGAACATATTTACACCTTTTGTGGGGATGGCAGTTTTATATTTTTGTATATATGTGACAAACTGCTATGAAGTAAGGGTTGGTGGTTATAGAATCTTGACTCATATGATTAGTACTCTTTTTAGTGAATGAAATAGACAGAAACTTTTGAGGACTTATTACCAATCTAGTGTGTGTGTGTTGTCAATTTCCAATTGTGTTTCCATATCTTATTATCTTCAGTTGCAGTTTGCAATTCATCATGTTGTTATGAGATTTTATCAGTCTCTAGACATGTTCATGTGTTTTATCAATTTTTGTTAGTCTCACACAGTGAGCCTTCGTGGTAAAATATATATAATAATAGTGGAAAGAGCATCACTCGCGACAGTTATCTTTTATAATATTTCAGTGAGAATATTGTAAGACTAGAAATAGCTTCCTCTTGAAGAAATATTGTTAAACTGCTTCTTGTGTTAATTTCTACCTAATTCAATAGATTTATGCTTTGCAGACCTATTGTTTCTTCTCTCATTTTACATTTTCTTCTCCTCATAGGCTACAAACTCACTCTTTGCTACCACATCATGATCCAATACTCTCATTAGTAGAACTGTGGATTTGACTAAAATCTCTTGTCAGTGAATGAGAGTTTAAACCACCTACCAATATCATAAAACAAATCATAAAATTGCCTTAGAGTTTAGGATGTGTTTGTTCAGGCGCTTGATGCAGTCCAAGTGCTGATTCCAGCACCAACATATTTTGGTGCCTCTGCCGGGAGACGAAGGCCTTGAAACGAAGTATTCGCCCGATGTCTCTTGTTTTGAATTGCTGAATGTAAATTCTTAATGGTGAATAAGAATTGATGACTTGAAGAAGACTGCAAATTAGTTCACCCAGCGACTCCACAGAAAGGAAAAGGGGTTTCAAAACCTCCAACTACAAGGAGAAATCAGAGATCATCTACTATGACCCCAGTTGTAGACCCAGAGAAGATCATTAAAGATGCAAAAGGAAAATAGAGATCAGTTGAGGCCACATCTCAGTCAGTGAAGAAGGTACACAAAAAATACATTCCAAAGCAAAAGGTACCCTCATCTACTTTAGAATCAAAATAAGTTTTAGTTTCAAAAGATCTTGCTGAAAAATCTAAAATTGAAATTGCTTCCTTAGAAGATAAAGTAGATGTTGTTAACCTAGCCTCGACTGAAAGTTTCTCTCATTCCTTAATTGGTAAATCTAAAATTAGTAAATTTGAAGTAAGTACTATTTCTATCAAAGAGGAAAAAATGGAGTTATTAAGTGTCAATAAGGAAACATAAGAGTTTGTGTTGACTAAAGGGGAGTTAGAGCAAGTATTGGCTATTGCACCTTTTCTTGATAGGGATGTTTTGATTAAAGAAGATTTTAAGACCATTTTAAATTTCCTCCAAACTCATCCTAAATACCAGTTTTTCATCACTCCTCAGCAAGAATATTTTCCTTTGTCTAGAAATCCAGTTGTTGGGTCATCCTCTTCTCATCCACTAGATGAGAGTGTCCTTGAAGGCCTCACATTCAACCTATATGTCTTCCTAGCTCAGCAAAATAAAATTGAATTAACCTCATCCCCTCAAGAGACAACTTTTGAATCTGATTCTTCTGTAGAAGGTGAGGTCAACACATCCTCTATTCATCTATTTTAGAATCCACTATTTTTGGTCCCCAAGCATGAAGAATCAGCTCAAGATTTCCAATTTTCTATTGTCCTAAATCATATTCATAATCCAAAAATTGTAATTTCTATTTCCCAAACAACTACATCAACCGATCATCCATCAACCATACATCAACAAAATATGGCACAACCTGCCCTTACAAGGATGCATCAGATAGTGGTTGCAAGATATGCACCACTTGCTCTTCCTTAACCTTTGCATCCCCTCCCTCAAGGAGATTACTTGAAATATCTTCCAAAATATACTGGGAGGGAGAAGGAGTTTCTGCGAAGGAACATTTAGTGGCTTTCTATAGTTATGCTGACAATCATAATACTGAACATGAAGATGTCTGGTCAATACTCTTTGTTCATAGTTTGGATGGTGAAGCTCATAAATGGTTTAGAAGTCTGCCACCAAACTCAATAACAGGAATTGATGAATTATATTGTGAAGAAATGGGGTGATAGGAAAGACTATGTCTATTATCTTACAGAATTTGGAACTCTGAAGAAGAAACCAGATGAATCATTGGTTGATTTCACCAAGAGGTTTAATAAGATTTATCAGAAAATTCCCGAAGAAATTAAGCCTCCTGAGACTACAATTATGATAACTTTTGCAAATGCTCTAGATTCTGAGTTTGCTTTATGGATAAGGGCTGAAAAAGCACATACATTGATGGATATGCAAGAGGCTGCAATTGGAGTGCAGTCTAATCTCACGACCTCTAATAAATTGAAAATAGAGGAAGAAAATGCAGCAAAAGACAAAAATAAGATGAAAGAAGAAAAACCTTCTTCTTCTAAGTCTCTTACAATAGAAGAAAAGATCGATCAAATGTCTAATTTGATCAAAGAACTTGCCTCTAAGATGACAAAATTAGAGCTATAAAGCAAACCAACTACTAGAGCCAATCAAAATGAGGCCAATAGAAATCAGGCTCCCTTCAGTAGACCATTTCAACCTCAACAAATCCTACAATGCCCAAGGAGGAATGTTGATGATAAAAATGTTCATCCCCCTTTGAATAATTTTGTTGAAGAAGAGCAGTAAGAACATGAGGAAGAAAATGAAGAAATAAACCTTGTAGGAGAAACCTCACAGTCAACTTGTTTGACTTTGCAAGAATATGAAGACAAGTCAAGGATTTATTTGTTTTTAGATGATGAGAATGTTCAAATTTATGCACAAAATGATAAAAAGCATCAAGAAGCTCAAAAAAGGAATTATCCTTTGAGGTCTAAAGGCCCTGTTCAACAACCTCAACAAAATTCAGATTTAGAGAAACAAGCTTCCAAACAAAAGGCCAAAGTCAATGAGGTTCCCCCACTTCAAAATTCTGCCCCAATTGTCAAAATCACTGCAGAAAATAAGGAATTAGTTCCAATTTATTTCAGTTTCAAATCTGAATTGAATAAAATCAAAATTATGATCCCACTTCTGGAATTGTTGAAAATCGAGCATATAAAGAGTCTTTTAAAAGTCTTCTACAACCACCTCTCGCTCCTGATTCAGTCAACCTTGAGGATGAACATCCCACTATTTATCTAGGCTGTCATGTCCAAGACCAAAATGATGACTAATCACCACCTTTCTACCTGTCACTTAATATACATGACAAATTGCTCCATAATTGTCTCTTAGATTTTGGGGCTTCTCACAATCTGATGCCAAAGAAAGTGATGGATGAATTGGGATTAGAGATCACCAAGAAATACCATGACCTCTACACCTTTGATTCCAAAAAAGTCAAGTGCCTAGGAGTAATTAAGGACTCGGCTGTTTCTCTTACCCAACTACCTATGAAAAGCTTAGTGATGGAAATTGTAGTTGTGAACATTCCTTCAGATTTGGGATGCTACTTTCCAGATCTTGGTCTAAAAAATTGGGAGGTACCCTTCAGATGGACATGTCATATGGCACCATCCTAATGTTTGGAGGGGAATTCAGAAGGTTGTACAGGGAGACCCAAATGGCCTACATCATTAGTGATCAACATAATCCTTCAAACCATCCCATATATGCTGAAGAGAAGGAATTGGGCTCATCAATACTACACCTTGCTGTCGATGATAACAATTTCCAGCCTGAAATAAGTGAAAAACATCACTTTCAAGGTACAAATGAGCAACATTTAGAGGGAGGACGGATCTGGAAATTGTACTTTGATGGAGCCTCATTGAGAGAAGGATCAGGAGATGGTGTAGTCCTTTTTTCTCCCACTTAGAAAAGAGTAAGTATATCATATAAACTGCAATTTTCTACCACTAACAACACTGCTGAATATGAGGCGCTTGTGGTGGGACTGAAGGCACTAAAATATTTGGGTGCAGAGCAGTTAATTGCGTTTGATGATTCAAAGTTGGTGATAAAGCAGGTTAGAAACAACTACCAAGTGAAAAATTCCAAGTTAAAAAATTATAGGAATGAAGTCTGGGACTTGATTGAGCATTATTTTTCAGCATTTAATATAAATTTTGTCACTAGAGAGGAAAATCAAATGGTTGATTCACTAGCTATTGCTACTAGTATTTTCAAAGTTCCTCTAGATGTCAAGGAAGCCTATGATGTTCAAATAAAAACAGACCTTCAATTCCTGATAACGTCAAATACTTGCAAGCATTTGAGGATGATAAGGAAATTCTGAAATTTTTAGAGTGTGTTGAAGAGTTTGCAGATATACAAATTGATGATCAACAAGACATTGTTGAAAGTCAAAATATCAGGCCTTTTAAGAAAACCATGGCTGGGAAGAACATTATAGATCTGAAAACTAACTATATTCCTAAAGGCTTAGTAACTTTAGAAATATTGTTCGATAATAATGATGTTTTTCTCAAGCCTGAAAGTAAAGTTGATGGAGAGAGTACAATAGAATGTAACATTGGCACATAATATCAACCAAAATTAGTCAAAAGTGTCCAAATTCCTTTCTCTTGAAACTAGAACAAAATTTATCAAGTTGCTGAAAGAATTTGCCGATATTTTTGCATGGTCTTATAGTGAGCTAAAAACTTATGATTGAGGCACAATGGAGCACAAGATTCCTTTGAAATAGATGCAAAGCCTGTAGCCCAAAAAATCAGACATATCAATCCCATGCTGCTCCCAATCATTGAGAAAGAAATAAGAAAATTATGGGAAGCAAATATAATTCTGCCTTTGAGATTTTCTAACTGGGTAGCTAATATAGTCCCTATTCGGAAAAAGAATGGAGAGATAAGAATTTGTGTCGATTTTCGGAACCTGAACCGATGTTCATTAAAAGATAACTATCCACTGCCCAAGATGGATTATATTTTGCAGAATGTGGTAGGATCCAAAATATTGTCAATGATTAATGCCTTTTCAGGCTATAATCAGATTTCAGTTGACAGGAAAGACAGAGAAAAGACAGCATTTACCACACCCTGGGGTACATTCATGTACAACAAAATGCCATTTGGTCTAATGAATGCAGGCGCAACATTTCAGCGAGCAATGGATATTGCCTTTGCGAGAGAAAAAGACAGATTTTTAGTCATCTATTTGGATGACATCATAGTATATTCAAAATCTGATGAAGACCACTTGAAACATTTGAAACAAGTTTTTGACAAATGCAGAAAGTTTGGTTTGTCCTTGAACCCAAAAAAGTCATCCTTTGTTGTCCAAGAAGGGAAATTATTGGGACATATTGTAACATAAAGTGGCATCTGTATTGATCTGGGAAGAGTATAAGCTATTCAAAAGATTGGTTTGCCAAGGAATAAAAAAAAATTGCAGTCATTTTTAGGGAAAATCAATTTTCTGAGGCATTTTGTTCCTAACTTTGCAAAGATAATCAAACACATAAATGTCTTGCTAAAAAAAGATGCAGATTTTAAATGGTGAGATGAAGCAAATAATTCTTTTTCAGCAATCAAGTCTGCCTTGACTAAAGCTCCAGTTTTGATTAGTCTTGATTTTGAAAAATATTTTCTTATTTTTTCATATGCTTCAGAAGAAAAAATTGGAGTTGTCTTACTACAGAAGAAAAAATAAGGTTTAGAGCAGCCTATTTCATTTTTCAGTCGTACTTTAAGGGATGCTGAATTAAAGTACAACTTGACTGAAAAATAAGCATATGCACTAGTTAAGGCTCTGAAGTCTTTTCGAGTTTATGTGCTGCATTCAAAAATAGTTGCTTTTGTGCCCAATATCACTGTTAAAGATATGTTGTTGCAGCTAGATACAGATGGCAGAAGGGGACGATGGCTGACCAAAATTCTGAAATTTGATATTGAGATCAGACCAACTAAATTGATAAAAGGTCAAGGCTTGGCTCGCTTGATGGTTGAATCTAACTGGAAGGCTTTAAATATGAACGTAGAGGCAGCTGAAGGATAAGATGGAGAAGGTATTTCTAATTATCCTGAAATTTTTCATTCAAATTGGTACAAGGATATAGTATACTTTTTGTTAAATTTCAACTGTCCCCCTTGAAATGGAGAAGTAAAAAAGGAGAGCTTTCAAATTGAGAGCTGTGAAGTATTGCATTTTGGAAGACCATCTTTACTGGAAGGACCATGTTGGAGTATTATTAAGATGTGTAGATGAAGTTGAATCCCAAGAGATTATGACATAGATACATGCAGGAGTGTGTGAAGGGCATTTATATTGGAAAGCCACTGCAAACAAAATCTTAAGAGCTGGCTATTATTGGCCAAATATTTTCTCTGATGTTTTTTCCAAAGTCAGAAGCTATGTTGAATGTCAGAAATTTTCTGGTAAACAGAAATTGCTACCATTACCTCTTATTCCTATTTCAGTGGATGTTCCTTTCCAGCAATGGGGGTTAGAATTCATTGGTGAAATTCATCCACCTTCATCAGGACAACATAGATGGATTCTCACAGCTACATACTATTTTACTAAATGGATTGAAGCTGTGCCAACCAGAAATTCTACTGATACGATAATTATCAAATTTTTGTTGGAAAATATTATGTCCAGATTTGGTTGTCCATAGAAATTAGTAACTGATAATGCAATGGCCTAAAAGTATACTAAGATGTACAACTTCTGTTAGCAATACAAAATTGAATTGACTCATTCCACGCTTTATTACCCTCAAGGTAATGGATTAGCCGAGTCATCCAATAAAAGTTTGGTGAGGATCATTAAGAAAATGCTGCTTGAAAATAAGAGAAATTGGGATACTTAGCTGGTACATGCTCTTTGGGAAGATAGGGTAAGTGGTAAAAAATCAATTGGAATGTCTCCATTTCAGCTTGTATATGCTCCTGATGTCATAATTCCTTTGCAATTAGCTCTTCCTGTGATGAAGTTCCTACAATATGAAGTTGATGATGAAAATCCTGTCCAAAGAAGAATGCTACAGTTGATAGAGGCACACCAAATCAAAGAATCATTGTTGGATAAAGTATAGAAGTATCAGACTAAAGTCAAATCTGTTTTTGACAAAAGAGAAAATCAATAGATATTCCAAGAGAATGATTTAGTGCTGCGCTGGGATGCCAGGAGATAAGACCATGGAAAGCATGGTAAGTTTGAAAATTTATGGTTTGTACCATTTAGAATGTTGAAGTTTTGGAAAACGCTACTTTTCTGCTCAAAAATCTGGATGATGACCAATTGACTAGAGGCCCGGTCAATGGTTATTTTCTCAAGAATTTCTTTGTTTAGTAAGTCAGTTGAGTCATTCCATTATAAATATCCGGTGTGATGTGTCAATAAAACTCCATGCCCAATGGTACTAGTGTCTATACATATGGTTAGTCTTGAGTACAACCAGTCAATGGTCAGTCCTAGTCATAATTTCCAAGAAGCATTATGAGATTAAAGAGTTTTTAAGGCACTGATTCTACAGTCCTTGAAGCCTCACAGGGAGGACTTCATCCCCAATAGGAGCCACTGTTAGCACTGCAATTTTTCAAATATTTTCAAAGTCTGGTCATCATTCTCCAAGGAATCAATCTGCCTTTTCAGTTCAATTGTAAGATGAAAGTGTCGCTGTCAAAGTGTAGTGGTGAGAAAATTTCATTTCTACCTTCATTCATTTCATTTTCCCTCTTTTATCTTTCATTTTTCCAAAAAACACTAAGTCCAATGTTTCGTTTCTTTCAAAACCCCTTTTTAACTATTAAAATCCATTTTTTTATAGTTAAAAAGCAGCTCCACCCGCACCACAACAAACCTTTGTAATATCATATATTATATGATATAACTTACCGCACTTAATCATTGTGGACCCCTTACCCTTTCATTGCAATCAACTTATCGCAATTTTAACTTTCATTCACGTTACAATTGTCGTCTCCTACAAAACCCCCGATTGCGATATTAAAGTGAGAACATTCCCTGCCACGTCTGTTGGAAATGTTGTCATTGATGGCAACGGAATTGGCAAAGATAGGAGCAACACCTAAACTATCCATAAGGAAAAAGAGACAAAGAGGTCGCAGAGGCAGCAGATGAAATAGAGGAATTAGAGACAAAGCAGTAGAGTTGAATTAGGGGTTTAATACAGTTTGCAAAGGAGATGACAAAAGGGAGAGCTGCTAGGAAGAGACAAGGACAACTTGAATATCTAGCCAAGATTTTTATATGTTAATGAAGAACTGTGAAAATTGTGTTAAGTATGGTTGAGTAAATTTGGAATATATATGACCTGTGTGATCAATTTCATAATGGGCAGAGGATACCTACGGTGCCCGGAAAGGAATGAAATCATTGTTGCAGAGTTAGGAATATGTATTATATGTGTATTGACTTATGCAATTCCTGTGTGGAATCTCCTGAACCTCTGTATGAGTCTCTGCGTATGGAGTTAAATGTGAAACCCTGTTGAGGAATCATGGTGGTAGGATTTGAATTCCAGGATGAGACCTTCTTGTAATGAAGAACTGGCTTAGTTTGATATTTGCAGTCGTGGAACTACTTGGTTGAATATATGAGGGGCTCTCGAGGCATTCAGTGTATCCATTGAAGAACTTATTGGTGGCAGAGATATGATGTTTTTGAATGTACAGGTGGAAGCGGAACTGTGACAGGATAGAACTCCAAAATGGAATGTTGATATGTTATATATATCATAGAAGAATTGAAGAATGGCATTGAATTGTAACGAGTTAATGTTTGTAAGGAAATCCCGTTAGAAGAGAACTACATTTGTTCGTTGATTATTGGAAATCCTACCAAAAATAGACCAGAGTTATAGCGCAAACCCAGACTAACTCTTTGGAATCATGAACGGAACCTTGAGCGAAGGGCGGAACCACGAAGGAGGAACAGTGAAGGTTGTTTATTGTTTTTATCGCACCATTTTCAACGGGCAAGCGGTATTCAAGAGGTGGAGATCGATTCCATATAATGGATGACACGTGTCCCTGTACGATTTTACAAAACCGCTTTTCACTATGCGCCATCGCGCGTTATAGTTCGACCCAGGACGCCCAGCGATATCTTTGAGCGTCGTTGATCTGGGAAGGGGTCATCAGACGGTCATCATTTGTTGAAGATGCGTGAAGTTTAACACAGGTACGGTGGACCATCGCACGTTAACGTTCGGCATCGGAAGTCGAGCGATATGTATATACGTCGTTGATCTGGAAGCTTGCTAATCTAACAGTGATCGAACGCTAGACTTGTGTGAAGTTTACTGTGGTACGATGGGCATATTGGATTGGCTATTGACTATGTATGTGGGCCCAGGGTCATAGGTCTATCATAAGATTAATTTATTTAGAAGCGTTGGATATTTCTATAAAATCTGAAGGGTTAATCTTTAGACATAAGGCTTGGGAATTCAAAAGTTGTAAATATATTTATTTGTCAATTTCTTTAAAATTGATAAATAAAATTAAAAAGAGATCAAAAAAAGGCCCCGTGGGATAAACTAAAAGGAATACCATTAGCGGTTCATGGTTTTTGACTCATGGTTTTAATAAAGGAAAAACTATATAAGGAGAAGGAAAAAAATAGAGAAGTGGGGGCATTGTAAGGGTGGTGAATAAAATTTCTCCAAAAAGAATATCTGTCTAGGCGAGCTCTATTCTTAACCGATAAATATGAAACTACGATGCACCCATGAATATAATGATCTGACGATGATGAATCTCTGGTGTGAATAACGGATGAAATCGTGAAGAACTGGTTGAGTATACAGAAAATAAATAAATCTGGTGACCGACAAGATATGTTGTATGGAAACTGATGGATCCAGAATGAAAATTGATGAAACGTGGTCTGTGTTGGTGCTGAGGGTCGAAGCCTTCAGAGAGGGGGTTGTAGCTCCCTTCCAGTGGTAGCTGGTAAATGAGAGCAGGTTGTAGCCTTCTGCAGGTGGGTGCTTGCGTTCTGGTATAAGTCTGCACCAACATATTTTGTAAGAAGTTTTCTCTATATTAAATATTGAAGACTGAGATTACAACAGCGGTGGTTTTCTCCCGAATTGGGTTTCCACCTTAAATCTTGGTGTTCATATGTGTGTTTGATGGTTTGTTCTGTTATTTCTGTTCATGCTTAATGCTTATCTGATGCAATGCTCTAAGTAAAGACATAATAAGATATCTGGACATACATGTTGGATGCAGTACTGTAATATAAGGTTTTAAGAGAAAGAAAATAAAAATTGTTCAGCCCTAAATACTGATTCACCCCCCCTCTCAGTATTTTTCCCAACAACATAAACTCTTGTCTCATCGCACATCGCACTTCGCAAGTTTTAACATTTACCTCCCGTTTCTCATAACAAAGTTCTGATTTGCGATTTGCGGGCGGCCCCACCATTAGTCATGTCACGTCACCCTCCTCTCATCTCACATCGCACTTCGCAAGTTTTAACATTTACCTCCCGTTTCTCATAACAAAACTTCTGATTTGCGATTTGCGAGCGGCCTCACCATCAGTCCTGTCACGTCACCCTCCGCTCATCGCACATTGCCCTTCACAAGTTTTAACATTTACCTCTTGTTTCTCATAACAAAACTTCTGATTTGTGATTCGCGAGCAGTCCCACCATCAATCCTGTCACGTCACCCTCCGCTCATCGCACTTCACAAGTTTTAACATCTACATCCGGTTTCTCATAACAAAACCCCCGATTTGTGATTTGCGATATGAAGTTTGACCTGTGATAATCTTCGACTTTACAATTTTCCATATCGCACTTTGCAAATCACAACCTTTATCTTGTTTCTCATAGTAACAAACTCCTGAATTCCCGATTGAGATTTGCAGACGACCCCACCTCCTTGCCATGTCATTACCCCCCATCACAAATCAAATTTCCTCTCGCTTGTGTCTTATGTCTAAACGTTCCGACCCCGATCTGTGATTGCGATATATGTATAAAGGGTTTTTTCTTCCCACTCATCATTTATTTAATAATCCCTCCCACTAATAAAATGAAACTCCGCTATCTATTTTAATCCACCTCCATCCCTATCATGATAACAAGAAACCAAAGAAAAGGAACAACGACATAGTTTCTCTAAAACAAATTTCTACCATTACTCTCAGCAACATCACGTTTCCTCAAGGCACCACGCAACATTCAAGGAATAGCCACACGTCACTTTCACTGTTATTTACACTTTTTGTGGAGTTGTTTACACCACAACAGAGGAGGAGTCTTCTTACAGACCGCCACATCATACAACCACTTCGAATTGTTAGCCTTGGCGCTGTTTATTTTGATTATGTCATAGCACTTTGTATTAAATTTTTTGGATAAGCCTCATCTCTTGCATGAGATGGTAATAACTTTTAGGAACAGATTTACTCCTTTTGTGGGGATGACAGTTTTGTATTTTTTGTATATATGTGACAAACTACTATGAAGTAAGGGTTGGTGGTTTTATAATCTTGACTCATATGATCAATACTCTTTTTAGTGAATGAAATAGACAAAAAATTCTGAGGACTTATTACCAATCTGGTGTGTATATTGTCAATTTCCACTTGTGTTTCCATATCTTATTATCTTCAATTGTATTTTGCAATTCATCATGATATTATGAGTTTTTATCAGTCTCTTGACATGTTCATGTGTTTTATCATTTTTTGTTAGTCTCACACAGTGAGCCTTCTTGGTAAAATATATATAACAACAATGGAAAGAGCATCACTCATGACAATTATCTTTTATAATATTTCAGTGAGAATATTGTAAGACCAGAAATAGCTTTCTCTTGATGAAATGTTGTTAAACTGCTTCTTGTGTTAATTTCTACCAAATTCAGTGGAGTTATGCTTTGCAGACGTACTGTTTCTTCTCTCATTTTACATTTTATTCTCCTCATAGGCTACAAACCCTCTATTTTATACCACATCATGATACAATACCCTCATTAGTAGAACTTGTACCATTGATATTTAGGAGCATTCATGGACTCTATGATATCTTTATATGAATGAAAAATATGTGCATTAGAGCAAGGGGGATTGAGTAAAGTCGTTCGAGTGCTTGAAGGGATAAAATTGTTGGTGTTGGAACCCTTATCGATTCCATAGGTATGTGATGTTTGATTCATCTATGAAACATCCACACAAGTTGAAATAAAGCATGTGGAGTGAGGCTTCGCCCAAGATGACGTCAGGGTGTACTAGCGAGGGATGGAAAAGTAATATTGATGCCTAATGAAAATGAAGGGTCATCATGAGACATGGATCCTGCTAATGTTGGAATAGAAAATGATGATGGAATTCATGGAATTCGTAGAAGGTGTGGGAAACATTTGTTGACTAGGGTCAACTATTATGTATCCATATCAAAATAACACAAAAACATAAGAAACGATAGATCAATGACTTGATAATAAGCCACTTCGAGGGGGAAACCTCCCTTTACATAATAAAAATGAACGATTATTGGATGATTCAAATGACAAGTCCTCCTTGGTATATATAGGATTCTAAAGGGTCAAAATATATTTAGGACCTACATAAAAATTATAATGTAAGGGTACAACAAAAACAATAGTGGGCTACTATGGGGCACAACAATAACAATGTAGGGTCTACACTAGTACTATAGAGACCTAACATGGCCATCTCCTTCAAAAAAGTGTCGTCCTCAATTCTTGAGTACTCCTAGATGCTTTTGTATAATACTTATCCTCCCATGTGGAATATTCAGCAAGTAAGTTCTTCCACTTAATGAGATACCTTGAGATTGATTAGTTTTGTGGCTTTGAGATTCTTGTTTCCATCATTGCTTCAAGTTCCACTATGATTTTTGTAGCACCATCCTCCCACATTTACCCAAGTTAACCAATTCTCTAGGGAAAACATGTGATGAGAGGCTACTAAGATATGATTCAACTCGCCATGTACAGTTAAGGAAGCGGAACCAACACAACACCACCAATCTGTCCTTCTACACATGCTACAGAACCCTCAAGAGCCATCCAACCCTTCTAGGTTATTAACCCTTGAGACAACCTAACATTTTACTGACCTAAAGCCTCAATTGCTCCCATGACATGGGCATGCATGCGATTGGGACCCTCTAGTCGCGCCCATAGCAAGGGCATACCTGCGACTAGGGACTTTTCCAGGTAGTTTTGTGCCAGGAACCCCAGATTTTATGCCACTTTTTCAGGGTCAGGACTCAACCCATTGCCCATACTCCATTAAGCTTCCAGAAATGAAAGGTAACATCGAAAAAATGATATAAAAACAAATACTTTGATAAGGAATTGACTAGACCCCTACTAGCCATGACATAAATTTCGTCAAACATGTCACAAATATGCATTTTACAGGTCATAATAATAGATATGAGCATAGGGGTCTCATACTTATCTGAGAATCACTAAGAAGCAGTGATTCCTTATCACATTAGCTACATTATCATCTATTAGGTCATATATTCATCGTTCATTCATTTATTAATCAAAACATGATGAGAGCCATACATCATAATTGCCATAAAACATACTCGTAACCAACATATAGATAATATAAACAACAAGGATACAACAACCATAAATGCAACATATGAACCAATACATTTACAAATAAATACCAAGGAGAAGTAACTCTTATTAATGAATGAATAGGGCAACCAGGTTTGGGATTTCCACGTTGCACCTGACCATAGATTGGTTGAACCAAATCTATCTTCAGTAAATCACCCTCATGCCATATACCAAGCATGAATGTGGGACTAAAAACCAAAAATCAACCAGGGCTTCCCGAGGCTACATCACCTCATCCCCATCAATAAAAATCATGCTTTACCACAATCCTCATCGGATCACTAGGCCATAAACAAGCATGGATGCCACCAAATTTCTTCACCTACACTATGAGAAATCTTCATGTCTCTTAGTCTCTAGGCTTTACCGCAATCCACAGTCTGATCCAGGGATCACTAGGCCATATTCGAGACACCACCCTCCAACATTTACTGTATATACCACCATTCACTGACTAAGGATTACTAGGCTTGATCAAGGCCATTCACCTTTAGGCTTTATCGTATATCCCGCCATTCACTGGTTGAGGATTCCTAGGCCCACTGAGGAACACAATACATGGATTTACTGCAACCCATGGTTTGGTTTAGAGGTTACTAGGTTAGTGGCTTTATTTCAATCCACAATCTAGTTCAAGGATCATTAGGTTATGTGTTCTTTCATTTAGAGATCCACTTCACTGTGTCAAATCCATTCGACAATCCAGCTTAACCAAAACATGAGAACCCCATCACAACATGGCTATCCAGAAATGGTAAGGCAAGACTAAAGAACATTGTCACACTTGGGAAAACCCATGATAATGATAGAAATAGAACCAAAAACACACATGCATAACCATGCATGCCAAATCTAGCAAGGAAACCACACATGCAAATCGATACCTGCAAGTAGACCCGTTGTATTTGTTTGATCCTGCTCTTCCTTGCTTGATCCTTGATTCCTCTTTGCCATTTTTCCCTTTCTTGATCCAATGTTGAAGTGCTCCAAGAAAACTATAAGTGTCCAAGAGTGAGAGAGAGAGAGCAAAGAGACAACTCCAAAACGGAACTGACAAAAGGTACCAGCTGATCCTCATAATCCTTTTTATTAATGTGGCCTCTATTTTATTCATTTTCCTCTTCACATGCAATCTGTGACCTTTCACCTTCCTTTCCTCTTTATTTCGATTATTTCCATAAATAAATTGCCAAGAATGCCATTTTTCCTTTCCAAATCCTTTGCCAATTTCCTTAGCCATAATAACTTAAATGAATACCCACACTAGGATGTTTTGCCCAACATTTAGCTTGGAATAAGTGTCCCATAACCGTGGTTATTATTTTTCCTTTATTAAATTTTATTTACATGGAATTTTCACAAGGGCTGTTACAGAACCCTCCCCCTTGGGGGAACATCATCCTTGGTGTTCAGTGACACCTACAACCAACAAGACTACTTAAAGCAAAACATACTACCCATGGAGCTTTATAACTTAGTTCGTTGCAATATTTACAATGATTAACGTCCTCAGAAGCAACCCGACATGACAACATGACAACATGACAACCATAATGACATTACACCCATATCGCTTATTGGTGCTTTATAACATTGCTCATAGTGGTAATTACATCCATATCCATATGTACATATACCAAACATCACACCCAAACACATACCAAAAATATATATCAAGGATATTCGCTCAACCAATGAATAAAGAATGATACATATCCCACTTCTGATCCGCCATCTCCCATGTAGCTTCATCAGGCCCAAAGTGCTTCCACTACACTTTAACCTGCTCAATTACTCAGTACCGAATCATGAGCACCTTTCTCTACAATATACACCGAGGTTCTGGATGGAATTCTCCATTTGGCTCCACTTACAATATAAACTAGTCAATCACATGATCAACATATTTAACATACTTCTTAAGTAATGATACATGGAAAACATCATGGAATTTCATTATTGGAGGCAGTGCAAGATGATAGGCTATTGGTCCAATCCTTTCAAGAATCTTGAAAGGTCCACAAAACCGAGGTGCCATCTTGGCACACGATCCAATCCGCAAGGAGTTCATCTTGGGCTTGACGCACAAGTACACCTATTCCCCAACTTGAAACTCCTTGAACAACTTGCTCTGATCTGCATAGCTTTTATGCCTGTCTTGTGCTGCCTTTAGATTTTTTTTTTTTATCACCTACATTTCCTACTCCATTTTTGCTAACATGTCAAGTCCAATTAATACCATGTTCACTGAATCACTCCAACTGATGGGAGTATTACAACTCCACCCATACAATGCCTCAAACGGACTCATCCTCAGTGATTCCTAGTAACCATTGTTGTAAGCAAATCAACCAATGCAAGGTAACCTTGCCATCTCCTTTGTTGATGAATCACATATATCCTTAATATGTCCTCCGATATCCTTTTAATCCTCTATGTCTGTATGTCTTCTTGCGGATAATAAGTTATGTTGAAGGCAAAATTTGTACCTAAACCTGCAAACAACTCATTCCAAAACTTGGAAGTGAACTTTGTATCCCTGTTTGACACAATCTTCTTTAGAACACCATGCAATATGACCACATATCTAATGAATACATGTGCCACATCACTAGATGAATACGTAGCCTTCACTGGAATGAAGTGTGCTACCTTATTCAACATGTCCACCACAACCATTGTGGAAACATGTTGTCTAGATGTAATCGACAAACCTGTAATGAAATCCATGGAAATGACCTCCCATTTCCACTATGGAATCAAAATCGATCGTAGCAACCCACTCAGATGCTAACTCTACCTTTACCTAATGATATTCAAACATCTAGCTACAAACTCTGCCACGTCCTTCTTCAGATTCGACCAATAATAAAACTTCTTCATTGTTGTCAATGTCTTTTGGTATCCTATGTGACATGAATATGGTTTCACATGAAACTCTCTCAAGATAATCTTCTTGAGCTCACTATTGTTTGGCACATATATCATGTTCCTAAATCAGATCAAGCCATCTGCTGAGAGAGGATAGTCCACGTCCTGTGCATTTGTACCTACACTTGTACCACTACCTTGGGCTGTATGGAGGCCCACACTCCCCATTAATGTATTAGGTTCAATGTAGTAGGTAGATAGTAAAGTAATAGCTATGTTATTAATAATAATAATGAGCATCATTTAATATGCTCTCATTTTAATGGCTATAAAAAGGCATCTTGACTCTTAATGAAAATCAATCTTTCGTTTGTCATTCTCGTGTCTTTCATTATGTCTTTTAGGGTTCTGCATATTGTTTTAGTGCTGAGAGTTGTTTTGGAGTTTTCCATAGGAAGGCGAGGCTCACCTTTGAGACTTGAGAAATTCCATTCTCCATCACACATCAAATGGTATCAGAGTAGTTCGCTCCTCTACCTACTCATTTTCATTTACTGTCCACAAAGTTTCCTTTGCTGCATAACCTTTTTGTTTTATTTTTACTTTGTAGCCATACACATATTTTCCTTTGCTGCATAACTTTTTTATTTTGTTTTTATTTATCATTGTTGTTTGTTCCAGATCTAGCCCATGCATTGTTGTTCGTTCCAGCTCCAGCCCACGCATTGTTGTTCGTTCCATCTCCAGCCCACACATTCGCTCACACAATAATGCTACTCTCATTCCTATAACCCTAAATCCACGCTTTTATTTATTTTCCCTTTTTTTTTTTTCCACGCATTACCTGCATGTCCCCTCCTCCTTCCACACATTACCTACACACCTATCCGCTTGCTTTTCCCCAACTCCATGCCTTCCTCCTTTCCAGCTGCTGCCATTTCCCTAACTCCATGCCTTCCTCCTTTCCAGCCGCTTCCATTTCCCTAACTCCACTCTTTTTGCAAATACCTATCGCTGCCATTCCTACACGTTTTTCGTTGTGCAGTCCCCTCCTCCTTCCATGAATTACCTACACGCCTCTTCCCACTATGCTTCTTCTCATTGTCTGCATTGTCTGCTGCATGCCTTTGGCTGCGTTACCTTTGCGCATGCCTCCTCCATTTTGCTGCATGCCTCCTCCATTCTCTCCTCCAACACCCTCTACAGCTCACGCCAGTCAAATCCGCCTTCATTTTGAAAGTTTTCTTTGGTTTAGGAAGAGATGTAGAGGCTAAATCCATAGCCTTTACATCTAGAAGCTCTACGGTCACAAGGTTTTCTCTGAGAAGATTTACAGGCACAACATTTAATTCATGAAGATATATGCACAAAAGTTTTACTTCAGGAAGGTCTATCTACAGAACCTTTTTCCAGAGAAAATCTACCTGCACCTTTGCTTCGAGAAGATTTACGTGTACATATTTTACTTCGTGAAGATTTACGTGGACATAATTTACTTTGTGAGGATTTACGTAGTCATTCTTTGTTTAGAGGAGGTGCCTATGGTCGGTCCTTGATTAGGGATGATTTAAGAGTACCGCCTTCACTTAAAGATGATTACCATCGTGTGAATCTACTAAGGAAGGATATTCTTTTAGAGCCATTGCTAAGAGGTGATTCATGAGTTCGAGATGAAGATTTGTGATCTTATCCAATGTTTCGGGAAGACTTGCATTTACAACATTTACTAAGACAAAATTCTCGAGTTCGTAGTGAAGGTTTATTGCCAAGAGAATATATGCATCCGAGTCCCTTTTCTAGAGAATATTTTCCTGCTCATCGGTTGAATGCTTCAATGGGAAGATTTGAATCAATTCTCTCTAGAAATCCTTCTATCCATCATAGCAGTGCCTTGCCCGTGAACTCATCTTTGTCATCACATATCACTCGACATGTCTTTTTTTTTACCATTTCAACATCAACATTTCAACATTCCCTTTTTTTTAGTCCAAGCTCAACACTGCTTTCATATTTTTTGTTTAAGTTTTACTTTGCCGTAGTATTATTTCAGTTCCATTTTTGCTATTTTCTCCAGCAGTACTCTACAACACTTCACACAGTTTTGTTTGCAGAAGGTGCCTTCATGGGTTTTGAGGTTGCTTCCAGCCTTTTTTATCAGTCCAAATCACACCCTTCTCAGGGTTTCAATATCAGTTCATTTGCCGGTGGAAACACAGGTCTCCTAGCCTCTCTGATACCACGGGTGCACAGATCTACTCCACCAAGAGAGTAGGTTCACATATCTAAAAGCATACTCCACCAAGAGAGAAGATTCACACATCTAAAAACATACAGATCTCTCCCTCTTTTGTAACAGTAACATCCGAAGTGGGTTCCTTTGGAGACGTGCCCTCCCACCTCGCTTTAGTAGGCACCTACTTCCAATTTATCAACATAGCAGCATCATAGTCAACACAACAACATCCTTAGGATCTTCATCCAGTTAAAATACAGCTTGACACCTATACTACATTTGGCTTCTCCTTTTTGCAAGCATGGCTTCTAACTTCAACTAGGAGGTAGGAAAGCAGGGAAGCTTTCCACTTCAACTGGGAGGAATAGGCTATATGGAGGCCCACACTCCCCATTAATATATTAGGTTCAATATAGTAGGTAGATATTAAAGTTTTAGCTATGTTATTAATCATAATAATGAGCATCATTTAATATGCTCTCATTGTAATGGCTATAAAAAGGCATCTTGCCTCCTAATGAAAATCAATCTTTCGTTTGCCATTCTTGTGTCTTTCATTCTGTCTTTTAGGGTTTTGCATATTGTTTTAGTGCTAAGAGTTGTTTTGGAGTTTTCCATAGGAAGGTGAGGCTCACCTTTGAGACTTGAGAAATTCCATTCTCCATCACAAATCATACCTGTACCTGTACTTTGTTGTAACTGGTGCCTAATCTCTCTATATCTGCCATCCCGTTGTCCTTCCTGTAAGATCCGTTCATGTAAGTCTGTCCCATAAGAACTCATAGCTATTATATTGTTCACCAGTATCCGCCTGCTAAGAGCTTATGCGACCTGGTTCTCTTTACCATTGATGTACCTGATTTCAAAGTCAAACTCACTAATCGTGGCCAACCATCTAGCTTGCATGGAATTCAGATTCGGCTAGTCAAACAAGTATCTCAACCCATTGTGATCACTCATCAATACCCTGCCAAGAAGATAGTGCCTCCACATCTTCAATGCATGAATGGTCGTTTCCAACTCAAGATGATGTGTTGGATAGTTCTGCTCACGCTCATTCAATTTCCATGACTCATAGCACACTACATGTCCCTCCTACATAAGAACCCCACCAAGCCCTCTCTTACAAGCATCTCTGCACACTACAAACTCTTTGTCTGGATATGCAATCTTTAACACTAGAGAATTTGTCAGCAACTGCTTCAATTGTTTAAAACTTGTTGCACATTCCTCTATCCATTCAAATTTATTACCTTTCCTCTTCAGTGACGTAATAGGATATGCAATCTAAGAGAAGTTCTTGATGAACCTCCTATAATATCCTGTTAGTCCCATGAACGATTTTACCTCATCCACATTTCTAGGGGTTTCCCACTCCATGATAGCTCTTACCTTCTCTGGATCCACTGTTATGCCCTCCTTGGAGACCACATGCCCCAAGTAATGTACCTCTATTTGAAATAAACTGCATTTTCTAAGCTTAGCATACAATTGATGATCTCTTAACAATCTCAACATTGTCTCTAAATGCTCATCATGCTCTTCCTCGTTCTTAGAATATATCAAGATGTCATTAATGAATACAATAACAAACTTGTCTAGATAAGGACGCGACACACTATTCATCAAGCACGTAAAGGTAGCTGGAGCATTAATCAAACCAAATGGAACTACAACAAACTTATAATGCCCATACTTGGTCTGGAAGTTGTCTTGTAGATGTCCTCTTTAATGCGTAGCTAATGATATCTGAATCTCACATCAATCTTTGAGAACACTGCTGCTCCCTTTGGCTAATAAAATAAGTCATCAATCCTCGACAATGGATACTTGTTCTTGATGGTCACCTTGTTCAAGTGCTTGTAATCAATGCATAACCTTAGAGTACCATCCTTCTTCTTCACAAACAATACATGTGCACCCCACAGTGATACACTTGTCCTAATGTATCCCTTGTCAATAATTTCCTTCGACTGCAACTTTGGCTCTATTAAATTTGGAGTGCTCATTATGTACGGTGCCTTTGATTCCGGCGTTTCCCCTACTACCAACTCAATGGAGAAGTCCACTTCTCTGTGAGGAGGAAACTCTGAGATCTCTAGTGGAAACACATCCTGACACTTTTGTAAGATCGAGTACCATATCAATATCTCTGCATCCTCATCATCCTTACCTTTATCACTAAAAATGTGCACTGCAAACACACACCATTTTTTGCAACTGCATTCTGCCTGCATAGTTGTCACCATTCTAACTGATGTTGCTTTCTTCTTACCCTGTAAGTTTATTTTTTCTCCATTGTCATCCAAGCACTCAATGACTTTGTCATAACAATCCACTTTGGTCTTTTGAAGATATAACCAATCCATACCCAAAATCATATTATATGACCCCAACGATAATACATTCGAATGTGTTGAAGTAGGCATATCATTTAACTCAAATGCACAAGCTCTTACCCAACAATGAACTCTCTTCTTGGTGCCTGTAGCCAACTGCACTAACCAAGATTCTGCATGCTCTTCTTTATTCGAACCACACTTATCCACCAAGTCAAGGTTAACATAAATATAATTAGATCCATGGTCAATCAATATAGAAACAACTTGGTCACAAAGCACAGTCCATCGCAATGATAGATTCTTGATGACCGACTTGCTTATTATCCAGTGCTGCATAGATACGAGGAATGCTCTGCCCAACATCCCCAATAATTTGTGCCTCCTGTGCACTATAGATCTGAGGCCTACCACCCTAATTTTGTGGACAATACCTTTTAAGATGCTCCTTACCACAAGTCCAACACTCCAACCATCTTGTACGATCACCTATATTTTTTTGTTGTAATCCATGTCCCTGTCTAGTTGCATTGAACTTCTTATGCGGTGCAACATTCTCTTTCTCTTCTGCATTCTGAGGTCTTGTTCTTTTCGGCTGTCAATTTCATTTTCCTTTATCTTTCTATTTCCACCCTTGCTGAGATTCCTTCTTACGCTTTAACTGCTCATAACAGTGCTCCAGTTTCCCAATAACTTCCTCAAGTGACTGAGGCTCATCATACTCAATCTGATCTCTAAATGTTAATGGAAATCCACTGGAAAATATTTGAACTTTAGCCTTCTCATCTCTAAGATACTGTCGATACCTCAAAATCTCCAAGAAATTGGTTGTATACTCCTCATTTGTCATCGATCCCATTTTAAGCTCATAAAATTCATTGGCTTTGTTGTCGTAGTACATTTCTAACAAGTACTTCTTTATGAAAAGTCTCTTGAATTCATGCCAACTCAACTCCTCTGTCCTAATGTCTTTGACCCATTTTACATCTTCCCACCAGATATCTGCTTTCTCTTTGAGGCTGAAGATAACTATTATGGCCTTCATATTCTTTATGTACTCATGCAGTCAAAGAACTTCTTCATGCCAAGTAACTAAGCCTCTGCATCCTTTGACTCCTTCAAATCTCCATCAAAAGTAAGTGGCCTTGCTTTCTTAAACTCATATGACAAGTATCCTTTGTTACTCCTCCTGTAAGGGTGATAACGATGATGATGATAGTCTCTATAGAAATTAGAACTAGAATAGCACCTGTGTCCATCGCCTCTCCTATCCAAAGTATCCAAGAATATACCATCTATGACTGTGTCATCTCTATCTGACCTGTGACCATTATGAGACCTACTTCCATATGCCTCATTAGTTCTATCCTCTTACCCATGGCTGATCCGAAGTCACCACTTTATCTGAAATTATGAAAAACTCTGAAGGATTACTGCATTGACTTCTTCTTGTTTCTCATATGTCTGCATGATTATGTCATTTTCTACTTTACAACTCCTTATTTCTACCTTCAAGCTTCTCAATGTGTCTACTAAATCAGAAGAGTGTCTGACACCACACTGCTTATCTGATCCATAAGGAGGATCTCTAGAACTGTAGTCTACCATATTGTTATTCATCTTGATCTCTTCCTACAAGTCATACTATGTCATTTAAACAAAATCATAAACAAAGCAACGCACCTCAGTATAATTCGGGGAGGATATCTTGTCTACAAGACCGACCAGAGTAGCACAATACACACACACACACACACACACACACCCACACACACACACATACATATGTATGACATATATATAAACATATGTATGTATATATATATATATATATATAAACATATGTATGTATATATATATATATATATATATAAACATATGTATGTATATATATAAACATAATCAAGTCAACATATAGTCATCATTCAACCATTGTCCAATTGCCATGCATGATGCCACAACCATAATACCAACTAGATGCAATGCATGCATAACAACATATGTATGCCATGCATGCATACACAATACATACAAACACTGACATGTGTAACCAATGGATAACCTACATACATTTACAACAACTACATCAAGCAACGACACTATCAAATTTCACATGGCGACATGACTAAGACCATAACCAACACCACACATACACAATTAGTACATAGACCACAAGCATAAGAACATATATGCAACATATATGAATGCATGACCAACACACCGCCCATCCAGTCTAAGGGGTGAACCATGCTTTGATATCACTTTGTAACACCCTCTTCCCACATTTACCCAAGTCAATTGGTATGTTGGGGTAAACATGTGATGATAGGTTACTATGATATAATTCAACTCCCCATGTACAGTTAAGGAAGTGGAACCGACACAACACAATCAATTTGACCTTCTACACATGTTACAAAACCCTCAAGAGCCATCCAACCCTTCCAGGTGATCAACCCCTGAGGCAACCTAACATTTTACTGACCTAGAGCCTCAGTCGCTCCCATGACATGGGCATGCATGTGACTGGGACCCTCTAGTCTCTCCCATAGCAAGGTAATTCCTGCAACTAGGGACTTTTCCAAGTAGTTCTGTGTCAGCGACCCCAGATTTTTTGCCAGTTTTTCAGAGCCAAGAATCAGGCCACTTCCCAAAACTCCATGAAACTTTCAAAAATGAATGGTAACATCGAAAAAATGATACAAAATAAATACTTGAACGAGAACTTGGCTGGACCCCTACTAGCCATGACATGCATTTCATCAACACATGTCTCAAATATGCATTCTACAGGTCATAATAACATATCTCAGCATATGGGTCTCATACTTATCCGATAATCGCTAAGAATCATTCATACCTTATCACATTAGTTGCATTATCATATATTAGGTCATATATTCATTGTTCATTCTTTTATCAATCAAAACATGATGAGAGACATACATCATAATTTTCATAAATCATACTCATAACCAACATTTAGATAATAGAAATAACAAGGATAAAACAACCATAAATTCCACATATGAACCAGTACATTTACACATTAAATACTAAGAAGAAGAAACTCTTATTAATGAATGAATAGGTCAACCAAATTCGAGACTTCAACGTTCCACCCGACCATATATTGGTTGAACCAAATATCTCTTCGGCTAATCACCTTCGTGCCATATTCCAAGCATGAATGTGGGAATCAAAACCAAAAATCAACCAAGGCTTCCCGAGGCTACACCACCTCATCCCCATCAATAAAAACCAATATTTACTGCAATCGTCACCGGATCACTAGGCCATAAACAAGCATGGATGCCACCAAATTTCTTCACCTACACTGTGAGGAGTTTTCTTGTCTCATAGTCTCTATGATTTACCACAATCCATAGTCTAGTCCAGGGATCACTAGGCCATAATTGAGACACCACCCTCCAGGCTTTACCGTATATACCTCCATTCACCGGCCAAGGATTTCTAGGCTTGATCAAGGGCACCCACCTCTAGGATTTACAATACATCTTGCCATTCACCGGTAGAGGATTCCTAGGCCCATCGAGGCACAAAATACTTAGCTTTAATGCAACCCACAATCTGGTTTAGGGATTAATAGGCCAGTGGCTTTACCAAAATCCAAATTTTAGTTTAGGGATCACTAGACCATATGTTATTTCATTCAAATATCCACCTCACTCAGTTTTGAATCCATTCCGCAATCCAACTCAACCAAAATATGAGAACCCCACCACACCATGGCTATCCAGAAATTGCAAGGCAAGGTTGAATAACACTATCACACCTGGAAAAACCCACGCCAATGAGAACAAGAGAACCAAAAACATAGATGCATAACCATGCATGCAAAATCTAGCAAGGAAATCACATATGCAAATTGATACCTGCAAGTAGACCCGCTATAGCTGCTTGATCCTGCTCATCCTTGCTTTATCTTTACTTCCTCTTTGCCTTAATTTACTTTCTTGATCCAATGCTTAAGTGCTCTAAGAAAATATAAGTGCCCAAGAGTGTGGGAGAGAGAATAGAGAGATAGCTCCAAAGTTGAACTGACAAAAGGTACCAATTGATCCTTAGAAGCCTTCTTATTAATGTGGCCTTTATTTTCCATTATTTTTCCTTCATTTTCCTCCTCACATGCAACTTGTGACCTTTAACCTTCCTTTTATCTTAATTTCCACTATTTCCATAAATAAATAGCCAAAAATGTCATTTTCCCTTTCCAAATCCTTTGCCATTGCCTTTGCCAATTTCCTTATCCATAATAATTGAAATGAACACCCACACTAAGATTTGTTTCCCAACATTTAGCTTGTAATAAGTGTTCCATAACCGTGGTTATTATGATTCCTTTATTAAATTTTATTTACATGGAATTTTCACCAGGGTTGTTACAAAATTTCCTTCCTTTTCAAGTTTTGGCCATATAGTTTGAATGAGGATCTTGTCACCTATAAACTTCTTTAAGTATGAAACGTGGAAAACTGGGTGTACTTGTGAAGATGCAGACAACACCAATTTGTATGCCATAGTACCAATCTTTTGCAACACCTTGTAAAGGCCATAGTACTTGGGTGATAATTTATCATCCTTCTTAGCTTGCTTGAGGGAAATTTGTTTGTATGGTTGTAGCCATAAAAATACCCAATCTCCCATGTCAAAGCTTATTTCATTGTGATGTTGAACTAATTGTTGTTTCATTCGATTATGCGACATAGTCAAGTTATCCATAAAGATTTGGAGAATTGTTGTTTATTTTTGATGTGATCTTCCATTGATTGAACCTTATATTTGTGTATTAGAGACGATGTGATGGATGGTGGACGATAACCGTAAAGTGCCATAAATGGGGTCATTTTTGTTGTGGTATGGAAGGAAGTGTTATACCATCATTTTGCTAAAGGTAACCACTTGACCCATTGTGTTTGGTTATACAATACAAAGCATTGAAGATATCCTTCCAAAAATTTGTTCGCTATCTCAGTTTTCCCATTACATTGGGGATGATAAGATGAGCTATGAGATAATTGAGTAACAAGTCAAGAAAATATTTTTGTCCAAAAATTTCCAATGAAAATGGGATCTCTATCACTTAAAATAATCTTTGGGTTTCCATGTAGCTTTTGAACTATTTCCACAAATGCAGTAGCGACTATATTGTCTTTGAAGGATGAGATAGCGCAAAAAAGTGTATTGGATTTGAAGGATGATATAGTGCACAAAAGTGTACTCTCTTTGAAGGATGAGATAGTGCACAAAAGTGTGCATACTTGGTAAGTCTATCAATTACCACCATGAGGACACTCTTTCCTTCGAACTTGGGTAGACATGTGATAAAATCCATTGAGACATCCTGCCAACGGTGACTTGGAATGGCTAATGGATGTAAAAGACCTGGGGTCTTAATTGTCTCGAATTTATTTTTTTCGTAAACCATACATTCTTCCACAAACTTCTAAATATCATATTTAAGGCCATCCCAAAAGAATCATTGTTAACCCTATGATAAGTTTCTAAAAATCTTGAGTGCCCTTTCATGGGAGAGGTGTGCAATTTCAAAAGAACATGTTATTTTATTTGGGAGTTCTTACATAGATATAAGTGATCTTTGTAGCACAATTAATTAGTTTTCCAAATAAATGTATCATAGGCATTGGTATATGGTTGTAACTTTTGAATGAGTGTCCACAACTCTTCATCATTCTTCCTAATCTTCATTTTATGAAGGAACGAAATGAAATATAGATATAAATAGAAACATAGAGATTAAACGAAAACATAAATTCAATTCACTAATAACAAAGTACTAAAAATTGTTTACATGTATAATGGAAATAAACTAGCTCAGGCGATGGTACCTTATCTCTGAGAAAATTTATGGCAGCTACATGCATTCTGAAATGGGTTACAACAAAGTTCAAAGGCCTATTTATTATTGAGAAACAATGGAAAACCCTAAACATCCAAAAACCTAATCCTAGGAGATGAAGTGCCAAAAGTCAGTGGACCCTGTTGGGGTAAATTGGTACATTAACTTCCCAGGGTCGTAAATTTGGCATACGATCTCCATTTGACGTGTATGATACCTCATTAGAAATATTTATCTAAGGACTACAAATTTGGACTGCAAACCCCTACTATATGCCTTTAGTTTTCTGTTTTCCAAAAAAAACTTCGTTTAGGGCCTCAAAACGACTTTGAAAGTTCAGGACTCGAAAAACTTCCAAAAACAGTAAATTGTGCTACAATTAAGTAAACTGAAAGAAACAATGGTAGGGGTCCAAATGAAATAGTTATGTGGCCACCAATATTCACCTGGATTAGTCCTCCCCCCTTATGAAGCAATGGTCCCCATTGCATTGAGTGCCTCCATGAGATGGGGAAACTTTTGTTGAACCTGGTCCCTGATGAGCCACTTTCCTTAGTGCAAGAGTTGGCTAGCTTTGACAACCCGATGTAGTTGGATATTCTGTTTGCGAGTGTTCTTGATATACGTGTCCATAATCCAATAAGTTGTGGCATGTTCCATGTAGTATGGGCGTAACACCCTCCTCCCGCATCTACCCAAGTAACCGACCAACAAGGGTAAACATGTGACGAAGAGTTATTATGATATGATTCAAATCCCTATGTGTTAGTTAAGGAAAATGAATTGAAAAAACACATCACACATACCTTCTACACCAACTAGAAGACACCTAGGAGCCATCCCAACCTTCCAGGTGACCAACCCTTGAGACATACTAACCTTACAGTGCATCAATCCCCAAGTTTATCGCTTTATATAGGCAAGAGTGTGTGTGGAAACCTCTAGTCGCTCGTGCAACATGGGCATGCATGCGACTGGGGACTTTCCCAGGTAGTTATGTGCCCGCGACCCCAATTTTTGTGCCACTTTTTCAGGCCCAAGATCCAGGTCACTGCCCATAACTCCATGACACTTCCAGAAACAAAATATAACAAAGGAATAACAATGTAAATGCAATAACTTGAACAAGTACTTGATTGGACCCCTACAAGCCATGACAAACATTTCATTAAACATGTCACAAGTATGTAACCTACAGGTGAAAACAACATATCTAAGCATAGGGGTCTCATACTTATCTAAGAATCACTAAGAAGCATTGTTGCCTCATCACATTAGTGGCATTATCATCTATTAGATCGTAGATTCATTGTTCATTCATTTACCAATCAAAACACAATGAGGGACATACGTCATTATTATCATGAAACACATTCATAACCAACATATAAACAACAAAAATGACAAGCATAGAACAACCATATAAGCCACATAATAACAATCGTATTTACCCATGAAAACACGAGGAAAAGATTTATTATTTACATAAGAAAAATGCAACCAAGTCTAGGACTTCCACGTACCACTTGATCATAGACATGGCTGAGCCAAATCTCTCTTCAACCAGTCACTCCCATGCCATATTCCAAGCACGAATGTGGGATCTCATGGAAAAATCAATCAAAACCAAACCAGGGCTTCCAGAGCCCAAACCACCTCAACCCTCAACTAGTGATTCCACTTCACAGTAGGACATCACAAACCATCACCAGATCGGTCTCCACCCAAGTTGTCTAGAGCGTTTGGTCCAACTAAGGCTCTAAGACTAGTAACTCAACCCACAGCTGCTGCCGGGATCTAGAGCGTTTCTCCAACCAAGGCTCCAGGACTCATAAATCAACCCACCAATGGCTCCAAAGCATTTGTCCAACCAAGGCTCTAGGACTAGTAACTCAACCCACAACTAAAGGAACATGAGAACCAACCAGAAAACAAACAATGAAATGAACCCAAAACACCATGGTTATCCAGGAAATGGGAAGGCTAGGAAAATCCACTATTAGTAAAGGCAATCCTCCATGCCAATGACATATCATGACCAAGAACCCATATGCATATGCCATGCATGCCAAAACTAGCGAGGAAAACATATATGCAACTCGGTACCTGCAAGAAAAAACCGGCATGGTTTTTGATCTCGATGTCCTCTTGCGATTCCATGCTCTTCCTTTGCCTTCTTTCTCAAAGAATCCAAGTATGCCACACTCTCTAAGAGTGATCTAATAAAAATCTAAGTGTCTAAGAGTATGAGAGAGAGACAATAGAATGAGAGCTCCAAAATTGAACTGACAAAAGTCTGTGAACTGATCCTCAGAAGCCTTTTTATTAATGAGGCCTCTAATTTCTTCAATTTTCCCTTATTTTCCTTCACTTTCCTCCTCACATGAAAATTGTGACCTTTCAAATTCCTTTTCTCCTAATTTCCATTATTTTCATAAATAAATGCCAATAAGTTCCACTTTGCCTTTCCAAAGCCTTAGCCATTGCCTTTTTCCAATTTCCTTAGCCATAATAAACTGAAATGAACACCCATACTAGGATGTTTTTCCCAACATTCATCTTGGAATACGTGTCCCATGACCATGGTTATTATTTTGCCTTTATTAACTTTTATTACATGGAATTTTCACCAGGGTTGTTACATAATCCTTCCCCTTGGAGGAACACCGTCCTTGGTGTTCAACGACACCTACAACCAACAAGATTATTGTAAGAAAAACATACTTCCCATGGAGCTTTATAACTTAGCTCATTGTAGTACTTACAATGATAAACCTGCTGAGAAGCAACCAACATGACAACAATCAACATGACAACATGACAAATATAACATCATAATGACATGACACCCATACTGCTTATTGGAGCTTCATAACATATCTCATGGCGGTATTTACATCCATATACATATGTACATATGCCAAACATATACCAAAACACATGCCAAAACATTCGCTCAACCACCAAATAAGGAAGGATACATAGCCCACATCTGATCCTCCATCTCCCATGTAGCTTCATCAGGCCCAAAGCGCTTCCATTGCACTTTAACCTACTCGATTTCTCGGTTCCACAGCATGAGCATCTTTCTCTGCAAAATTAAAATGAGGTTATGGCTAGAATTCCCCTTTTGGATCCACCTGCAATACATACCATTCAATCACATGATCAACATCTTCAACCTTCATTTTAAGAAATGAAACATGGAAAACATCATGGAATTTCATTGTTGGAGGAAATGCAAGTTAATAGGCTACTAGCCCAATCCTCTCAAGAATCTTGAAAGGTCCACAATACCAAGGTGCCAGCTTGACACATGATCCAATTCTCATTGAGCTCTTCTTGGGCTTGATGGGCAAGTACGCCTGTTCCCCAACCTGAAACTCCTTAAACAACCAGTTCCGATCTGCATAACTCTTCTGCTTATCCTATGCAGCTTTCAGATTCTTATTGTTACCTGCATTTCCTGTTCCATTTCTTCTAACATGTCTGGTCCGATCAATACCCTGTTCACCGGATCACTCCAATTGATGGGAGTATTGCAACCCCGTCCATAAAATGCCTCAAACAAACTCATCCTCAAAGATTCTTGATACCCATAGTTGTAAGCGAACTCTATCAGTGGAAGATACTCTTCCCACTTTCGATGTTGATGCATCACATACATCCTCAACATGTCCTCCAATATCCTATTGACCCTCTCTGTCTGTCCATCTGTCTATGGATGATAAGTTGTGCTGAAGGCCAAATTTTTTCCCAAACCTGCAAACAACTCCTTGCAAAAATTGTAAGTGAACTTTGCATCCCTATCTGACACAGTCTTCTGCAGAACACCACAGAATCTGACCACATCCCTGATGAAGACCTGTGCTACATCATTTGTTGAGTATGTAGACTTCAATGGAATGAAATGTGCTACCTTCATCAACTTTTCCACCACAACCATATGGAATGATGTTGTCTAGATGTCCTTGGTAAACATGTGATAAATCCCATGGAAATGACCTCCCATTTTTACTCTAGAATCAGAATTGACTATAGTAGTCCACTTGGATGCTTACACTCTGCCTTGACTTGTTGACAATCCAAGCACCTAGCCACAAACTCTGTTACATCTCTTTTCAAATTTGGCTAATGGTAAAACATATTTATTGTTGTCAACATCTTTTGATAAACTGGGTGACCTGAATACCGTTTCACATGAAACTCCCTCAAGGTCACCTTCTTGAGTTCATTGCTATCTGGCACATATATCCTGTCTCTAAACCTGAATAAGCCATTTTCTGTGAGATGATAGTCCACATCCTGTGCTATTGCACCTGTACCTGTACTTGTACTCTATTGTAATTTGTGCCTAAGCTCCATATACCTGACATCTTGCTGACCTTCATGCAAGATCCTATCCTATAGATATGTCCCATAGGGACTCCTGTATGCTATATGATTCACCTCTATATTCCCGCTAATAGAATCTACAACCCTGATCTCTTTACCTTTAATATACTTGATCTCAAAGTCAAACTCCTTGATTGTGGCCAACCATCTAGCTTGCCTAACATTTTGATTCAGTTGGTAAAATAGATACCAAAATTCATTTTTATCACTCATCAGTACAAAGGATTTTCCCATAAGATAGTGCATCCACATCTTCAATGCATGAATGATCGTTGTTAGCTCAAGATCATGTGTTGGATAATTCTGCTCATGCTCATTTAGTTTATATGACTGATAGCATACCACCTATCCTTCCTGCATAAGGACGACTCCACCAAGCCCCCTCTTGCAAGAATATGTGGATACCACAAACTCTTTGTCCAGATCTATGATCTTTAACACTGGAGCATGTGTTAACAACTACTTTAATTGTTCAAAACTGGTTGCACATTCTTTTGTCCATTCATACTTCTTACCTTTCCTTTTTAATGATGTGATATGATAAGCAATCAACGAGAAGTTCCTGATGAACCTCCTATAATAACCCGTTAACCCCATAAATGATGTTACCTCATCCACATTCCTAGGAGCTTCCCACTCCATGATATCCCTTATCTTTTATGGATCCACTGTTATGCTTTCCTTGGAGACAACATGTCCCAAGTAATGTACCTTTGTTTGAAAGAAACTACATTTGCTAAGCTTAGCATACAACTGATGCTCTCTTAGGAATCTCATCACTATTGCTAAATGTTCGACATGCTCTTCTTCATTTTCAGAATATACCAATATATCATCAATGAACACAATAAAAAACTTGTCCAGATAAGGACGCAACACAATGTTCATCAAACACATAAATGTACCTGGAGCATTAATCAAACCGAAAGGAACTACAAAAAACTCATAATGCCCATACCTGGTCCGGAAAGTTGTCTTGTAGATGTATTCTTCCTTAATGCGTACTTGATGATATCCAGATCTCAGATCAATCTTCGATAACTTTGCTACTCCCTTCGACTGATCGAACAAGTCATCAATCCTCAACAATATATACATGTTCTTGATGGTCACTTTGTTGAACTGCATGTAATCAATGCATAGCCTGAGAGTACCATCCTTCTTCTTCACAAACAATATCAGTGCACCCCAAGGTGATACACTTGGCCTAATGTATCCCTTTTCAAGCATTTCCTTCAACTGCAACTTCAGCTCTACCAAATTTGGAGTGTTCATCCTGTATGATGCCTTTGATGCTGGTGCTGCCCCTGGTACCAATTCAATATAAAGTCTACTTCTCTATGAGGTGGAAACTATGAAAATATTTATGGGAAACACATCCTGAAACTGATGTAGAATTGGGTACATGCTCAAAACATCTGCATGCTCTACTTACTTACCTTTGTCACAAGAAATGTGCACTACAAATAACACACACCCTTTCGTGCAACTACGCTTGGCCTGTATAGTTGTAACCATTAGCACCAATGTTGCTTTCTTCTTACCTTACAATACTCTTTGTTCCCCATTATCATCCAAGCACTCAATAGCCTTGTCATAAAAATCCACCTTGGTTCTATGAAGATACAACCAGTCCATACCCAAGAGCATATTATATGATCCCAATGATAATACATTTAAATGTGTTGATGTAGGAGTACCATTCAAGTCAAATGCACAAGCTCTTACCAAATGATGAAATCTCTGCTTGGTACCTATAGCCAACTGCACTAACCAAGATTTTGCATGCACTTCTTTATTCAAACCACACTTATCCACCAGGTCAGGATTAACACAATGATAATTATATCTCGGGTCAATCAAAATATAAACAACCTAATCACAAAGCTTACCATCCATCTCAATAATAGATGCCTAGTGATATGCCTACTTGTTATCCAGCGCTGCATAGATCCTAGGAATACTTTGTCCAACATCTCCCACAGTTGTGCCTCTTGAGTGTTGTAGATCTTTGGTCTACAACCGTGATGCTACAAAAAATATATCTTGCGATGACCTCCTCCACAAGTCCAACACTGCACTGAATCCCTATTTTCACTCTTATTCTGCTCCTTAGGCTGAAATCCTCGTTCTCTGCCAGATGTATTGAAATTCTTTGGTGGTGCAACATTCTCTTTGATACTTGTATCCTGAGGTATCACTTTATTCTTGTCCCATTTTCCCTTATTCTTGTCATTACCCTTCCAATCTTGCGTAGTATATGATCTGCACTTTGATTGCTCATAACAATGCTTTAACTACTGAATGGACTCCTCCAATGATCTAGGTTCATCAAAATCAATCTATTCTTTGAATGCTATCGACAATCCACTAATGAAGCTCTAATCCTTGGCCTTCTCCTCCTTGAGGTAAGGAACATATCACAACAACTCCAAAAATATGCTAGTGTACTCCTCATTTGTCATAGAGCCCATCTTTAGCTCATAAAATTCCTTTGCACTGCCATCATAAAATCTCTCTAATAGATATTCCTTCGAAACAACCTCTCGAACTCACTCCAAGTCAGTTCCTCCTCATAAATATCTCTAACGTTCTTTGCATCTTCCCACCAAATATTCACTTTACCTTCAAGATTGAAAGTAGTTATTATGGCTTTCATGTTTTCTGAGTAATCATGCAACCCGAAGAACTTCCTCATACTAAGCAACCATTATTTTGCATCCTGTGATTTCTTCATTTCCCCTTCAAATGTAGGTGGCTTTGATTTCTTAAACTTATTCGACAAATATCCCTTATTACTCCTATTAGGATGATAATGATGACGATCATAGTTTCTGTCAGAACGAGAACTAGAATAGTACCTTTGTCTATCACCTCTCCTATCTAGAATGTCCAAGAACCTGCCATCTTTGATTGTGTCGTATCTATCCAATTTGTGGCCGCCATGAGACCTACTGCCATATGCCCCATTAGTGCCATCCTCTTGTCCATAGCTGATCTAGAGTGGCCCCTGTTTATGCAATTCTAACAAACTCCAAATAATT
Source organism: Pinus albicaulis (assembly GCA_034641835.2). Taxonomy (NCBI): domain Eukaryota; kingdom Viridiplantae; phylum Streptophyta; class Pinopsida; order Pinales; family Pinaceae; genus Pinus; species Pinus albicaulis. Next base: position 910,285,474 of record CM076579.1, on the reverse strand, counting down.
ACCACATTGACCTCTATTTATTTTTCCTATGCCTATATGATTCTGTCATTGTCTTCTTTGAAACTCCTTATCTCTTCCTTCAAACTCCTCAATGTGTTTTCCAAGTCAGAAGAGTGCCCAACACCGTACTTCTCATCTAATTCACAAGGAGAATCTTTGTAGTATACCATCTTGATAGTCATCTTGGTTTCTTTCTTGCAAGCATACCATGTTAGCAAAACCAAATCATAACAAAACCAATGTACCTTGACATAATTCAGGGAGGATATCTCCTCCACTATCGACCAATCAACATAATGCATGTATAAATATAATCATAATAACACATAGACACATAACACATAGGTATATCAACACATAAACATCATTATAGCTAGAGTCCAGTCATCAATGCATGACCATATCAACTACGCATACCATGACCCCATGCATGACAACAACAACCATACCAATGTACACTGACAACAAGTGAGCACTTGACATGAATAAACAATGCATAACCAATCATATACTCATGATGACACATTTCACAACAACACCATTAATTCTCATATGATGACATCACTAGAACCATGACCAACACCATGCGGATGCAACAAGAAAATAGACCACAAGCATACATAACACATATGCAACCAACATGAATGCATGACCAACACATCGCCCATACAGTCCAAGGGGTGAGCCATGCTCTCATACCACTATGTAACACCCTCCCCCCACATCTACCCAAGTAACTGCCCAACCAAGGTAAACATGTCACAAAGATTTACTATGATATGATTAAACTCCCTATGTGTTAGTTAAGGAAGTGGAACCAATAGAACACATCACACATACGTTCTGCACCTTCTACAGGACACCCAAGAGCCATCCCAACCTTCCAGGTGACTAGTCCCTAAGACAGAATGACCTTACAGTGCATCAATCCCCTAGTCTCTCCCTTGATATGGGCAAGAGTGCGACTGGAAACCTCCAGTCCCTCGCACAACATGGGCATGCGTCCGACTGGGGACTTTCCCAAGTAGTTATGTGCCCGCGACCTCGATTTTTGTGCCACTTTTTCGGGCCCAAGGCCCAGGTTGCTGTCTAGAACTCCATGACACTTCCAGAAAGGAAATATAACAAATGAATAACAATGTAAATGCAATCACTTGAACAAGGACTTGACTGGACCCCAACTAGCCATGACATGCATTTTGTCAAACATGTCACACATATGTAATCTACAACAACATATCTAAGCATAGGATTTTCATACTTATCTGGTAATCACTAAGAGTCATTGTTGAATCATCACATTAGTTGCATTATCATCTATTAGGTCATATATTCATTGTTCATTTATTTACCAATAAAAACATGATGAGAGCCGTATACCATTACTGTCATGAAACACATTCATAAATAGCCTATAAACAACAGAAATTACAAGCTTAGAACAAACATACAAGCCACATAATAAAAATTATAACTACCCATCAATACAGTAGGAAAATAGTTCTTATTTCCATAAGAAAAATGCAACCAAGTTTGGGACTTCCACGTACCACCCGACCATAGAAACGACTGAGCCAAATCTCTCTTCAATCAGTCACACCTGTGCCATATTCCAAGAATGAATGTGGGATCTCATGGAAAAATCCATAAAAACCAAACCAGGGCTTCCAGACACTAAACCACCTCAACCTTCAACCAGTGAATCCACCTCACAGTTGGACATCACAAACCATCACTAGATTGGTCTCCACCCAAGTTGTCTAGGACTTCAGAGAGTTTGTTCCAACCAAGGCTCCGGGACTAGTAATTCAACCCACAATTGTTGTCGAAATCCAGAGCATTTGTCCAACCAAAGCTCCAATACTAATAACTCAACCCACCAAGGGCTCAAGAGTGTTTGTCCAACCAAGGCTCCAGTACTAGTAACTAAACCCACAATTAGAGGAACATGAGAACCAATCAGAAAACAAACAATGAAATTAAACCACAACTCCATGGCTATCTAGGAAATGGAAAGGCTAGCAAATCCACTGTCAATCTAGCCAATCCTCCATGCCAATGACATATCATGACCAAGAACCCATATGGATATGCCATGCATGCCGAAACTAGTGAGGAAAATGTTGGGCAGTGAAAAAGGTATGAAATTACTATGTATCTTCTCATTCTTTTACCATAGACAGACTCCTTTTTGCCTTGGAAAGGTAATTTATTTTAAGAATTATGATAGAATTGGAAAGGTTCATGTTTATTGTAAAAATATGGCTAAAGGTTACTTTTTGTTGACAAAACAGGAATTCGACGAAGTGAACAACTATACCAAAGGCGGGGTTGAAATTCATGTAACTGCTGCTCCATCAACGTTGAACCATATACAGCCAAAGTCAAGGAGATCCGAACGAATTGCCAAGAAAAGGCAGGGGACAGCTCGGCCTCGGTCAGAGTAAACAGGATGATAACTAAAAAAAGAGGAGCGAATCCCTCAGGATCCTTCGATCCTGAGGGATCGTTGTTCAAACTCATCTTATTCCTTGAATTTTCCGTCGAGATTTGATATATAAAGTAATGTCCTTTAGTAACAGTCAGTCAGTGAGTTGGTCGAAAGGCTTTACATTTAAAAATTTCCTATGTAATATACTGTTTTATTGACTCTCGGTTTTGAGAGAACCTCCTCTGTAATGCTTTATGTTTTTTTAATATAAGACACGCGTTTCGTTCATCTTCTAAAGTTCTGAATTAGCCCAGCAGTATTTCACTGGCGCTAAGGCCCCGAATCTGGTGGAATCACTTCGCTGTTTGTATTTTTAATCCTTGCTTACTGTTGTGTGGAGTGTGTTTAATGTTATAGAATTGATTTATCGTTGTTAGATCAAATACAGATTTATTAACAAATTTCATTGCTATTTCATCCTTTACAAGAATCACATTTGCTGTTCGGTTATCTTGTTATCATTATAAAGCTTTGTTGTTCTGTATCTGATTCGAGTTGCTGTTCCTTTAATTTGTGATTTGTTATAATTCATTTTTGCATAGTAATTGGCTGTCGACAGGATTGAAGTGTGGAAATCTAGTTACTCGATTGCATTAGAGTTGTAATTGCTGTTCATTTCATATTGTTGTTCCATTTCTGTTCATTGTTTATTCATAGCTTCTGATTAGCAAATAGATGAGTTATAGTTACATGCTGCTGTTCCTTTCCAGATTTTGTTTCTTTTGAGTTACTTTCATTAGCATCAAGATTGAGTTTGCTTTCATTTCGATTGCTTTAAAGATCACCAACTGTAGAGGACACTGGTTATTGCTTCCAAGTCCCCAGATTGGTTATCTTGCATCGATTTCTAAGGGAAGGAGTTATTTCTACTGTATCCCTGATCGATGTTTTACAGATTGGTTTAATTAAGGTTTTTTCCATTTATGTCACTGTAATTAGATTTCTTTACAAGCATTTGTTACTTCTGCATTTAACATTCTGTACTACATCTTCATAGCATTGCTTTTAGATAATTGCAGCCTCAGACAGAGTACACTCTTGAAATAAAAAGTCGCTCCTGGATTGATGATTAATGTAGGCTAATTAGGTGTTCAAAAGATACCTTTTTATACCTCAACATTTTGGCGACGTTGCCAGGGAGAGTGTATGCCATTTCAAAGAAGTGATGCACAGCTGGTTTTCTTCTGCTTGCAAAGAATTGGGTATTAAAGACGGAAGGTAAGAACCTGCGCACTGGGCAAGAGACATACTTGCTCGTAGCCCGCTTCATAGCAGAAGCAGGTAAGCTTCTTTCTTTAGGTAGGGATGAAGGTTTGTTTCCTTGAATGAATAGATCAACTAAGCAAAACAAAGTTCCTCCTAAAACTGAAAAACCTAAGGGACCGGTGACCGTTGGGCGAACAAATTTTATTGACGAAATCCTTAAGAAAACTGAATCTCAGCCGTCAGTAGGATTTAGAAAAGCTATTTCTAGACAGCCTACTAGTTCCCTTCAGGCTACAGAATCACCATCTGAAGCCTTTGCTGAGATACATAGTCAAACAGAGGGAATTGAGCAAGATTCCCAAGAAATTGAGAATCCTTGCATAAGTTCCCCTCAAGAAGGGAACTCTAGCAATCTCCGAGAAGGAGAAGGGGAAACAGGAGAAACTAGAGACCCAAAATCTCCTATTAAAGTCGCCCAAACAATAAGCAGCCCAGATAAGGGAAGTGTTGTTCAACTTATTCAGAACCAAGGTCCTGAATCACCTCAAACAGTAGGTCAATAGGGAATACTTATTATTCCAGAGAAAGGGAGTGTTGTCAAAGCCATTCCTGCACCTGCTTTTCAACCTAGAAATTCCTTGGAAATCCCAGAGGGATATTGGCATATCTTCGATCAAATGGCTCAAAACCAAAATCAGAACCAGCAGACACCCCAACAAACTTCTATGCTGCAATATCCTATAGTAGATACTGCAGTCAATGCACCTATGAAAGGTATTTCCCTTCAACATATTCCCACATTTCATGGCTTAACATCAGAGGATCCAGACGCATTTTTGTTTGAATTTGATGTACTGTGCAGGGGATATGATTATACCACCGATCCCCAAAAATTAAAACTATTTCCTTCAACATTAAAAGGGGCAGCCTTACGATGGTTCATGGGATTAGGTGGGGATGTCATAACTGATTGGGATCAGATGAAAGCTACATTTTTAAAGAAGTGTCAAGATTATTGCAGATCTGGGGAATTAAAAGATGAAATATTCCAAATGACAGCAAAACCAAATGAAACTTTGGAAGAATATGTGGAACGGTTTCAAAACAATCTTCAGAGATCCCCTTATGCATCCTTACCCTTACCTGATAATGTTTTGCAAACCACATTAATTAGGGGAATGAAAGATCAATGGGTTGAAACATTGAATATTATGGGAAAAGGTGATATATATCAGGAAAGTTATCCTAACATTATTGATTTGTGTATCAGGAGTTCGAGGGGCAATACAAGGCTAAAATCAGCAGAACGTGATATGATTACAAGAGAAAATAAGACCTCTAATGAAGGTGTGACTCGTGCAGAGATTGGAAATCTACTAGAAGACTTTAAGACAGACATACTTGGGACTCTAACAATGCAGTTCGATATTATGCAAGCCAAACAGAAACAAGCAGAAACAGAGCAAAATTTGGCAATATTCTGTCCCAGATGTAGAAAGAAACACAACCACAAAGAATTCCCGTTGGATGTGATTAAAGTTTGCACCATTTGCACGAAATATCACCCTACAGAGGGATGTCCTTCACTTCCTGGCCTAAAAGCAGTTTATAACGAGGCAGAAGAAGAATCAGAAGTGGTATGTCTGCTTAATCGGCGCTGACAATGGTAGCCGCGACGATCAGGTATGCCAAATGATCCATTTTCTTTTCAGCCTCCTCAGTATAATGCTCAACAATATAATGGGATGTGGAAAAATCAACCACCTTTCTCCAATTGGTCACAACAACCATTTCCTCCCACATCTTGGCCAAATCAAACAAACCAAAATAATTGGCCTAGTTTTCCTTTCTACCCACCATTTTGGCAAAATAACTATCCTACACAATGGTCCCCCTCTACTTCCCAGAGTCAGGCCTGGCAGTCAAACTAGAAAAAACCTACAAATCAGCCAGCTGGATCAATTCCTCTCTCTCAACCTACACTGCTAGCTCCCTATACAAACCCCCAGACCAAATTAAGACCACAACTCCCAGCCCAACCCAACCCAAACCCAAACAATAGGCCAGTTCAGTCTGTCCAAATAATGGAACCCCAAGAAGTAGAAACTGAACTGAGGGAGTGCAATGATCTTCAATTAAGGTCTGGGCGCATAGTAGGAACAGAGAGAAACAATGATGCTCATATTGAAGATCCGTTACCTGTAGAACGAACATTACAAAATGAGAAGGAAGTTCAACAACGAAATCAACAACAAAGTCAACAACAAGTAACAACTTCCTCTCCACCATTCCCAGAACGATTAATCATACCACGTCCATTGGAACAACCTAATTTTGATCTTCTGGGAGAATTAAAAAATTTGCGTATAAAAATCCCTCTCCTCCAAGCTATCCAAGACATTCCTATATATGAAAAAACCATTAAGGAATTATGCATAAAGAAGCCAAAGAGGAGAACAATCACCAATCCTAATGTCCAAATAGTCGGTACCTTATCTGACTTATTATCAGGAATGGAAACACCTGTAAAATATGAAGACCCAGGAAATCCTATAGCGACAATCCAAATCTATGGGTAATTGTTTCCAAATTCCTTAGTTGATTTGGGAGCAGCAATCAATATTTTAACAACCACCACCTGTCAGAAACTTGGCATTAAATCACTAGAACCAACAACAACCTTACTGGACTTGGCTGATCGATCGGTAGTCAAACCAGAAGGTACATTACAAGATGTAATGGTATATGTAGATTCCTGGGAATAACATGCTGATTTCCTGGTTATTAATCCAAAGAACCGGCTAGAAGGGCATCTGTTGATCTTAGGTAGACCTTGGTTGGCAACTGTCGATGCTTATATTGGATGTCGACAAGGCAATATGACAATAACAAGGGGAAACTATGTCAAGAATTTAGCCCTATATCCCCCAGCCCAGCCAACTCTATCAATAATCAAAACAAAAAAAAACAATCTGCATCATATCTAATGGAAAATATGAGATCACCTCTAACTATAGAAAATGCTTTTGATTTTAAAGATCAAACAGAGGATGATATCATTAATAATTTCATTAATAAACCACAAACCAGATCTCATTTGCAATGTCACATGATCAAGGCAGCATTCGATAATAAAGAAGAAAAATATCCTTTCAAAGATATTCTTGATCAAGTAATACCTACTACTCCTGTGTACAATAGCAAGATTGTAGAAATTGAGCCGGGAAAAACTCTAAACATTAACAAAAATCTCACTGCTGAACAAGAAGAGAAATTGGTCCAATTATTATGAAAATACAAAGCAGCCTTTGCATGGGATTACCCCGCTATGAAAAGAATTGACCCTCAATTGTGTACACACCACATCTATATCGAAAAAGATGCAAGACCCATTCGCCAACCCCAAAGAAGACTAAACCCTCACGTCAAAGATATTGTGAAAGATGAATTACAAAAACTATTGGATGTTAATTTCATCTATCCAATATCTGATAGCAAGTGGGTCTCTCCATTAGTAGTGGTACCAAAAAAGAACGGAAAGTGGAGAATATGTGTAGATTACCGTGAACTTAATAAGGCAACACAGAAAGACCACTTTCCCCTTCCTTTCATTGACCAAGTATTAGACACATTGGCAGGAAAGAAATTCTTTTCTTTCCTTGATGGCTTCAGTGGGTACAATCAAATCCAGATTGCCCCTGAAGACCAGGACAAAACTACTTTTACCTGTCCATGGGGGACATTTGCCTACCGAGTCCTACCTTTTGGCCTATGCAATGCCCCTGCTACATTTCAAAGGGAAATTCTCAGCATCTTTGCAGACTTAATAAATGAAGGCCTCGAAGTATATATGGATGATTTCACACCTTATGGGGATGATTTTGAGCCTGCATTGGAAAACCTAGAAAAGGTATTGCAAATATGTATTGACACTAGGCTTTTTTTAAGCCATGAAAAGTGTCTTATGATGATGACCGAAGGAGTTATCTTAGGGCATTATATTTCAGCAGCTGGAATTCAAGTGGACCCAACTAAAATTCAAATAATCTTGTTAATTCCCACACCCACCACACAAACAGAGGTACGTAGCTTTCTTGGATTTTCTGGTTACTATAGAAGATTTATAGAACATTATTCTCGAATAGCTGCACCTTTATATGAACTGACTGGAAATGCTGATTTCATTTGGACAGATAAATGTGAAAATGCCTTTAATGATCTGAAAAAGCTTGTTTCAACAGCCCCAGTGTTGAGGGGCCCAAATTGGAATTTGCCATTCCAAATTTCATCTGATGCCTCAGACACAACAATTGGAGCAATACTTGGGCAGGAGGAAGACAAGAAGCCATATGCAATTTATTATATTAGCAAAAATCTATCCCCTGCTGAATTAAATTATACTGTGACTGAGAAATAATTTCTAGCTGTAGTTCATGCTATAAACAAGTTTAGACATTATATAACTGGGTATCCTGTAGTATTATATACTGATCACTCTGCCATTAAATTTTTAGCAAATAAACCTGTTACAAATGGAAGAGTGACAAGATGGTTGATTTTACTGCAGGAATTCGATATCACAATCAAAGATCGACCTGGGAAAGAGAACCCTATAGCTGACTTTCTGTCAAGAATGCCAAAGCCAACAGATACAGAAGCAGTTGAAGACCACTTTCCAGATGAACATCTCTTCGTTGTTACTGTCAGAACACCGTGGTATGCTGATATAGAAAACTATTTGGCAATAGGTAAATTACCTAAACATCTATCCCTTAATGAACGGAAACAGATAATACAACTTAGTACCCGATTCTCTTGGATTGGGGGCTATCTATTTCACACAGGGGGAGATATGCAAATAAGAAGATGTGTCCGGGAGGACGAAGTATTTGATATTTTGAAAGCATGCCATGATGGCCAACGTGGCGGACATTTTGCAGATCATAGAACTGCCCATAAGGTTTTATGAACTGGCTATTACTGGCCTACCATCTTTAAGGATGCCAAAAAATTTGTGCAGGCCTGTGATAGCTGCCAAAGGGCAGGGCGCCCTGGGCAGTCTGATGAAATGCCTTTGAACCCTCAACTAGTGATTGAACCATTTGAACGTTGGGCACTTGATTTTGTTGGCCCTATTACCCCTCCTTCAAACCAAAAAACATACATCCTAGTTGCAACCGAATATGTCACTAAGTGGGTCGAAGCAGAGGCACTTTCAAAAGATACAGAGGACTCTCTAGTACAGCTTCTTTTCCAAATCTTTGTGCGCTATGGCCTCCCAAAAGACATAATCACAGATGGAGGACCACAATTTGTAGGTAATAAATTAGCTGAAACACTGCAAAACTACCACATTCAGCACAAGATTACAACTCCATATCACCCACAGGCCAATGGCCAAGTAGAGAGTACGGACAAAGTAATTGAATCTATATTAACAAAAACTGTTGCCTCACACAGACGAGATTGGGCCTACAAATTGCCAGAAGCATTGTGGGCATATCGAACAACGTGGAGACATACTACAGGATATTCACCATATCAATTGGTATTTGGAAAATAACCCATATTTCCTATAGAATTTGAAATTCAAACATTAAGAACAACTCAAAAGGTGGGTCTAGATCTGAATGAGGCCCAGGCTAAAATACTGCAGCAAATTAATGAGTTAGATGAAATTAGGCTCTCTGCTCTTCAGCACACAACATTAATCCAGCAACAGAGAGTCAAATGACATGACGCCCATATCAAATAAAAGATCTTCCACGAAGGAGATTGGGCACTCCTATATGATTCTAGGTTTCAGGATTTCCCAGGGAAACTCTAGACACGATGGCTTGGACCCTATGAAATAAAAAAAGTGCATAATAATGGCACTATTACATTAGCTACCATTGACGAATCTGGACATCCCTTTAAGGTAAATGGTCATCGAGTACGATTGTATCATAAACCGCTTACTCGGGAATCCTTTTACCAACAGTTACGGGAAGATTCTACCATGGAAATTATCGCTGAAGGGGAGAACTCCTCCTCGGCACCAGTTTGTTAAATCATTCATTTTTTTTAAATTTTGTACATAAAGAATTTTTCATTTTCTTGATTATTGTTTTACGAAATTCGTTCCTTTTTTTTTATCATTTCTTTATTTTTTCATCGTTTGTTTCATGAAATTCGGTTTCTTTAAAAAAAAAAGAAAAAAAGAAAAAATTATGTTTATTTCGTTTGTTTTGCTGTTCCTTTTCAAAGGAACAACACTTCTGATGTTCCTTTCGAAAGGAACAACAGTTCCGCAGAAAGGAACAACACTTCCGCAGAGTATTTTTGTTGTTCCTTTCGAAAGGAACAACAGTTCCGCAAATTGTTTTTGTTGTTCTTTTTAAAGGAACAACACCTTTTTGAGTGGATTGTTTTTTGTTTTAAGCCAACATTTTGAATTTTTGATCACTCTTCTAAAGGCAAATATATCATTTATATACAATCATACAAATTAAAGCTTACTGTAATCAACAAATCAAAAGAAATCGTCATTTTTAAGGAAATTGTCTAGTAATGATAAGAAAAAAGGAAAAAGGGGCATGATCAATAACATAACTTTGCTATTTTATTACCATTGAATTAATCTGATCGATTATCTTTATCATGACTGGTTCTTTCCCATATGCTATAACTTTCTTTGATTTTTATTTATGGAATAGGAATAAGGGCATATTCTTTTCTATTGAGATGTTCAGACTTCTTCCACCATCCCTACTCTTAAGGAGTGTTGAGCCATCCTTTATGAATAACTAAGGAAAAGTGCTAAGTGAAAAAGAAAAATATTTACATATTTTATTTATAATTTTATGATTTTGCAGAAGGGGGATAGGGAGTCTCATCAAGAGCCAGCCTACCATGATCATAAGGAAAGCAGTGAAGTGGCATTCCCATCATGGCCACCAAACCAGGGAAATGGTCCAATAGACAATTGAAAAAATCAAGAAGTCTTTGGAACAGGAGGTCTCATCACGAGCCAGCCTGCCCACCTTTCACTTCTTCCTGGTGAATGGCATTTTGGTTTATCAGGTCACCAAGCCAGCACAATGGCCTCCGTCATAATATTCAACAAAAAACACTTCCTCAGTATAAATAAAGGACAATGGTTTCGTGGGTAAGAAAGAAACTTTGTCAAGGTTATGGACACCTGTGGGCAATAGAGCTCAACTGATGGTATTGGAGTCACATTTATACACATCAATAGTTATATTTCACCCTTTTCCTATATCTCTATTTAAATATCAAATGAAAATATGAATCCTTTACCTTTACTTCTGAACCTATTATACATGAAAATCATTACAAATCGATCATATTAGTTTGAAATGGTAAATAATGCAATTGTACTTATGTTTATCTTATGATGTACCTTATCCTCATATTTGAAGCATTACAAAATGATTTTCTATCCATTACCGATTCATCACACGCATTGATTTCAATAATTGCTATAATTTGATTGAATGTATCATAATTACGCCTACTTTACTGCTGTACTACTGCTGTGCCACACCTGCCTCTCTCAATTGATGGTTGAGGACGACTTATCATCCATTAGGGGGGGGCGCGGATGTCTGCATGCAGATCACATCCCGAGATTTCTTTACCTGTATCCCAAATCCCTGCATTTTAGAAAAATAACAAATTTTTAATGACATTATTCCAATTCACCGTGCTGTGATGTTCCATTGCGATTACTATGTGTTGAGAAAAACTAACAGAGTGCAGAGACGACGGGAGGACGGACAATTCACAGTGAACCACAGGTGCTGATTGTTTCTGATGCTGCACGAGCAATTTTAGAAAGATTGGGGTGGATTACATATTTCATGAGGATGCAACAACCCCACGAAGCAATGGCCACCAAATTTTTACAGAACTTCCTCCATGGTTAGAGGAAGACAGATAGCTGTATCCGACGAAATAATTGCAGAGGTGTCTGGCATCCCAGCGCAAGGGACTATTTGGACTCAGAAAAAGATTAGGATTCGAGAAGCCATGAAGATTTTTCAAGATGAGGGACATACATTAGTTGTCAAGGGAAAAGAAGTTCAACCAACATCATTAGGAGAACCATGGACGGAGTTGGCCAAGATTGTGCAGGCTTATATAACGTGTGACGGAAGAAAAGATGTGGTAAGACCTCGCCACCTTAAGCTACTGGCTATATTAAAACAAAAATGCACCATTAATTTGCCCGCATTTTTAAATTCTTTGTTACATGATATTGCTCGTGGCATAAGAAAAGCTCAACATGCAGATATGGTGGTCAGCCACCATTGTCTAATTCGATTAATGGTGAGTCGTAGCCTCGCCCAGCAACAGACCAGCTAGGAAGAGTTGATATTCTCCATTGACGGAGGGTTAGCTTTACCTGCTCCAAAACGGAAGAGGATGTCTAAGCCATCTACTCACAGACAGTCCCTCCGTTCAAAACGAAGTAGGAGGATGGTGGAAGGACTTCCGGGCAGTAGTAGCCAGCCCCTGGAATTGCACAGCTCAGAGGATGAACAACCTCCACAATTGGAGGGAGTAAGCCCTCGTACTGATGAGGAAGAGGAATTGGAAGGAGAATTTCGCTACTCAGACGAAGAAGAAATAAGTTGCGACACCGGTAGTGAAAAACAATCCAGTGCAGAGGAGGGAAATAATGAGGAAGAAGAAATTGAAGGAAATGCTGAGGAAGAAGAAATTGAAGGAAAAATTCGGTAGTCGGATGAGGAGGAAGGAAGTTATCATACCTGTGAGGAGGATGAAGACAATCATAGCAACGATAAAGAAGGAACAGAGCCTCCCGAACTATCATAATCCCTTTACAGGAAGACCAATTGGCCCAGATTTTGGCCAATATGAGTGATTATGCACAACCTCATAGCCCTTTGGACCTTAATATTGATATTAATCAACTACCAGAGTACTCTGCGATCGATAAAGAAATAGCTGGAGAAATGCTAAATGAAACAACAAACCCTAACGAAGCTATGGTTGCTTCTCCTAAAAGGCGTGAACAGGAGAAAGAGAACACTGAAGCAATATCTCAAATTGGAAGCCCCCAGGAGATTGTAGAGTCAACTGAGAATATGATTCCTGAAGAATTTAGCCAAGGGCATATGAATGTGGAAGAAGAACCCCAAGAAGAAGATCAAGAAGAGAATTTAACTGAAGGCACGGTTGACCAAAACCCTGTTGAGCAAACATGTTCAGACAAAGAAGCGGTTGTTCCATTAAGAAAGAGGAGGAAAACAACTGGGATTGAGAAGCTTCGCAGAGAACGAATAAAGCTTCATAAACTAGTAGAACAACTCAGGCAAACCATTAGGGTTATGAGAATGAAACAGATGCCTAAGCGAGCCCCTAAGAGAAGAAGCATTGCTACCAAAAGAATTTCGAAAAAGAGAAAGGTGACCGCTAATAGGAACCCCCAAGTTACAAAAGAAACCATACCTGAGCCTAATTATGAGGATGTGGAGCAGAAAATGGCCGTTCCAACACAAGCTGTTCCAGAGGAACCTGTTCCAAGTGAAAATATGCAATCTTGCAGTCAGCACACTTTTAGTGATCCGTCACTGGCCAGACTCCAAGAAGAGTTGGCACAGGCCTGAATAGAAAGGCAGAGATTGGAGGAAGACACTGTCCCAAGAAAGAAATATCAGGAATTGCAGCAACAAATGAGAATTATTCATGAAGCAGAAGCTAAAGCTCATGAAAAATGCCGAAAAGCAGAGAAAAAGGATAATAAGGTAATGAACCAACTAAAACTAGCCTACAATCAAATGGACACTCTCTGCTCCTTGTATACTGATGTCTTAGCCTGTAGATGCCTCGCCAAAAACTATGCTTTGTTTTTACTAGAAAGATATTTACAACTAAAGATCAAGGCAGTTAGGGCAAGGAAATCCATAGAGCTAAAAACTATAGACGACTTTGTATCATGCTGCAAACTTTATAGGATCAAAGTACAATGCCTTTTGTGTGAATTTTACTTGCATAATCTAATACTTGAAAATGACTGTGAATCAAACCCTTGCCCTTTTGTTGGAGATGTTCAATTTCAGGCATTCATTTCCTTTGCTTTAAATCAATTAAAATGGCTTAAAGCCTATAACGCCTTTCAAAGGCAGGAAAATGAATTAGATCTGTGGGTCAGGAGTGAACCTCAGAACCCACTTCAATTTTGGGCTAGGCAGAAAAGATTGATGAATAAGGAAGGCATTACCCAAGCCCTGGGGCCTATCCACAAATCAATTATCTTGCATGGAACATATTATTTCTCATCTATTAAAAACCAAACTTATATAGCAACTAAGGTCCAGTGGAGAACCTCCAATCAAAATGTGCAAAATAGGGAACCATTTAATTATAGAAACTTTGGGCTAGCTGCAGACCGCTTGATTTCCTATAGCCATCTCGTTTTAAAAGATGGACCATTCTAGTTAAGTTGTAGGTTCCGCAGCCCTATTGCATGGTACCCTGCTCCGGACTACAAAGCTATTTACGAACTCCTTGAAGGACATACATAACATGTTTTTGAGGAATTAGCTGCACTACATGGTTTTAGGCCTGTTGATGACAAACCTTATCTGGATTATTCTTTGACTGCTCTCCATGTGAACTATATTTTTCATGAGGACATGAAAAAGATTAAGCAGGGGGGTATGTTGGGCAGTGAAAAAGTATGAAATTACTATGTATCTTCTCATTTTTTTACCATAGACATACTCCTTTTTGCCTTGGAAAGGTAATTTATTGTAAGAATTATGATAAAATTGGAAAGGTTCATGTTTATTGTAAAAAGATGGCTAAAGGTTACTTTTTGTTGACAAAACAGGAATTCGACGAAGTGAATAGTTGTACCAAAGGCGGGGTAGAAATTCATGTAACTGCTGCTCCATTAGCGTTGAACCATATCCAGCCAAAGGCAAGGAGATCCGAACGAATTGCCAAGAAAAGGTAGTGGACAACTCGGCCTCGGTCAGAGTAAACATGATGATAACTAAACAAAGAGGAGCGAATACCTCAGGATCCTTCGATCCTGAGGGATCGCTGTTCAAACTCATCTTATTCCTTGAATTGTCCGTCGAGATTTGATATATAAAGTAATGTCCTTTAGTAACAGTCAGTCAGTGAGTTGGTCGAAAAGCTTTACATTTAAACATTTCCTCTGTAATATACTATTTTATTGACTCTCGGTTTTGAGAGAACCTCCTCTGTAATTCTTTATGTTTGTTTAATATAAGCCACACGTTTCGTTCATCTTCTAAAGTTCTGAATTAGCCCAACAGTATTTCACTGGCGCTAAGGGCCCGGCTTTGGTGGAATCACTTCGCTGTTTGTATTTTTAATCCTTGCTTACTATTGTGTGGAGTGTGTTTAATGTTATAGAATTGATTTATTGTTGTTAGATCAAATACAAATTTATTAACAAATTGCATTGCTATTTCATCCTTTACAAGAATCACATTTGCTGTTCGATTATCTTGTTATCATTATAAAGCTTTGTTGTTCTGTATCTGATTCGAGTTGCTGTTCCTTCATTGTTGAATAGTAATTGGCTGTCGACAGGATTGAAGTGTGTAAATCTAGTTGCTTGATTGCGTTAGAGTTGTAATTTCTGTTCATTTCATATTGCTGTTCCATTTCTGTTCATTGTTTATTCATAGCTTCTGATTAGCAAATAGATGAGTTATAGTTACAAGCTGTTGTTCCTTTCCAGATTTTGTTCCTTTTGAGTTACTTTCATTAGCATGAAGATTGAGTTTGCTTTCATTTCGATTGCTTTAAAGATCACCAATTGTAGAGGACACTGGTTATTGCTTCCAAGTCCCCAGATTGGTTATCTTGCATCGATTTCTAAGGGAAGGAGTTATTGCTACTGTATCCCTGATTGATGTTTTGCAGATTGGTTTAATTAAGGTTTTTTCCATTTATGTCATTGTAATTAGATTTCTTTACAAGCATTTGTTACTTCTGCATTTAACATTCTGTACTACATCTTCATAGCATTACTCTTAGATAATTGCAGCCTCAGACAGAATACACTCTTGAAATAAAAAGTCTCTCCCGGATTGATGATTAATGTAGGCTAATTAAGTGTTCAAAAGATACCATTTTATACCTCAATAGAAAACATATATGCAACTCGGTACCTGGAAGCAAAAACCTTTGTAGTTTTTGATCTCGATGTCCTCTTGCGATTTCATGCTCTTACTTTGCCTCCTTTCTCTAAGAATCCAAGTATGCCACACTCTCTAAGAGTGCTCCATGAAAACTCTGTGTGTCCAAGGGTATGAGAGAGAGAGAATAGAATGAGAGCTCCAAAACTGAACTGATAAAAGTCCGTGAACTGATCCTTAGAAGCCTTTTTATTAATTAGGCCTCTAATTTCTTCAATTTTCCCTTATTTTCCTTCATTTTCCTCCTCACATGCAACTTGTGACCTTTCACCTTCCTTTTCTCCTAATTTCCATTATTTTCATAAATAAATGCCAATAAATGCCAATAAATGCCACTTTGCCTTTCCAAAGCCTTAGCTATTGCCTTTTATCAATTTACTTAGCCATAATAAACCAAAATTAACACCCACACTATGATGTTTTGCCCAAGATTCAGCTTGGAATATGTGTCCCATGACCGTGGTTATTATTTAGCCTTTAGTAACTTTTATTACATGGATTTTTCACCAAGGTTGTTACAATGGGTTTAGCTTTGTTGCTGTTAGTTGTTTTGAAATGTCTAATGTTTTCAGTAATGGTGGAAAGTATGGCCAAAGGTGATCCACGTTGAACATTGGATGCAGTCCAATGAATGGGGGAATTTTGAGCCTTAGTGATGGTATAAGGCCAAAATAGGAGTGGTTTGAGCTTTCGATGGGCTCCGGTAAGGTGTTCTTTCTGCAAATGAAACCAAACTTTGTCACCCACATGAAACTTGTGTGGCGCATGATGTTAACCATGCCACTACTTATACTCGGTATTAGACTTATCTAAGATGTCATGCACCTGCTATCAGATGTGTTAGATGTGTCCAATAAACCAAATTGATTTATCATCCTTGGACTGTACATGTGTGGATTATGTTTGTGTAGTCACATGAGGCATGGCAACATCATTCAGACATAATGGTTGAAAACCCAACCCCACTTGAAAAGGAATGCGACCAGTCAAGAAATGGAGAGCTATGTTATAATTGTGTTTCACATAAGGAAGGCTCTCATCCTAGGTTCATGGATGATTGGAGTTGTACATGCGTAGTATGTGCACTATCATCTTATTGACGAACTTTTTCTGGAGTTAAACCCGGGGATGGAATTTAGTCGACATGGTGAGATTAGTGTCCAATAATGTCCAGAGGCTCGACCCGAATGTGCTCAGGAACCTGCAGTCCCAATATGATCTAAAGGTCTGCGGGAATCCAAAATGTACCCATACTCATTCAAATAAGAGTTTAGAAGTGTCCTCTGCTATGCTACTCTTCTTACAAGTTGCCAATATAGCCATCTTAGAAAATATGTCCACGACCATAAATACATAGTGATTACCATGCTTGGTATAAAGGAGGCTCAATGGATAGTCCATAGAGATGGATTCCCAGTGTTGTCTAAGAGTAGGAAGAGGAGTGTACAGACCTTGATTCATGATGGTTGGATTGGTGATGGCATAGTCAGTGCAGGATCAAATATATTTTCCAATTTCCTGTCGAAGTTTTGGCCAATAAAATTACTTCTATAATACGACCACAATTTTCTCCACACCAAAGTGTCCTGTGACCTGACTGTAGTGTGCCTCCCAAATCAGCTTGGTCCACTTGCTTGAAGGAAAATAATGGTGGCCCAGGTAGAATAATAATGCATTCTAGAGGTCGAAATATAGAACTTTCTTGCCATCCACTAGCATATGGTATGTGGTGGCGAACTCTAGATCATTTTGGTACAATTGTAGTCGAAGGTCTCGTGGCCACAGGAGTTGAGAAAAATAGCCAGTGCTACAACTAAGGTTGCGTGAGGAAATATGCAACATGATTGGTGTTTCCCTTCTTGTATTTAATATCTAAGTGGAATTGTTGCAAATATGTAGATCACTTTTGATAGTGATCGTTCTGCAAATCCCCTTGTGTCTGGATAAACTAAATATGTTGGTGATATGTGTGTATGACTATCTCGTTCCCTGGAATGTATTATTTCCATTATCGACACGCTTGCACTATGGAATACATCTCTTTATCATAGGTGGGGTATTTTTGAATTGTATCGAAAAGTGTCTTAGTGTGATAGGCCATCGAATGTCCCTGTTGGGTGAGAACTATACCAATAACATAGTCAGAGGCACCAGTCTCAATTTCAAATGGTTGTTACAAGTATGGAAATGTGAGTAAAAGTGTAGAGAAGAGGAAGTGTTTCAACTCAACGAACGCCTTTTTTTGGAATTCATACTAAACGAACTTTTCTTTCGCTCTGCCCTTGGTAACCTAACTCAAAGGCCAAGTGATGTGAGAGAATCCCAAATTGAACCTTTGATAAAAATTGGCAAGGCCCAAAAAGCTGCGAAGCTCTATTAGAGTGGTCGAAGCTGTCTAATTCTAAATGAATTGGAACTTAGTCAGATCCACATGCATGCCTTGCTCATCAATGATGTAGCCCATTTATTGGACCTAGCCCATGCCAAATGTGCATTTCTCCAAGTTGCACATATTTTGTGTTGTTGCAGGGTTTGAAGGACCTACCAAATGTGTTGTAGGTGCTCTTCCAAACTCTTGTTGAAGATGAGGATGTCATCCAGATATACAACCACAAACTACTTGGCGAAGGGTCACAATATGTCATCCATCGACCTTATAAAAGTTGCAGGGGAATTTGTAAACCCAAAAGGCATGACAAACCACTAAAAAAGGACCTCCTTGGATTTGAAGGCAGTCTTCGTTACATCTGTGGGTTCCATTGGCACCTTGTGATAGCCATACTTCAAGTCGATCTTGCTGAATACTTGGCCCCCTTGAGTTTGTCAAGAAGGTCATCAATATGTGGGATTAGATACTTATTCTTGAAAGTAATTTTGTTTAGTGCTCGATAATTAATGCAAAGTCTCAAGGTTCTCCTTTGTAAAAATACAATTGGGCTCCCACAAGGTGAAGAAATTGGTCGGATGTGCCCTTTTTGCAACAAATATTGGATTTGTGGCTTGCTTTCTTCATTTGATAGGATGGAGTAACAATATATTGACCCATTGGGTAGAGGTGCTCTGGGATTCAAATCGATATAATGCTTGACTTGACAGTGCAAAGGTACACCCATGGGTGAGGAGAATATGTCCTTGGGTTCTTACACAACCTTATCCACTTGCTTTTGCTGTTTGGGGGAACCCTTCCTGGGGGCCATTAATGTGGCCATTATCTTCCCCTTGATTTGAGAGCGAATTATAAAGAAAACGCATTTCCCAAAATGGGAGATGATCTTACTACATTTCTTAACAAAGATCAAAGAGATGGCAGTAGGCGGTGCTACCTCCGGTATCCTGTTTAATTTATTGCCAAAAGTAACAATAACAATGCGAGGCCTAGACTCATACACAACATGAAGCTTCCACAAGTATGGTTGGCCTAATAACACATCACAAACTTCAAGAGAAGCAACATCACACAATACCTCATCTGTGAAGGGCTTGATGTTGTAGGGAAAGCAACATTGTTGGATGACATAAAGATCTCATCCATTTTGAAGCCACTTGATGGTGTGCGACTACGGGTGTGGTGTGGTTGGTATGCCCAAACGCTTCATGACCTCTGCTGAAATGAGGTTATTTTGTCTCTCATTGTCAACAATGAATTGCAACGCAAAACCCTTCACCTGCATCTGTGAGTGGAAGAGATGCTCCTCCCCCTTTTTTGGATCTTTGGGCTCAATCTTCTTGACCTTGGTGGTGGAAATAGTGGCACTGGGTTCTGCACCAATAATCTTCTTTCTCTTATCATTGCCTTTATCGGACTCTGGCTCATAATCAAAATATGCATCGGAATTTGAAGCTTTCAGCTCAACCACTAATGACTGGTTGACACGCCAGTCAATTGGGTTGTGAGTGGGGATCTTGTGAAAATCACACCACTTTCCTGTGTCCTTCTTCCTTTGCGTGGTGCCATCCTTTGCTTGCATATTCGATGGGTTTTCCTGGGTCACTCCACCTCGCCTTTGGCCTTTCTTCTGCAGTTTGGGGGCACTCTTGTCCTGCTTCTAATTTGCAGGTCCAAAGTTGTGCTTTTTTTTTGTGTTTTTTCAATATTGGTAGCATATCGATATGCTACAACAAGCAAGGAGATGTCTAGGAACTCCATTTCTTAATGAATGTATTTGTGTAGACAACTGCAGTACTTGAGCACCATATGTCACTTAGAGTCTTTGATACCCCTCTTTGTGCATAGAGTATGAAATATATTTGTGGAATCATGGGCATCTTGGTCCCTTTGTTGTCGTAGTGTGGTCCATTTTATGTAATTGTCCTCATAGCTCCCCACGGGGCAATATTGTTCCTTGACAATGTCTTAGAAAGAGTTCCAAGAGGGGGCAGTTGTAAACAGAGAGGGTTCCTCGACACTTTTCTCACAATAAGTTTACCACCAGTCCTTGACATGGGAGGAAGCCTTAAGCAGTGCAAAAGTAATCTGCTCCCTATCAACGAAACTATGGACTAAAAAATATCCTTCCAACATATTTAACCATTTATCTACAACATATACATCTATTTGACCTTTGAATATAGGGATATCAAAGTTCACCTGTACCTTGAAGGGGGCAGCGCCTCCAAAGTGACTGTCGAACGAAGGTGTGTCGTTGGTGGGCATTCGCTGAAGGATTTGGGAAAAGTTGTACATCATCTCGTTCCTTTGCCACTCGAGGGCTTCTTCGAGCAATAGTTTGATAGGATCTCTTACTCCCTTGTCTTTAGTTTCTTCCACCATGGGAGGCCGTCAGTCTCAGTGGGGACGATATTGCAAAGGCTTAATGAGTTCAAGTCCCAACTCCTTATACCCTGACCTTATTAGGGACATGCACAAAAAACAAAGAAAGAGCAAACCGCACTAATACCATTGATCCAAATTTTATGAAGGAATGAAATGAAATATAGATGTAAATAGAAAGAAAGAGATAGAACAAAAACATAACTTCAATTCATTACTAACAAAGTACTGAAAATTGTTTACATGCAGAATGGAAATAAACTAGATCAAGCGATGATAGCTTATCTTTGAGAAGAGATGGTAGCCAACAATGGTGCAGAATATGATATATTTTCCAATGCCCTGTTAGAGTTTTGGCCAATAAAAATACTTCTCTAGTATGGCCACATTTTTATCCACATCAAAGTGTCTTATGACCCCATTGTAGTGTGCCTCCCAAATTAGCTTCGCTTGAAGGAACACAAAGGTGGCACAGGTAGCATAATAATGCATCTTGGAGGTGGAAATATGGAACTTGCTTGCCATCCATTAGCATCTGGTATGTGGTGGAAAAATTTGAATCATTTTGGTACAATTGCGACCATCCAGAGGTCCCATGGCCACAAGAGTTGAGAACATTAGTCAGTGCTGCAACTAGGGGTCGGTTGAGGCAATTTGCAACAGGATTGGTGTCTCCCTTCTTGTATTTAATGTTCAAGTATAATTGTTGTAGATATGTATACCACTTATGATGTTGATCATTCTGCAACTTCCCTTGTGTTTGGATAAAATGAAGAGGTTGGTGATATGTGTGGATGACCGTCTCCTTCCCCAGAATGTAATGTTTCCATTGTTGGCACGTCTACACGATACAATATTAAATATCTTTATCATAGGTGGGGGATATTTCTGAATTATATCAGAAAGTGTATCACTATGATAGGCCACTGGATGCCCCTGTTGGGTGACAACTACACCAATAACATAGTTAGAGGTGTATGTCTCAATTTCAAATGGTTGTTGTAGGTCTAGAAATGTGATTACATGTGTAGAGAAGAGGCGATGCTTAATCTTAATGAACGCCTTCTGTTAGGACTCAAACCAAAAAAAAATTGCATTTTCATCTCCCTTGATAACTTAACTCAAAGGCCAAGTGATATGAGATAATCCCAACACGAACCTCCAATAAAAATTGGCAAGGCCCAAAAATCTCTAAAGCTCTATTAGAGTGGTCGAGGCTGGCCGATCCCAAATGACTTGGATCTTATCTAGACCCACATGCATGCCTTTCTCATCAATGATGTAGCCCATATATTGAACCTAGCCTATGCAAAATGTGCATTTCTCCAAGTTGGCACATAATTTGTGTTGACGTAGGGTTTCAAGTATGACCTATTGAATGTGTTTTGGGTGCTCTTCCCAAATCTTGTTGAAGATGAGGACGTCATCCAGAAATACAACCATGAACAAGTTGGTGAAGGGTCGCAAGATGTCATCTATCAACCTCACAAAAGTTGTAGGGGCATTTTTCAACCCGAAAGGCATGACCAACCACTCGAAAAGGCCCTCCTTGGATTTGAAGACGATCTTCCATACATATTTTGATTCTATTGGAACCTGGTGAGACAAAATTCAAGTAGATATTGATAATCAATGCAAATTATCTAGGTTCCATCTTTCTTCTACACAAGTACAATTTGTCTCACACAGGGTGAGTAACTTGGTTGAATATGCCCTTTTTATAGCAAGTCCTAGATTTTCCACTTGATTTCTTTACTTTCTAGAATGGATTGGCGGTATATAGATCCATTGGGTAGAGGTGCTTCGAGAGTCATATCGATCAAATGCTTGACCTAACAGTGGAAAGGTACCCTTGTGGATGAGGAGAATCTGTCCCTGTATTCTTACATGACCTTATCCGCCTACTTCTGTTGCGTGGGGGAACCCTTCCCGGGGGCCATGAATGTGGCCACTCTCTTCCCCTTGCTTTGAGAGTGAATAGTAAAGAAAAAAACATTACCGGTATGGGAGATAACCTTACTGCATTTCTTATCAGATATCAAACAGATGGCAGCAGGCGGGGCTACCCCCAATATCCTATATAACTTATTGTTGTAACAGACCCAGGAAAAATTTCATGTAATAAAAAGTTAATAAGGAAAAATAAGACCACGGTTCAAGGGACACTTATTCCAAACTGAATGTTGGGAAAAATATCCTAGCAGGTACAACTGGATATGCAGTTATGGCTAAGGAAAATTGAAAATGCAAAGGAAAAGACATTAAAGAGGCAAATGAAAATAGGAGAAAATGAAGGTAAAAGGTCACAGGTTGCATGTGAGGAGGAAAATGAAGGAAAATGAAGGAAAATAATGGAAAATGAATAAAATAGAGGCCTCATTAATAAAAAGGCTTCTGAGGATCAGAGGGTAGCTTTCTTCAGTTCATTTTTTGGGAGCTCTCTCATTATTCTCTCTCTCACACACACTCTTGGATACTTAGATTTTTCTTGGAGCAATTCAGTATTGTGCCAAGGAGGAGGAAGCAAGCAAAGGAAGGACAAGAAAGGAAAGGAAATAAAATATCAAGCAAGGAAAAGCAGGCTCTAGGAGCTCCAGTAGGAATACTTGCAGGTAACATATTGCATGTGTGATTTCCTAACTAGTTTGGACATGCATGACTTATGCATGTTGGTATTTGGTTATTTTGTTGTCGGTGGCATGGTTTTGTCGGGTTCCGAAAGTGGTTTTTAGCCTTGTATTGCCTTTTCTGTATGCCATGGTGTGTTGGGATTTTGATCTTAGTTTTGAGCTATGGATTTTCCGGATGGATTCAGAATCCGGTGCGGAGGTGGTCTCAAGGTTCATTCCCAAAGGCCTAGGGATACCTTGATCGGTTTTGGCGGGATACATGGTAAAACCTAAGGGAGGTGTCTCGGTTTAGGGCCTAGTGATCCGGTATTGGGTTGTGGTAAAGCCTGAGAGACAGGGAGACGAAAATTTCCTCAAGGATATTGATGGATTCCGGATGGAATTTCCATGTACTGCTCAGTTTTGTGATCGGAGCACCAGCTTGGTGTGATCACAATATGGTGAGGGTGGAGGTGGTTTAACCTTTGGATTTCCTTGGTTGTTTTTTATATGATTTTATCCATGCGATCCCACATTCAAGCTTGGAATATGGTACGGGGGTGACTGGCTTAAGAGAGATTTGACTCAACCATGTCTATGGTGGGGTGGAACGTGGAAGTCCTGAACTTGGTCGGTATTTGCCTATGTTTAATGAAAGCTAAGTTCTCTTGCTCTTATAACTATTGTTATGTGGATTAATGGGTTTATTCTCACTATTATTTCCATGGTTTTATGTTGGTTATAAGCATGTTTAAATGACTAGTTCATGTCATGGTTATTTTATATATTTACTTGTAATTGTTAAAATGATGGATGCAAGACCTATTTGATGTCATATATAGTTAAGGAAGAAGGCGGTGATCCTTCTTGTAATTTTTTATAAGTGCTTTCAATCATTTATGCTATGTCTTATATCCTAGACTTGTATATTACATTCATGCCAAGTGTTTCATAGAATTAAAGTTCCGGTTGGGGATGGTCAGGCTTAGTCCTGGAGTAAAGTTTTAGTTACTAGTGTTAGTGTGTATTTAATGATTCCTAGAAGTTACAAAGTGTTCTGGGTAGTGTTTGGGATTTTGGGCTTAAAAATTTCCTTAAATCCTGCAGACGCAGGCACAGTTATGGGCAATTTAGTTCCTGGATGTTGGCATGCAGGATCATGCGTGCATTGAGAGCCTCCCAGATGCATGGATGCAGGCTTGTGCATGCGTCCAAGGAGTTTTCTCTATGAAATCTTAGCGGGACCTAGGGACAGGTCAGGTGGATGACTGGGATAGCCTCTGGGGGTCCTGTAGCAAGTGTTAAAGGTCTGTGTTATGGTTTCTGCTTCGATTCCACTTCCTTAAGGTCACCAAGGAGGTTGAATATGTCTTAACGACCTCTCATATCATGTTTACCTTGGTTAATATTGAACGAAAAAGAAAATAAATATAATCACAAATACATATATGTAACCTAAATAATATTTCATTTCATTAATATCAAATACTGAAAATGGTTACAGACAGAATTGAAAGGAACTACCTCTAGAGATGGTAGCTTATCTCTGAGAAGAGATGTGGTGGCTACATGCCTTTGAGCCATGTTACAATGAGACTCAAGGGAATTTTTATTATTGAACAATAAGAGAAAACCATAAACAATCAAAACCCTAACCTGAGGAGATGTAACAACAAGATTTTATGGGCCCCGTTGGGGTTAGTTGGGCAATCAAATTCCCGGGGTTGTAACTTGGTCATATTATCTCCAGTTGGCGCGTATGATATCTCATTGGAAATATCTCTTTGAGGACTAAAGGTTTTGTTGAAGTCCCTTGCCTTTGGCTATGGGACTGCAGTGGAACTCCAAAAAATGCCGTTTAGGGGGTCAAAATTGCTTCAAAAGTTCACGAACCGAAAATTTCTAAAAATAGTAATGAAACTATCTAGGTGGAATAAGTGGGTGGCCAACAATATCCACCTTGATTATTACTCCCCCCATAGGAATCAATGGTCCCCATTACGTGTAGAGCCTCCACGAGGTGGGGAAATTTCTGTTGAACCTGGTCCTTGGTGAACCACTTGCCCTGGTGAAGGAGTTGGCATGCTTTGACAACTTGATATAGTTGGATTTGTTGTTGGCAAGTGCTCTTAAGATGTGTGTCCATGATCCGATCAATTGCAGCCTGTTCCATGCAGGCTAGAGTTAACTTTGTCGGCATAAGTTGTTCTACAATGTCGGATGTGTCTAGTAATGGTGGAAAGTATGGCCAAAGGTGATCCACATTGAACACAGGGTGTAGACCAAGGAATGGGGGAATGATGAGCTTAGAAGCATTGTCTCCCATCGCCTCGATGATGGTGTAAGGTCCATAACAAAGTGGTCTGAGTTTTCAATGGGATCCGATTAGGCGTTCTTTCTGCAAATGTAGCCAATTTCCGCCCACCTGAAACTTGTGTGGCACCCGATGTTTATCATGTCGCTACTTGTACTTGGCATTGGATTTCTCCAATATGTCATGAACCTATTGGCGGATGTGCTGAATGTGCTCAATGAATTTGTTCATCTTGTTAGCTTCAAACTGGACATGAGATGAATTTGCTTGAGTAGCCACAAATGGCATGGCTACGTCAATGGGACATAGTGGCTGGAATCCCAAGCCCACCTGAAAGGGACTGTGGCTGGTTGAGTTGTGAAGAGCCTAGTTATAGTTGTGTTGTACATAGGGGAGGATCATCCCATGTGCATGGATGATTTGAGTTGTACATGCAAAGATTGTGTACGCTCATCCTATTGACGACCTTTGTCTGGACATTAGTTTGGGGATGGAAAATTGTGGACTTGGTGAACTTGGTGTCCAACATCGACAAGAAGCTAGACCAAAATGTACTAAGGAACTTGTCTCGATCTAAGATGATAAACTGTGGGATCCCAAAGTGTACCCACACTTGTTCAAAGAAGAGTTTAGCAATGGCTTCTGTTGTGATATTCTTCTCATAGGTCGCCATAATGGCCATCTTCAAGACTCTGTCGATGACCACAAAAACATAGTCATTGCCATGCTTAGTATAAGGAAGGCCTGACATGCAATCCATGGAGATGGATTCCCAAGGTCGACTAGGGGTAGGCAATAGGTCGGTTTGGCAATGGCGCAGGGAGTGTAGGACTTGATGTACTTCCTGACATCCTGTTGAAGTTTTGGCCAATAGTAATACTTCTGCAGTACTGCTACTCTTTTCTCGACATCGAAATTCCCAACGACTCGACTGTAGTGTGCTATCCAAATAATCTTGGCATTCTCACTTGAAGGAACACAAAGGTGTCCCACGTGACATAGTAGTGCATCTTGGAGGTGAAATTATGGAACTTGCTTACGCTCCAAGAGCGTCTTGTATGTGTGGCCGAATTCTGAATCACTTTTGTAGAGAAGCGTCCAATCGAAAGTCTTGTGTCCACAGGAGTTGAGCATGGTGGTTAGCGCCACGATTAGTGGTCGGCTGAGGCAGTCTGCAACATTATTGGTGCTGCACTTCTTGTACTTGATGTTCAAATGAAACTGTTGCATGTATGTGGACCACTTCTGATGGCGATCGTTTTGAAAATTCCCTTGTGTTTGTATGAACTACAAGGGTCAGTGGTCTATGTGGATGACCATTTCCTTCCCAAAATGTAATGCTTCCATTGTCAGAAATCCTGCACAATGGAATACATCTCTTTGTCATAAGTTACTTTTGGACTATGTCAGAAAGTGTCTCACTGTGATATGCCATTGGATGCCCCTTTTGAGTAAGAACTGCCCCAATAACATAGTCAGAGGCATCTATCTCGATCTCAAATGGTTGTTGCAAGTCTGGTAATGTGAGCACTAGTGCAGAGTAGAGGCGATGTTTCAACTCTACGAATGCCTTCTATCGAGATTTAGATCAAAATAATTTTTCTTTGGCTCCTCCCCTGGTGACTTGACTCAAGGGCCGAGTGACATGAGAGAATCCCAACACGAATCTGCAGTAGAAATTGGAAAGACCCATAAAGCTAGGGAGCTCTATTAGAATGGTTCGGGCTGGCCAATCCCAAATGACTTGGATATCGGCTGGATCCACATGCATCCCCCACTCATCAATAATGTATCCCAGATACTGAAATTGGGTCATGCCAAAAGTTCACTTCTCCAAATTGGCACACAACTTGTGTTGCTGCAGTGTTTGGAGGACCTGTTGGGTGTGGTGGAGGTGTTTTTCTTGTGAAAATTCCTAGATATGACAATCTTAGGAATCCTACTGCAACAATCTGAGTTTACTTCTCCTATTATGTAAATTACATTTACATAGTTAATTTAGAGTGAATTATTGAAGTAAATACTCTAGCAACCTACACTTAATTAAATATGGTTATGAAACAAGGAAATTGAGAAAGAAATCAATCACACATAGGACACATTTATTTTAGAATAAGTCCCCGAAAAAATCCAATGTGGGAAAATCGGTGCAGCGGATCTGAGGGTTTGACGTATTATTAAGCAGTATCAATTTCTGAATACATCTTTGAATACCTCAAGGGTTATTCAGTTACAGAGAGAGAAATACTAGCAGAAATAATTGTGAGAATACCTCACTCAATCACTGGAAAATTTGGTTGATCTAGACATTGGAAAAGCTGCCCCTGGAGGTCTCTGCATAGGCACTCCATCACCTCCTCTTGGCACTGCATCACTCCAGTTGTGGATCGATTTGAATCCCGGAATCACAGATCTCAACTTCCCGGTCTCACACCCTGACTTCTGGCTTCTGGATGAGTTCCGACAGTAAAATCTTGGAAAACCTCTCAGCCACTGCGAAACCTCTACATAGCCTTGCATGGTTTTGCGTTGGCTCTACGTTCGCCTGACTGGCTCTGCGTTGGCTCTGCTGGATGTCTCTCTGCCTTTCTCTACAGATGATTATCCGGCTGATAAAATCTCTCTCTCCCGATGCTATCTCTGCCCCTCACTGCACTGAATCACTTAGATATGATCTTCGTCTGATCACTTGCTTCGTCAGAATAATTTGATCACTTGATTCACTCGGTGTGTGTCTTTCTAAATGACCCTCAAGCCTTCATTTATAGACTTCTCGTTGATAAATCAACGACCAAGATTAGATCTCTAGTCAACGAATAAGATTATAACATGACTTGATCTTCACTTTCT
Source organism: Pinus albicaulis (assembly GCA_034641835.2). Taxonomy (NCBI): domain Eukaryota; kingdom Viridiplantae; phylum Streptophyta; class Pinopsida; order Pinales; family Pinaceae; genus Pinus; species Pinus albicaulis. Next base: position 910,257,024 of record CM076579.1, on the reverse strand, counting down.
AGACCATTCTCACTCTATTTTATTAATACCTTTTAATTATTTAATTTCGCTAAGTTAGACTTAGGGTCCCCATTAAAATTATTAATTTTTAAAATAAAATATGAAATGAGTGGAGTTTTCATAAACGGTTTCTGGGTTCTTTGGAATACCAGTGTTTAAGCCTCTCCACAAAATTTGGGGCTTAGATCACTTCTGATGCTACCAAAAAGAAACACTCCCTCTTAGCGAGGAAAGTGCTCTAATAATATGCCACTACATACTACTCTGAGCCTGAAGCATCCTCTGTGCTACTGATGTCCATCAACCACTGCACTGTTGCTGCCACTGTACTGTTGCCCATGACACTTCCACTGCCATTGCAGCATCCCTACAACAACTCCCTCTCAAATGTTGCATCTTTTATGCGGTTAACACTGCCACTACTAACACTACATCTACATTACTACTCAGTTGCTGAGAGAAGCAACTGAAATCACCCAAAACTAAAAAGTGTTCAGTGGATGCACCTCATTGCTGAATACTTTGAATACTGGTAACTACTACGTTGTCCCTCTGATGCACTGCATTTTTTCTACTCTACACTGCGCTGCACACCTGTGCATTATGCTGCTACTGCTACGTTGATGCTGCTCTGCTCAGAATCTGGTGCTGCTAACCACTGCATCTGTCGCTCCATCACTCCTCCGCTCCCACTAAAAAATCCTCCATCCCGCTACTACTGATTATGGGCTCCCGTAGCAAGGTATTAATCCATGAGGTGGGCTCCTCAAGGATCCCACCCAACTGAAGTTCAGAGTGAACTACAATTAAATGTCACCCCAATTCTCTCCTTGAGAAGCTTGGACACATGGTGAACTCATCCTGTTCTATCTTTGTGACTGCAACTTTCAGATCATGCTTCTCATCCTTGTCCTTTTTCTTCAAAGGACATTGTGATACAAATTGGACCATCTCACCACATCTGAAGCATTTCACCTTCGAGAAATTTCTCTTCTTTCTCTATTTACCTTGCTGCCCTTTCAATGTGAGGGTTGCATTCTCCTCCTCCTCCAAACTCTTAGATTCACTCTCGTTGCTACCATCAAGCTTGCACTTGATTAGATCTCTCCTCAGCGCTTCCTCCTGAAGTGATGATCACATCTGCTCCCAACTAGGAAGAGTAGGCATGCCCAAAATTATTTGGACAAAAAATTGCCATTCCTCCATGATTGCGTTAAGGACTAGCCTCACCATAGTTATCGAATATGGGGTGGATCCGATAGTTACCAAATATGGGGTGGATCCC